>OY294018.1:8320190-8455137 GCA_958510785.1 Exephanes ischioxanthus | reverse complement strand
CAACATTAGCATAGCCAAGTAGGTAAGATCTAGGACTAGTAATTGTAGGGTTGCAGGTTCGGATCCCATCACCGGTCGAAAAATGTATTCCGAGATTTCCAGCGTATAAGCGTTAAATAAAAACGATATAGTAAACCACGATCAGAGAAATGCATTAAACAAACAGGCAGACGATACAAACATTCATTTTTACTGTTTATTATTATCGTTTTTGAACAGTGGCTCAATATTGGCACGCGGTACTGGCTTCACGCCGAAAGCCAGCACTGGACAGGTGTTATCATTTCAATATTTGCCCAGTACTGAGTCTGCATTGAATTTGTACAGGGCCTTGATGGTCTGCCAGTACTAGTAGTTCCGGCACCAGTACTAGGCCAGATCTGTGCCATTCTGATATCCGTACATGGGTGTAGTCCATTTTTTTCAAGGATGCAAATATTTCGCGTGAAAACAAATTATTAGTGTCAACTGTCAGATGAATACGTTAATAATTTGCGTTTGATGGGAAATGTTGGAGACCCTTAAGAAAATGAATTACATTTTTGTTATACCGACTGATTCTGATTCCCGTCGCCATAAGTGGGGGTTAAATACCGACAAGGTCCATTCGAAACTGGAATACTTTTTTCTCGGAAATAGCTAAATAAAATTAAATAAAAATCTTACAATCCAGAATCACAAACGGAGATGCGTTTTTATTTGGGTGCAATCGTGAAAAATAACATAGATGGTAACGAATAATATGGAGGAATAAAATTATGAGCTATGAATAGTGAAGAACCATATATCCTGATATGTGCATCATGTTAACTCATAAACCAAGGATGGCTGAGAAAAATTTGTCGAAAAAATATGAGGTAAAAGCCGATAGATTGACAGTAAAGTAGAACCTCGATTATCGGAACTCGTCGGGCCGGGTCTAGTTCGGATAATCGAAAGAAAAATTTATTTACGACATTATAACGCGTACATAAATAAGACATATACAGATGAGATAATAATATATGTTAAACTTCGAAGCATATTTTTAACATATTTCCAACATCGGAATCTTATTTCAAGGGTTCTGTGAGATAAAGTCAATAAAGTCAATAGACTCTTTTGAGCAGCGAAATCTCGAAGTCGCTTCAGTGTGACGTATGAATGTATGGCGATTGAACCGAATTCGTATTGAAATTAGTCTCTGATGCGCGCTGTCCAACTCTGCTGGAGTGGGTGAAATTGCTCGAAAAAGCCAGTGCGCGAGCGGATTGACGTTCGAAGAGGAAAAGCTTTAATACGGTCGAACCTGGGCGCGGCTCTTGACGCGGCGAGTAACAATGCGAGTAAAAAAAAGTAAAAATAAATATTTCATGTTAATGTTCGGATAACCGATCGTTCGGATAGACGGAGGTTCTAATATGGTTCAGATTATTGAGGGTTCGGATGATCGAGGTTCAGATAATCGAGATTCTACTTTATATTTAATATTGGGAGGAGGATATATTTTTATCCAGTATTTGTAAAGTATAATAAGTAACGTTGATACGATTTCACAACTGGCAAGAAGGAAATGCTTTTTCCAGGAAGGATAGCTTTACGGATAGCATTTTACGGATTCTGTTTTACGAAAATTGTTCGAAAATGCACATTGTGGAATATGGAAGTGAACTAATTTGTGTATTTGCAAATTAATCATCATCGTTTATATATTGTAACGAATATGCAGCAGACTATTCGTTAAGGCTCACGATATTAGTTAGGTTTGACAATAGACGAACGAACGGACGTTCGATTCCAGATCGATCGTCATGTCAGGCGTCTGGACGAGACCTTCAAAGCGAACAGACGTGTGACATTACGTGATCGACATAATTAGCGTTTATCATTATTAATAATGTCCGCCCCAAAACCAAATACGCGCGTTATTCATTCGCCCGGTCGTTACAATATATATATATATATATTCAGTACCAGTGCGTTGGTCTAGTGGTTAGCGTGCTCGCCTCTAAACCAAAACACCAGTAGGTCGAGGGTTCAATACCCGGTGCAGTCGTTCTGTCGAGAAATATAAATATGGGCGGGACATAGCTTCAGATATATACTTGAGGCACACGCGTTCTTGTGCGTATGTACCACTAGTATATATTTATGTAGTCCATGTTTACATTCTGGGCAAAACTGGACGTAGCTCCGGTGCCGTGAAGCGAATCTGAGACCGACTGTATCAGCATAGGTTTTCTGCAGTTTCCCTATGCCTTTAGTTGCAAGACTAAGACGATTGTGATACAGGGGGGGAAGTCGGCTGCAGCCGCAAAATGGGGGGACTGGCTCGGTGCGCAAGGACGATAAACAGAAATGGACAATAAATAAAGTGAGGACTAGCAATTACGCATCAACAGAGCTGACCCGCTATAAGGCAGTAGCTTTGAGAAGCGGGTGACAATAACAATAAATAAATAATATATATATATATATATATATATATATATATATATTCAGTAGATTTTCATTAACCTGCGACCATTTTTACTAATATCATTTTCACTTTAAATAACATGGTTCTCACAATATATCGTACGTGCTTCACTTTACAACTGACCGTCGACTTTATATTTTAAAGGTCTATATGAAGCATAGCCAAATGTGTATGACATCCTGACAGAATTCATATACCTCTGAAAACTCTTGCAAATTTTTTTCAAATTGTATTCCACTTTTTGCCGATAATCACAAAGTGTTTGTGACGAATTAGACATTTCGACCCTTTGAAGCACCTTTTGGAGCACTTGTTCAAAGTGAAAAAAAAATAGATTACGGAAGAGATGTCATCAGTGGACGGAAATTGGATTAACGTTTTACATGAGTAGGTCTCTAATTAACGAATTTTCACCGATTTCGTTTTTCCTCGGTCATTTCCCCAGTTCCCGAATTTTATGTAAACAGCACCAAAACCAGTTACGATGTTGCAATTCGCAGAGGTAGACCATACGGAAAAAGAAGCAGGCCTTGGAAATAATAAAACAGCTTTTTGCAGGCATAGGACAATTATTGTCCAATTATTCCACACTTATCTATCTTATCATCTTTTTTTATTCATAACTTTATATCTCCGTCGTTCATCAGCAGGAAAACTCGTCACACGAGTGTAATAATCGTGATAGATTTGGTGGTAGATGAACTCCGTGCGGGGAGAAGTATTGGAGGAAATGCATAACTGGTATACTGATCACAATCTTTTGAGGAATATTGCGCCGAGGATACACTTCTCGCATCACTTGTTCCGCGCTTCTTCAAGTTTTCCTCCCCCTCATTGTGTCAATTGTAAGAGTTAAAAATACTACGGGTACATACAATATCTAGTTAGTATTTGTAGTCTATATATGTATATTATTATTTGCAGATATTTCCTCATCGAAATAACGTGCGGATAGCTGAAGCAGACAGAGATCTTATTCGCGGGTGTGTTGACTTACCGGGAGTGAATAAAATAAAAAAAATATCGTAATATCGAGTGCTATGTCACGCTTCAAGATGCTCGGTCTCGCAAATTGAGACCGCATTATTATAATAACAATGAGGAATATGAGCTTGGGGGCGTATGTATCGAGAGTTCACTGAAACGTGTGTGCAGACACAGCTACTATCTGCGTACGTGACCCAATCGAATCGAACGTTCGTATCCAAGAATTCTCGGGGCATTCCCGCATTACCAGAGAGTGACGCGATGCTCGCGGGGAAATACCGATTGCTGTTGTTAGTACAATCTGCATTCACGATATCGTAACTCTTATTAAACAAACCATGATACTTTTATATGCTTTTTAAAAAGATCATGTCATTTTAAGGAATAAAAAATTTCACATGAAAATCTACCAGATCCGAAAACAGAAGTAATCGATTTTTTATCGTAGATTCATCGTGTGACGAACACTCTTTATTTTTACTTTGATATTTCATATTAAATTTACATAAAAAATTGGACGGTCAGACTGGAAACGTGTTTTACATAGCCGAGAATACAAAAAAGCATTTTTCCATTTCTGTATGTCTGACTGCAGGTATGTATGGTTCTTTGCCTGTACTGTGATCTTTGCGGTCAAGGGGATTGAGCACCAAAATCGTGCGATGCGATTTTTTAAAGTACTTAAATCGCACCATCTATTGCTGCAAGAACGAGGCGATTTTTAAAAAATTTAGGATATTTTCGCAACAATCTTATTTCTCGGTCAAGAGAATGAGTTACAAGAGCAGGGGTGCAGCACTAAAATTGGACTATGCTCATTTCAAAAGCACTTAATTCTTCTGTCATACATATATAAGATACATTTTGATATTATTTGTTCTACTGAGTCTGTAGCGACAGCTCGCTTGTCCAGGAAGCGTTGATGTGGTTTTTTTTTTTTTTTTACGAAGGGGACGGACCACTAAAATTGAATCCAGTGTATTTCGAAAGCATTTAATTCGTCAAACAAGCTGTAACATCGTGAATTCGGCTACACTCATAATTTTGGATTACACATTTTCAAAAAAGCTATTTTTCATTAAAAAAATATATTTTCGGTTACCTTTTGGGGTTAAATTTTATACAGTTCGAAAGCACTTAAAAAGCACTCAAGTCCTGTGAAAAGACATTTGACGATAACTTAAGTACCAATCAACTTCTGCTAGCTTGATTTTAAGCCAGCAGAGATTTTTTCAAGTTGGATTTTCGGCGATATGGAAAGAGCACAAAAATGATAAGCTTAGTACCTAATTAGCACCTAAAAGCACTTAATGTTGGTATATATTAACGCCATTTTTGAGACTTTCATATGCTGACTTGACAAGGGTATTTTTTTCCTCTTATGAGAAAGCTAAGTACATGTACATTGTGTTTCGCATGTGCAATTTTGCTTCCTCACAGCGGAAGCTATATCTTCGTGAAATTTTTTTTTTTCGAGATTTCAATGTCAGCTTGCTAGACTAGAAATAGTCGAGAACGTCGAGAAATGTGATTTTTAACTGGCGTGCGTGCGTGCGTGCGTGCGTGCGTGCGAAAGCCTTGCATCGCTTAGAACGACTATAACTGGGTAACGGCTTGAGATAGCGGGTTGGAATTTTATATACTAGTAGAGTAGTCACGTCTCTTCCTTCAGTGTAATTTTCACAAAGATGATTTCATGAGGCCCGTTTTGAAATTTTACGCGAATTCGAAATTTAAAAAAAAAATTCTGTTGTAGCTCTAACTTTCGCAAATTTTGAGCATCGTCCTAAAACTGCACGATAATATTTTGATCAGAGACCTTTGGTATTGAATTTCGCCGAAAACTATAGAAGGAATGAGATTTTATGGCATTTTGATTTTGTGTGAAAAATTACTAAAAACGATCTATTTTGAATAAACATGGAGGTATCGAGCTTAAATTTCGCATAAAAATGGACTAACACTGCACAATGGTTCGCTTAAAATTTGGCCAAAATTGATCCAACTGTTTAAATTTTATGAGATTTTGAAAATGTTGAATTTTTTGAATTTTTTTTATGCCTGACACGAGTTTCTGAATCAAATATCACGCGAAGTGTTAAATGAGTTATAGTTTCGTAATCAGCGCTGAGGAATAGGTTAACATTTTTCTTAAAATGGCGCAATCTGCAAATTTCAGTTTGCGATTTCTTATAATAATAAATTCTGGTGTACATTTTGACGGTTTTTTATTACCATGACAAGCCCAAGTGAAACGGAATTGATTTACCATCACATGAATCGAATTGGAATTTGTTTGATATATGTCATACAATTGTTATAAAGTTTTCCGGTAATTTCGATATGTACCAGAATATTGAAAACATCGAAGAAAGACGTCATTTCCGGATCAATGTTTTGGGCCAACAACCGAACCTGATCAAAAGTCTGACCCAAAATAAAAAATTTCTCTCGCCACTACACTCTCTTCATTATCATTCTAATTTTCATGTGTAACAAGATATATATTTTTACACCCCTAACGAGAGTTAACAGTATTTCGAATACAAACCTTGATAGAACGACCCTCAGCAATTTGTCGCGGTTTTACAGTCTCTCTGAAAACACAGCGATACGAGGCAGCTCACATTCATAATATGCATTAACAACTGCTCCTCGACCGTGGGTCGGGGTTTTTCGTGCTAAAAGCATGAGTTTCCCGGGAGCTTGCAGTAATTAAACTTTTCGGCGCTATATTATGCTATATCAAAGTTATTTATAACGTGCAACGACTTCGATGTGCGTTGTGTTGAAGGAATACCTGAGCGGAATAGTTCCGTAGTGGTACGGGTATTTATACTATATATGCGCGTGACTCGTAATTTCCTCGCTCCACAGGTTATTGCGGAAAGTCCGGGAGGCCCTCATAATTGCCACCAAACTGCAACTGCTGCGTAATTTCGCCCGACACTCGGTCTACTGCCGGCCCCTGAGCACTGCCGGGCTACACTTATTGTGCCTGCTATACGTTAGCTTTCTCAGTCGTAGACGAGGAGGATTCTGGCCGTGGCTAGCGGTTCCTCGAGTGGTAACATTCCCTGCATCCCCAACCTTTTGCTACCACCACTCTCGAGTATCCGAAAGCTCAATGTGTTGGCCACGAGTACTTCCTACTACTGTGGGAACAAACAACCTTTGTCCTACAGCTCGGTTACCTCCTCTTCTCGATTGCACCTTCGACTCGGTAATATTTCAGTTAATATATATATATATTCATGCTGCAGATGTTTAATATTAGTCACCTATGTCAGCATCTGATGAAACTTGTGTTTGCAAACCTCAATTATTATATATCAACATATATTTTTTTTGCATTTTCCCCCACTTATCAAGACTCCAACTTTTAGGGTCTTATAGTGGGTCGGCCCGGCTTTCCTTACATTATTATTTAATTATTCGTCATCCGAAGCATTTCTGACGCGAGCCAGTCCCCCCCAAAGTGCGGCCGCATCCGTCTTTCCCCACCGAATCGCATTTGCCATGGCATATTTACCACGGGCATAAGAAAACTGCGGAAAGCCATGTGCCGATACGGTCGGTCCCAAGTTCGCTTCACGGCGCCGGAGCTACGTCATGCCAAAGCCGAGAATGTAAACATGGACTACAGCTATATAGCTGTAGTCCATGTTTATATTCACGTAATGTTTACATTCACATGTTTACGTCACGTATATATATACGTGACGTATAAACGTACAGGTACGTGTAGATGACTCGTATATATATCTGGAGCTTTGTCTCGCCCATATTTCCATTTTTCGACTAAGCGACGGCACCAGGATTTGAACCCGCGACCTGCCGGTGGTCTGGTCTTGAGGCAAGCACGCTAACCACTAGGCCACCGCATCGGTTTATTATATATCAATATTAATATTTTCATATTCTCTGTATGAATAAATGAAAGTCCTCACTTTTGTTGTTTGTCTTTTTTTTTCATACACACTTTCACCGATACTTTCCTACAAACACAGCCACTCACCGATATACACAGACGCTCTGAAGGCAAATTTTTACCAATAAACCCATTATCATCGGAGACGAAGATTTCTCAGAAAAAAATTCTTTGTCTATTCGTATTCAAATTTTCATAGTGCAATACCCTCCTGAAAAAAATGATCATACTGACCATATATATATATTAGGGCGTCTCTGAAAAAGGACATTTTTTTTATCTTCTTCCCACCCTTTTAAGGGTGGGTGACGAAATCTTCTTCCAAAACGGGGGATGCGATCCCACCCTTTTGTACAGCCGACAATTAATTTCATTGGTACAAAGTGAAAAAAAGGGATTGGGCGGATTTAACTTGTCTCCAATCACGAATGAAGAGTGTAAGAGACACAGGATTAAATTCCCCAATATTAATAATACGAAGGTGCGAAATCCCGAACTGAAATATCTCAACCAATATAATTTCCGATGAGTTAATCTACCATGAGTATACATTCGATCGAAATAAACCTATTATGGTTTTGGCTTTGAAGGATAAATTAGACGAAATTGATTTCATAGAAATCAATAGGGTCTAGTTTTCGAAAGCATGGAGAATTCCATATTCATATCCCGACGAATTAGAATTACGATATTAGGAAATTAGAAAAATTGAAGTCCGGAATGATGTACAGTTTCAAAATTTAATTTAGAGAATAGCAAACGTTTCGAAAGCCTCAAGCCCCAAACTTTCCTTGAAAGAACGATCATATACACGAGATTCAGAAGTCGGAAAATTCCAGTTTCGAACATTTAAAGCACCGAAAGTCGATTCTCCTAAAAGGTAAAACTCTGAAAGTAGATATTCTCCCAAAACGCAAACCCCCGAATGTGGATTCTCCGAAGGGGCAAGTCTCCGAAATTAGGTTCTTCGAAAGAAAAAGTCTCCGAAAGTATAATCGCCGGAAGGGAAAAATCGATGACAGATGGACGCTTAGATCTAACGTGTATTGATGATAATTAAAGATTAAAATCTTTGTTAACTTCTTTATTAGTCTGAGCGTTTATTCCGGGGAGTGTACCATCTATAACGACGGTTTGAGATGAACTGACTCTTCAAGTTCGCGTCGAAGTTGAGGGCCTCGACGCTAGCTTCTTTGTATTTTAGAAATTGTGGAGTTTTCATATTTTGAGAAAGCCATTTTCGGATTTTTTACCTTTCGGATCTTAGCTTTTCCCATGTAGGATGAACGGATGAGGCCGGCGGTCGGGCCAACCTCGAAGCCCACGGTATCACCATTGGCATGCGAGCTTGGCCCGATAATCTATCGAGCCTTGGATGATAAGCCCAACCCGATGGTGGCAGCTTATATTGGCCCGAAGGCCATTTATGATGCTCGGCCGATGATTGGTTTTTAATGTGGGCCCTCTATAACTTACTTGTATAGAGCGAGACCGGTTTTATCGTATACTTTTTTGAATATTGTAAAAGTTTAACTATCCCTAATCCTTTTTTATGCTTCGCATGTCTGTAAGAAACTATGTTTTATATTTTTTCTCTTGCGAGAACTCTCAAAGCGTTCATACTCAGTCAATGTATTGCTTAAGCATTTATGGATATGGAGTACGGAACCCGAAAATAATACTCATCTTTTGCAAGAATTAAAAAAAGGTGTCATTTCGCATGCTCTTATATTGACGCCCGGGTATACATCTGTTTGTGAGAAAATGTAGCGAATGCCTGAGAGTGGTTCCCAATTCGCGAGTATTTTGGAAGGGAGAACAGCGATGGCTCAATAACATAAAAATAGATATTTATTATTAATATGAAATAGATACATTAGTTCATTCTTTGATTTCTTTTTAAGCGTAGTCTTTGTCTCGAGGTACGAGAGGAACTATATCATAGCGGCGCCACGGCACGCTAAGCTAGTAGCGGGAAGCCTCGCCATTGGTCCTGCCTATTCAGGCAGTTTGTCGTGTCGCCGTCATGAGAGTACGGCATAGGAGGCAGTCTCTACAAAAATAATTGGGTTGGCGCCATCTAGCGGCGAATGCCGTTGGTTCATGGTCCAATATTGGAGTCACATCGGCAAACCGACGATTGGCGCGTCAATATTCGGCCGAACATTGGTCGAAAATCGGAAGACCAACGGTTCGTCAGTCCATGCATTTACAAACCAATAGTTGGTGAACCGATCTTCGGCTGAACGTTGGCTTAAAATCGGCAGATCAATAGTCGGTGATTTCATGCTCGGCTCGACATTAACCTCAGACGACGAACCAACATTTGGTGAGTCAACACTCGGCCGAGCATTGGCTGTAAATTGTCCAACCAAACAATAGTAAGCCAATACGTTGCCAAACGTTGGCCTGACATCAGCAGAACAATGATTCGTAAATTCATGTATTAATTAACAGACCAACGGTTAGCGAATGGATATTCGACCGACCATTGGCCTAAATCGGCAGACCAATGGATGGTTAATTCATCTTCCGGCGAACGTCATATCGATAAACCAATGATTGTTAAACCAATGATTGTTAAACCAATGATTGTTAAACCAATGATTGTTAAACCAATGATTGTTAAACCAATGATTGTTAAACCAATGATTGTTAAACCAATGATTGTTAAACCAATGATTGTTAAACCAATGATTGTTAAACCAATGATTGTTAAACCAATGATTGTTAAACCAATGATTGTTAAACCAATGATTGTTAAACCAATGATTGTTAAACCAATGATTGTTAAACCAATGATTGTTAAACCAATGATTGTTAAACCAATGATTGTTAAACCAATGATTGTTAAACCAATGATTGTTAAACCAATGATTGTTAAACCAATGATTGTTAAACCAATGATTGTTAAACCAATGATTGTTAAACCAATGATTGTTAAACCAATGATTGTTAAACCAATGATTGTTAAACCAATGATTGTTAAACCAATGATTGTTAAATCAATGATTGTTAAACCAATGATTGGGCGAACATTGGCCGAAGGTTGGGGTATTAATATCGTTACGTCAAAACTGACCCACTGATCGGCCATTTTCGTTCAATCGGTAAAACCTCCATTGGTTCGGATCTTTGCCTTTCGGATTTTTAACTTTAAGATTTTTTTGACATTTGAATTTCTACTTTTCGGAGTTTTTATTTGCCCGTTTCTCACCTTTCGCAGTTCCTCGTTGCCGTTTTTATCACCTTTAGTAATTCTAAATTGTCGATTTCCTGAACTCTCGTGATTTCAAGTTGTTAATTATCTGACGCTCGTATCTGTCCTCTATAATATCATTGTGATTATAATATTCTGATACTCCTTCGGTGTTCAACAAGCTGTACATTGAATCGTGTGCATTCGCTCTTGTCGAATTACCTTGTATGCCCGTTGCTGTATCAACGGTCAAGCTTTATATGATAAGAGGTTGCCATTACAGCGGTTAATTGGCATCGTGAAAGCTCGTCTGGTTCCCGTCCTTACTACGATAGAAACCTCCGTACCGACTTGTCGATGTTCTTGTACTCGACCTCTGATTGTTTCCAAGAATTTCCATCTGGCCTGGCCTACGTGTAAGTACCTGGATAGAAGCCTCGCAAGATGTTGAGTTACAGCAATAAGTACTCTCGGCATCGATAAATTCTTTCTATTCGCAGAATCAATGTGTATGACATTGCAGCGGTCCTTGCTAGATATCGAATTCAATCGGCCGATAGTTGGTTACCAATGCTGGGCCAGATTGTGATGTGCGACGGATATTCAATGTGCTTTCTGTATGAGAAAGCAAAACGGTAGTATAATATTACAAATTCCCTATTGACAATTTCGTGTCTTCAATGATCTTTTATTAACTTTTAGATGGGGTAAATCAGGATGATATGGCCAGGCGGGTGAAATGGCCACCGATAATATCTTTCAGCGTAACAAAAAATTTTAGATGGGGTAAATCAAGATGATATGGCCAGGCGGGTGAAATGGCCACCTATAATCAAGAGACGCGGTAGCGTCTCGACGTCAAGTACTTAAAAAAAGTTTTTAAGCGAGTTGACGAGACGCTACCAAGTATATATACTCCAAAATGCCGGAAGTCGATTCTTGCTTCTCGAATTTTCTCGGAAACGAAGCACCGGATCGGAATTCTGACGACACTTTTTAGATATATACAAGACACAAGCTTTCCAACGCGCCCAGTTCCGATTATAACTTTGCGGTAGATGCTGAGATATGGGCATCGTGTCTCTCTTGAGGTCCGAAAATATTATAAAAATGTCCTGTCCTGTGATGTGATATGAGTCCTCGCGTCTACTGCGCATGCGCCTCGCGTCTACTGCGCATGCGTTCACCATATCAGCTGGCTCGTCTTTCGATGAGGCTGAAGCTAGCGGCCGAGTTAGCGGCCGGCGTACGCGCACCGCTAGCGGGCCACCGCGCGCGCGGCACTCTAATAGTTGAAAAAAAAATCGTTTCGCATAAAACCCTTTGAAGTAAAATTCTGAAAAAAATTACACATCTTATTTAAGATGTTTACTACACAATAAGGCAAGGCGGACCCTTTGGCTATGTTTTAAGGGGTCCGTAGGTATAAATAATTATAGAGAGTCGCTGTCATAGATGCGTAGGCTGACCGGTAGCAATCCGAGAAAAATCCGAAATAATTCATACATACTATTTAAGGTATGCACTATACTATAAACATAATGTTTATATATATATATATATATATATATATATATATATATAATAATGTTATAATGTATAATGTTTATATATATATATATATAATATTCATGTTTTCGTTCTGTAATCCTTGCATGTTGGTAATAATCAATCAAACTAGATAGTCATCTAGTCAGATGTCAAAAATAGGTGAAATCAAAGCAAAAAATACTTTTTTTCTTTAAAGTAAAAAGGTCCGCCAAGTACTTAAAATGTATTCTCATCCAGAAAATATGGTTATCAAAAAAACTTCTTAAAAAAAAAAAAAATTTCAAAAAGACGTTTATCAAAACTATCTTTAAAAAAATGCCTATCAAAACAATATAAACAAAAATAAAAAAAGTCTCAAAATCTCAAAAAAAAATAAATAAAAAACGATTAAATCATATGAGCCAAGTCATGGTAAACATACAAAAAAATTCTTTAAAAAGAATGTCTCAAAACAATCTTAAAAAAAAAATACAAGATGCAAACAATCTTGACGAAAAAAATTAAGATGTTAATCATATTTATAAACCGGGCGATAGTCCAGTGAGATAGCGTACAAAAACTTCGCGTGCCAGTTTTTTTACAATAGCTGTCGTACATGGTTCATTCAAATAATTGAGGGAACAGGGGGAACACTGTGTCTCCTACTTTTCAAAATATTACATTGTCCGCCAATGCGATATTAATCCTCTCATGATCCAATCCAACTGTCGTCTTCAGTTTGCGTTTGGCCTGCAACACAAGGGCGTAGCACTACTCGCGTGTTGACGCTCGAAAAATCATGTCTTCTACCTACCTATCGTTTTCAGTTTGCTGTGTTGCAGGCTGCAACTCAGGGGCGTAGCAGTACGCACCTTCTATCTACGATTCCACTCTTTTTACATCGATAGGTTCCGTGCATTTGGAACGAATCAACTTGGATAAGACGAGCGAAGCATCAATGCTTGTGTGCTAATTCTTTGTGGATTCTATGTTTTCCGTATTATCTGAGTTTTCACTTATTGGAAGAACGCCCTCCCCATGTTATTTCGGACCAACGAGGTGCTACTGTATAAGAATCCACTTTAGCTGACTAATACAATTTCTCATTTTCTCAAGGTCTCGACATATAGCTAAATATTGGATGCATGTAATTCTAAATAGAATATGAGTCAAGTAGCAGTTGCACAAGTAGCGAATGAAAGCCTAAAGGTGCAGTTACTTCCCCTCTCCCTCGAGTATTTGAATGAACCATGTACGACAGCTATTGTAAAAAAAAAACTGGCACGCCAAGTTTTTGTACGCTATCTCACTGTACTATCGCCCGGTTTATAAATATGATTAACATCTTAATTTTTTTCGTCAAGATTGTTTGCATGTTGTATTTTTTTTTTTTTTTTTATTGTTTTGAGACATTTTTTTTAAGGATTTTGTTAAAGATTGTTTTACTAAACATCTTTTTTTACGAACTTTTTTTAAAGATTGTTTTGATAAACATCTTTTTTGAAGAATTTTTTTGTATGTTTACCATGACTTGGCTCATATGATTTAATCGTTTTTTATTTATTTATTTTTTGAGATTTTGAGACTTTTTTTTTTTGTCTATATTGTTTTGATAGGCATTTTTTTAAAGATTGTTTTGATAAACGTCTTTTTGGCATTTTTTTTTTTTTTAAGAAGTTTTCTTTTATAACCATATTTTCTGGATATTTTTTAGCGTAACAAACGAATGGCCCTGCCATTTTCACAGTTTTCAGTATATGTGAATATAATGTGATTGCCCCAGATTATAAGAATGTACGTGCAAGGATCAGTACGAGTGGTGAATCTCTATTTCGAGGTAGGCAGAAATTTCGCGAGCTATATTTTTAGCGCTCTGGAGACATACTAAATTGTAACTTTGCTGGTAAATCAACGATGCACACTATAGTTGAATGTTTTAAGAAAATATTGGCGCGTTGTAAACCTACTTATTTAAATTTCTTCCCTAAATTGAAGCAGTGGCTATTTTTCCCAGAAAATGGGTAATATGGCCACTCATTTTCCGGGGGATATGGCCACATCAATGGTGGTGGGCCACCACCTACAACAGCGGGCGGTGGCTATATCACCCGGATATTGCGGGCGAGATTGCCACATCAATAGTGATGGGCCACGTGGCCATCCCACCCGCAATATCCGGGTGATATGGCCAGTAAAACTGTTTTATTTTTAGTTTAGCATCTGAAACAATTTCCAGATATATTTATTGTCTTTCCGTAGGTTATGTAGACGGCATAAAATATAGTAAGACGTGTTTTGTGCGATTCCGATGCTTCTCTAGGCGTAATTTAGAACCATTATTATGGTGGCCATGACACCCGTAGTTTCCGGGGGAGACAGCCAATCGCAAGTATTTATTTATAGAGCTGCAATTAAATCACGCATCGAAAATATCGAAAGTTCTCAGTTAATTACTTTGGTTCGATGTTTCTAGAGTTGGTTACAACAAAAATGTAAAAGTTTTAAAGACATTAATCCTCCAATTTTCATTATTTAAAAAACCATGGTCATATCACCCCAACTTACCTTATATTGACTGCTAAAAGACAAAAGTTCGTATCCCCCGTGTTAAAGCATGTAGATTACATCCTTTCGTTTCTTAACAATCGGTTCTGATGGGACCGAAAAGGTTCAACTGATTGATCCTAGAAGACGGCACAAGGGCCCTCGAACACGAAGTATTTAGTTTTTAAAGCCCGCGATTCTGATACTATGTTGCTAAATCGGCATAGTACCATATCAAAGATGGAGCGAACCAAAAATGTTCTGCGACGTGCGATTTAAAGACAATTGAACAAGCTATACGATGCCACTATTTCTATGCCATTCTATACGCAAATTAACAATCCCGTGTAAAGTGGAGACATCGACTTCTTACGTGTTAATTAAATGGAAAATAGAAAAAACCATTGCGCGACCTCAAAAAAAAATCGCACAGGGTTCCCCTTCTACAACTTTCAATACTATGATATAAACTACGCTTTGGAGGGGTTCGAAGTAAAAAAAAAAGTTTTTTTTGGACAAGTCTAATGTGCAATTAGATCGAGCGCCAGCCAGAGAACACTGGGCGAGGTTTTGTATCGCTTTAAGGGACTAATTGCAAGACAGTTAGGCTTGTGGTTTTAGGATATTTTTAGGATTCACAAGACACGATTCTATAACGGTTATTAAATTTCGTCGCCTTTAATATGCTTCAAATTCCATATTGTTACGCAACTATTCGCACATTACCGACCATTAGAGATGCGACAAGCGAGACGATACGGAAACACGGAAGATCGAGACTGGTTACACGCAATTGACAATCGAGCTGTCATTTCGATTCGATATTACCAACGAGACAAGATTTTTTCTTGTCTTGTATTTGACAGACATGCTGATCAAGTCTTGATCTTGTTTTCGTTTTTTACACCGAGATTCAAGATTCTCGCTCAATTCCTCATTGTCATAGAATATAGTACATGTCAACTTATCGCTGAATATAATGAAACGGAACTTAGAGTTACGTCACCAGAACGAAAAACGGAGTCGTACAGATGAAACCGTGAACGTAGTATGTACAGAAGATTATAATGAATCCGAACCGGAAATGATATGTGGGACATCCGTAGGCAGTGTGGAAAATCCGGCAAACGAAGTATCCGAGGCTACAAAGCTGTCTTCTGCGGCTGCAAAAAATCTTCAAGCTAAATTCTTTGTTATTGGCATCGATGCTGATAACGTAAAATATACAACATGCAAGCTCGGCAAGTGTACGAAGGTTATTAAGATGAGTAATGGGAATACGACCGGACTCAAAAGACAATTTGAGCGAGATCATCCGGAATCGTACATAGAATTGTACGGCGGCATAGTAGATGCAAAAAAAAGTATACTCAATGTAAAGTTATTCTGTAGTGTTTACTTGGGGGGGGGGGGGGGGGGGGTGGGTATGAGGATAACCCGTTTTCTTTGAAAAGTGTGAGAAATATTAAACACAATTTTTTTCGAAAGGTATCCTGTCGTTAAGGACTCTGCATAAACAGGGGCCCAAAAAACAGGTTGTTTTCCAATATTTTTTTTTCTGATGACAGTATTGGCACGACGATGTCAGTATTTTACACACATTTAATACATAGTCTTGCCAAGTTTAAGTTTTTTTTTTTTCTTTTTTAAATATTGAAAAATAGTGAAGTTATTATTATTTATACAAAGTGCCGCCGTTGCTGTATGGCTAATCGGTGTAGGTGGTTCCGGCAACAGGGGCCATGTAAAATACAAACATAAAAAATTTACTCGTATAACACTAAAACTAACGAACGATCAGATACTGTTTTCAAACTTTGAAAATTACAAAAATAGTAAGCGTTAGAAAAACATTCGATTCATAATATGAAAAAGTTGAAAATCGAAATTTTCATATCGCTTTTTCATAATGTTCCATTATTCGCAAAGCTTTTTCTATGGGCAAGCCTTTTCTCTATTCTTGGCTTCCTCATAGAGGAAGCTTTGCGAATAATAGAACATTATGAAAAAGCAATATGAAAATTTCGATTTTCAACTTTTATGAGGAAGCGATATGAACATTTCAATTTTCAACGTTTATGAAGAAGCCATATGAAAATTTCAATTTCCAAATTAATTAAAAAAATTGTTATGTTAAAATAACGTGGCTCTTCACTTTGTCGGATCTGTGCTCGGCGCGAAGAAATACATGGAATTATGCGCTCCTGAATTTCTATTTTGCACTGGATTTTTATTCAAGAAATCCAAACGATATCTCTTTATATAGCTTCTTAAATCCCGTCGTGTACTTCATCTTATGCACTTCTTTTCCACAGAACATGATAGGCACCTGAAATTTCTTGCGATTCCATGGAGACGGAAAAAATCGTTTTTTAACAATACGCAGTCACTCATTTTAGCAATAGGGTAAAAGTGGTGAATATGGCCCACCTCGATTAACACGTAAATCAATGATATATGGACCGGGCCATATTCCCCACTTTTACCCTATTGGTTATAAAAAATCCTGAAAAAGTTTTTCTTTGGTCGTCGCTCAGGAACTATATTTAATCTGTTTTTCACACTGATCACGAATCTATCAGTTATTTAGCTTCTTCCACAATGTTTCAAACGAAAACGGCCGTCTGTTGTGAGGTACAAATTTTTAGTTTTTTTTTGTTCAACATTTTGTAAAATTTAAACGGTTGGATCGATTCTTGCCAATTTTAATAGGGAACATAGGTCCATAATAATTAATTTATGTCGAATTTTTTAGGCTGATATCTCAAAAATGATAAGAGCTGGAGTGCAAATGATATTTTTCGAAAAATTGAAAATGTCACGAAACCGGGACCCCTCGACCGATACTTACCAAATTCAATAGCGAAAATCGTTTGAAGTTGGTTTATTTCTATAGAAAGTTTGAACGCGATAACTCAAAATTTGCGAAAACTAGAGCGGGAACACACTTTTTTCCATAATTCCAAAATCTGATAAAATCTGATCAAGTGTTTCAATTATTGCCTAAATTGTAGTGTTGATAATAGGATTCGAATAACGCCGATATCCGGATATCCGAATTGTTCGAATTCAACAGAACCGACGCTTCAGATTCGAATATCCGGATATCCGTATCCGAACGGATATCCGAATATCCGGATATGGGAATCCGGATTCCAAAATTAGCGATGTGCACGAACCCGCCATGTTCGAAAAGTTCATGGTTCAGTTCGATAAGCTGTCGATCGAACCGAATCGACCGAGCCAAGCCCAAACGTCAGAGACGTTCGAAGAGTTCGAATCCGTCGAACTCGACGAACGATTCGAACTCGACGAACGATTCGAACTCGACGAACGATTCGAACTCGACGAACGATTCGAACTCGACGAACGATTCGAACTCGACGAACGATTCGAACTCGACGAACGATTCGAACTCGTCGAACGTTCGAAGTGTTCAAACAGTTACAGAGGCTATGTTCGAAGCTATTGAATGTTGTGATGTCATTTATGTAGTACGAGAAGTAGTACACGAACACTTTCTCGAGGTCTAGCTTAACGGAAGCGTTTCCCTCGCAGTCCACGTGTACGCCGAAGGCTTCCTCGAGGTGTAGCTTCACGCGAGCGTTTGTCTCGTAATCTAGGTGTACCGCGAAGAGTTCCTCGAGGTCTAGTTTAACCGGAGCATTTCTTTCGCAGTCTAGGTGTACCACGAAGACTTCCTCGAGGTCTAGCTTAACAGCAGCGTTTCCCTCGACGTCTTGATGTACCACGAAGACTTTCTCAAGGTCTACGTTAATGCGAATGTTTCTATAGTGGTGCAAATGTACCGTGAAGACTTTATGATAACCGATAGAATAAATAAAACACACAAAAGGACAACGTATCCAGAAAGTTAAGAGAGAGAGAGAGAGAGAGAGAGAGAGAGAGAGAGAGAGAGAGAGAATTGTTAACTACTGGTTAATTTAAATTT
Source organism: Exephanes ischioxanthus (assembly GCA_958510785.1). Taxonomy (NCBI): domain Eukaryota; kingdom Metazoa; phylum Arthropoda; class Insecta; order Hymenoptera; family Ichneumonidae; genus Exephanes; species Exephanes ischioxanthus. Next base: position 8,436,536 of record OY294018.1, on the reverse strand, counting down.
ATATGGACTCATGTTAATTTTTTTTTGGATATATTAAAACCAATTTTACCAGATGAGAAATTATTATATCCAACGGGAAAGCCTGACACTTATCTGTGATATATGACGTAAGTCGCGAACTTATCTGTAATGTATTTCATGAGATGCGAATATGAAATAAAAGAGACCGGTTATTATAATGCTTAATTTATCAAATGAATGGTTCTTTCGCCTCTTGCTATTAGCTAGTATGGTATTTCTAGCATATTTACTTCAAGCAAACGTGCAATTTAGTTTTAACATTATTTTCAAAATTTATTTAACGTGATTATTATATATTATAAACCCAGAAATACATGGAAATAGAAAGAAAAAAAATTAATTACATAGATTGACGTTCTCTGGTCAAGCTATACCGCGAGGTAAACTCTCTGCTCAAACTAGAATTCGAGAGACGTTCTCAGGTTAAGCTATACCGCGAGATACACTCTCTGCTCAAGCTACATCGCGAGAGAAACTCTCTGATCTAGCTGTACCCCGAGAGACGTTCTGTGGTCGAGCTAGACCACCAAAGAAACACCCCTGTTAAGCTAGACCTCAAGGAAGTCTTCGACTACCAATTCTCGTACTATATAATTGACATTACAACATTCCATAGCTTCGAACAGAGCCTCTCTAACTGTTAAAGTAGTTCGAACCGTTCGGCGGGTTCGCGCGGTTCGACGTGTTCGAACCAAGTTCGAACAAGTGCCGAACTCCAATGGTGAGCTCGAACAGGTTCGGGCACATTCCTACCTGGCGTACACGTGTGTCTTACGAAATCTTATTGTTTTTATGTTGATCTTTTTTTTCTACTTATTTATATGTGCCTTACGAAACATTCCTGGCATAATAAACCTTTCTTCTATGTGTGACTCATTAAACAATAGATTCTGACTATGTATGCATGATTATGCTTATTTCCATTACTATTTAACATACGATTTCTTGACTCTGCTTTTGTTGTCCAGCATTGTATTCTGCCGTGTGTATTTATTTTATCACGTCCTCTAATCATCACATTAACAGAAATTGGATGCACAATACGTAATGGTCAGATCGAGATTTTCCAACATCCCAGAAAAAAAGCGTGTCGTAACATTCGACATGCCGTGCCGGCACAATGCAGACATGTATGTCTGCAGATGATGATATTGTGACGGTACGGCTTTTTAATACCGGAAGATGCTTGCACAGTTCCAGCTCGCTGTGGAGTTTCACGCCGAGATTGTGAAGCTACACGGCGAGCTGGAACAGTATTGTGCAAGCAGCAGTCTAGTATCAAAACACCGTGCCGTCACAGCATCGTCACATAGACACTTTGATCCGCCACAAAAATCGTCATAACTCCGTCAATTTTCGGAATTTTTACAAAATCTCTGTTGCCAATTGAGGTTAAGGGCCTCGGCTATAAAACATAGCAATAAACAAAACGATTTTTTTAATTTTAAGCTTATGGAGACCCCTTAATAATGTGCCCGGTACATTTCCAGATTAGAGGTACTCGTTAAGTATTCGTACAGGAAGTGTTTGAGAACATTGTTATCGATTGGGCAGCAAAAAAATATCTCCCGTTCAGTTTCCTCGACGATGAGGAAACTCAAGAACTTTTCCGGTACGTTAATGCCAATGCGACCATCCCAAAACGATCTTAAACATCCTAAATTGAATTTTCGATATCTCGCGAGAGGTTCTCGGGAATGCAAAAAGTGGTCATGAACATTTTGCAACAAAATGGTTCAAATATTTCGTTCACTGTTGACGCTTGGACATTGGTTGCAAACAAGTCGTATTACGGGATAAGAGGGCATTTCCTTGACGATCAGTGAAACATGCAGGCAGTAGTTATCGATTTTGTTTCGTGGAACGGGTGTTGTACCAGTACATACGAGATATCGCGAAAATCTCCCTTGACGCTCTTAAAAGAGCTCCGTCAATTTTCGTTCGTAACTAAGCCTAACTTCTTTTGTAATTTCGGGTGATTTGATTCTATATTGTTGCTGTTTACATTGAAATAAATACCTGACACGACAATTTGTATTTTCTATCCTGGCACTTTGCTCCCTCAGATAGGTTTTTGCGTAAATTTTATCGTTCCACAGTTTTCATATAATATCGGTCGAATATCTTTCAGGATTCTGTATATTTCTATGGCTTTGGAGTAACCCTCTCAAATTTTCGAGAATATCGCTTGATCTCCGTTGTTTGGCTAGATATTGCACGTCAAGAAATGATTCATCTTCACACCGAATGATCGAGACAAGCGATTTTAAACAAAAGCAAACGCAACAAAAATCGAGCGAGAATCGTACGGATCTCGTCTCAATCCGCATCACAACCGACCATATATTTCATATTAAAAATTGTGTCTCGTATTGGCACGTTTATATGAAATTCAAATAAAATATTGCGATAATAACACAAAGGGGAAAAGAAACAAATGGAAATGATTAATTGACGCCTGCTATATTTGGAAAATCGTTGTGATATGTTGTACACGACAATCGCTAACCGTTTCTGAAATGCAAACACTTTTATCGTCCACGTACGATCGGGTGACGAGGCCTACGCAGGAATCCCTCCTCGCTGTGCTCAGCTTACAGTATGTATATTTATATTGTGGCAATACATAGGTATACATAGATTGGCACTTACTTTTTATTCCCAGTAATATTAAATCGCATGGAATTAATCGTTAATGTTTACCCCTCATGAAGCGACACGTTTTCCTCGATACGTCAACGCGTCCTTGGAAAAATAATTTATATAACACATACCTCTACTTCCTCATAATTTCCGCTAATATTCAATCGTGCAGAATTATTTATTTCAGTTGAGTAAAAATGTCTTAATTGCATTTTTTCAACAATTCTAAGGGCCATCAAATTTTTACACATACATTTATTATTTGTTCATCCATCCGTCCGCCTGTTTTATTTTCGTCCGTTCGTCCAGCTGTTCATGTTTGTGACACAAGTAGAAAGTGACATATATATGTACCGATTTTCATGCTGGCCAGTTCAACGGGCCGGGACTCACGTCATTGATGTTTTGACAGAGGCATATCGGATTTTAGCATGGTTGATTTTTAATCCGATTTACAGCATGCTCGGCATCCGTCTGGTAAAACACGATAACGTTTAAGCGCCACGTTTCATACGAGTGAATCTGTGTTTTGCGGAGAGGGCAAGGGGGGCGGTTAGTGCGCGGAAGCTACGATAGGGCAGAGGAATAACCGGATCGGGTCAATGAACCACACTCCGACTCGGTCCGCATTTAAATTTACGGTCGTCTGCGTACAACCATTTTTTCATCTTAATTCCCATTGACAACGACATTTTTCCCCGTGCTTTTCTTTTCTTTTCACTTTTTTTTTTGTCTTTATTCCTCTCAGCGTTGAGATTGTTTTATCAGCGAAACAGAGTCGTCGGGAGCACGAAGGCGGCGAACTAACGACGCTCGGCGCGCAGGATGCGCGGCCACGATAACCGTGACTAACTGCTGTTTTCCTCCAGCCCAACCGTGTGTACATACACAATATATACTTTTAAATGTGTATAGTATATTTCGCTATGCAACGGCCTAGCCGCACTCAGCACTGCACAATGCTTATGGTAACTGCTTTACAAGCGGATTAATTTGAATTGCAGTTCCGATCTTGGTGAAAATCCCCTCCCTCCCTCCCTCCCTCCCAAAAGACTGAATATCTATCTATCCATCTGTCTATTTCTGATATTCGCTTCCTCTCATTTTTTTATTTTTATTTTTTCTATTTTAACATCAGTACACAGTTTTGAAGTTACCGAAGTAAGACTTATATTCACTAACTTGGGTTGGACCTCCCTTGTGCACTGAGAAAAAGAAATGGTTGCATTAAGCAAATGCGCGGTGACATACGTTCAAAGGTGTATTTGGTTGTAACAACAAAGATGTTTGTTTCAATCGACAAATTGTGAATAAATTGAAGCGAATAATCGTTTAACAAAACAATGCGTTAATTATACCAAACGAATAACCGCTTTGAACGTATGTCACCGCGAATTTTGGTTAATCCAACCAATTTTTTTTCTCAGTGTGCATATTTTAGCTGCACGCTGAAAAATTACGCCTTTTCACCTTTTTTCTCTTCGGATGTGTAGAAACCGATGTGGAGCGGATACATGTCAGTTGAAATATTCCAAGATAACTACATCCTTTGTCATTTGCAGCCGAGATATAGCTCATAGCAAAGTTAACCATCGCAATTCCTCGTGAATCGGATCGTTCATTACAGCCCCTTTCAGAACGCGAACAGCACTGATCCAGATAGCCACAGTGCAGTTGTGGTTGAGTGACAAAGCCCATGCTTCCCCCGATATATGTACCCTCGCACGGACTACATGTCCACCGTTATACATGAATATTCTGGAGTACATGGCCTTTGGCCACCGGGAGGTGACCATATAGCCAGAGAAGGTGTGAGAAAATCCACGCAACCTGGAAAAAGCACATTAAGAAGAACCGGTCAATGCAGACTGGTCTGCAAAACAAATTGTAAAATTCGTTTTATAAGTATCTACAGGACAATTAATACAAGTACAGCCATTTTTTAACACTTCATATGTCCACAATAGAAGCAAAATGTATAATTATATATTGGTGCTTACAAATTTAAGATATGGCGTTAACAATGTTAAACATTCTTTTTAAGTTGAAAATTGAAATTTTCATAAAGAAATTTCTCATAGTGTTCCTTTATTCGCAAAAGCTTTCTTTACGAGGAAGCCAAAGGAAGTAGAAACCGACTACGATGAAAAGATAATGTGTTGAAGATTGCACTGTAAAAAAAACGGTGTTAAATTCAACACCGCTTTAACACCGCGATGTGGTCCATATAGGTCCAATACTTTGGTGTTAAAAGCAGTGTTAAAATATGGCGTAAAACATGCGGTGTAAAATCAGTAGGACTTTCAGAATGTACATTCTAACACTGTAACGGTGTACAGTAACACCAAACCTTACTCCCAATTGAGTAAAAAAGGGTTTAAGTGCTTGAAGCAGATGTAAAAGTTTTAATATAATGAATCGTAACTAATAATTGCCCAACAAAGTAATTACATTGTACATCGTGATAATTATAAATAAAAAAAGAATATTAATTAAAAAAGGCTACGATCACGAATATCTATGATGGCAAATGGCTTGAGATGGGATTCGAACTACCTACCTAATGCTTATTCGTACCTACCTATGCCTATTACCTAACACGCTTCTGACTTCGCTATTGCTTACTTGGGAATTTTACTTATTCAAATTCTGTTTAAGGTACTTCGGTTATTAATGGTTATACATTACTGTGATTCAGATGATTACACCGCATGATTATGTACTTGTGTATTCTTTTATTGTACTATTAAAAAGAAACATCATCATTTTTTGGTTGTCTTCAAATCAACAATTGGTAATCAATTAAATGATAATTATCACCTTTTTAAAGTATATGTTTTTCCTTAAGTACGGATGTACTTTAAATTTAATATTTGGAAGATTTTAAGTTCACTATTCAAAAAATCCAAAATCCAAAATGGAAGAGATGCTCGATTAAAAATACCGTTTAGGGGTTGAAGACACCGTTCAGTGTGCATTTGACACCATTAAATGCATACTTGAATCTTAAAGTCGTGGTTAAATGCACCACTTCTTAGAAATGTTATCAGTTAACACAGAATTGTGTTGATGTCTAAGAAAATAACACCATTAAGTGATATCGTGATTCATCACACAATTTGGTGTTAGGATTTATTAGAGTACACCGCGTTACCGATTTACCACATGTCCGGTGTTACTTTCTAATGCGAAATGGTGTTAATTTTAACACCGGTTTTTTTTTACCACTCACACCATCGCAGTTTACACCGCAGATTTCTTACAGTGAGATTTTCGCATCCATACGGGTCGATGCCATTTTTCAAGCACTCAAGAGATTTTCCATTCGTAAAAGGGTAGCTACCTATCTTCGAAGAATTCTGAACTCCTGTGGAACTGTCATGCATTCTACACTTCCTAAAAAATTCTTTCGTACACGAGATGCTGCACTTTGAGGCACAAAGCATTGGTATATCCGGTTTTACAGAAGAGATGCTTAGGAGCAGTGGAGGGGGTTCCCCTTCAGCAGCCGGCCGCCCTCTTTCCTTCTGCGCTTTATACTTTTCACCTTTTCCCCTTTGATAAACCTCTACTCCACCCCTTCTCTCGCTTCACTTCCCCGAGAAAGTGCCGAAATGGATACTTCTATACATGAACAGTATTTACCATAGCCGTGTGCATCGTATGCGCGTTTTGCGTTCTGCAGTTGATATGAAGGCATGTACAGCAATTCCCACACCTCGTCGTACTGTACAGCGCAGTGATATTGCAATATCGCTTGTTGCGTATATACACTAACCACGAAAGGAGTCCACCCTCCTCGTACATTTATTACGCCAGAAGCGAGACATTAACGCACCCCAGGTATCATTACGCGAAACGACTTGGCCACACCCGCACCCTCTTCGAATACATTTTCACTCGGCTAGCCAGGGCGCGAAGTGCACCCTCTGCGATGGCCTCGCACCGCAACGTAGTGCCTCATCGGAAAACGTCACGCCGCACTGCGTCGACTACATGGCGGTCGGATTTCCCGTCTTTATTTCTCTCCATTCGTGTATTTTTACGATATTCGCGATAGAACTGATTCAAAAAGTATCGGATCGAAAAAAATGCGCTGTTTTGTATTCGCGAAAATAAATTCGCATTATCTCGCACGATATGAACTTGGACCGTTGTAGCAGGTGCTGTTAAACCCTTAAGGTAGTCCTTGCGAATGGTGTTGATTTCGCATAAGTTTCAGAGAATTGAGAGGGAATTGTAAACACTTCTCGATGGTATAAAAATCTGAAAAAAATCAAGCGTATTAAAGACGCCGAATAGATTCATTTTACATAATAATAATTCCAAAATGTTATTAACAAATTGATGAAAAATTTAATTGTTCAACAAATCTCCCGGAAACATAACTTTTTTTTAATGAAAATTATTCGTTTATTTTTCTGATAACGTATGAATTTTTTCAGATTTTTAAATTCACGTTGAATTTTTTTTTTTATATGGAAAAACGTGTAGAGTTAGAAAATTCAAAGTGAATTTAAAAATCTGAAAAAATTCATACGTATTCAGAACAATAAACGAATAATTTTCAGTTAATAAAAAAGTTATGTTTCCGGGAGATTTGTTGAACGATTAAATTTTTCATCAATTTGTTAATAACATTTTGGAATTATTATTATGCAAAATTAATCTTTTCGTCATCTTCAATACGCTCGATTTTTTTCAGATTTTTATACCATCGAGAAGTGTTTACAATTCCCTCTCAATTCTCTGAAACTTATACGAAATCAACACCATTCGCAAGGACTACCTTAATAGGGACAGCCGCAGGGGGTGTTTTAAAGAGAATTAATCGTTGCGAACTAGTCGGATCGCCAACGCAAATTGAATAATCTCATTGTACAAATTTGTGCAGAGCATGAGATACTAGTATCGATGCATTTCGGAGATGAAGAAAAACAATTGTGTAACACTTGTGATCGTGTTACAAATGTATGGGTTTGACATTATTATCGTTATCACGTAATTGAAACTACTCGGGTGAGGAGATTTGATCCATGGCTAATGTTTAAGCGTGCGTGTTCAACCGGCAACATTTTATTAATTTATTGCAATTTCGTTATATTTGAAGTAAAAAAAAACTAATTTCAGAAAAACTTCACTCCCAGAGTTTGAGAAAATAGTTTCAAAACAAAAAAAATTAGAATGATTATATATAGAAAATGTATCATTATTATATAAAATCTTGTAGCAAAGTTGACTATTGATTTTTCATTTCCAAAGTAACACTAAACATGTTCCAATAGAGGGGAGGGGCACTAAATATTCTACAGTTCTCTTAAAAATCTACATTCAGGTAGGTATCCAGTCAGGTGTCCCTACCTGTACGTTATCGGGCCCTGATGAGGTTGGCATCAGGTTCGCGTCATCTGAAGTGAGGATTATTTAGTAATGCTTCACGATCTGCACCTTATCAGGCCCTTATCAGGCTCGCCTGATCAGGCACGCCCTGACTATACCTTAACAGGGCCTGATAAGATATCAGGCAGTCTGATCCCAATTTCTGTTCGGGTTGTAGTGCCTGATTTCCTACTCCGCTTCATAGTTTAAAAATAATACCCAACATAATTTTCTGTCATAAAATGAAACTGCAATTGGCACCCTTGTTCGGGACCCGCAAAATACACTTCTTAGCTTCCGGAATACTTTGAATAATATGGACCGGTGTGCGTTTCCACATAATTATTTTCGTTTTTACCTCCACTTCCACGGATAAATGAGACTATCTCCTTTTGCGGTTCTATTCCGTCACGTCTGGTTGCATGTCTCTCCTAGACAGAGCCGGACAAATACTCTTAGTGTATTTTTCAAGCTTTGAACCTAGGTGATCTTAGCCGGACCCAGCGGCGGCGAGGTGTTTTGTGTTATTTGCATAAGAATTCGGTAAAACAATTTACAAACTCGAAATGCATAAACTAAAAAATATAACTTCAAAAAGGATAAAATAATGAATTATATAACAATAATCAATATTGTTTTATACAATTAATTACAATTAGTTATATTAATTTATTAATCGTTTTCGCTACAGTCGGAAGACGTTTCCCGAATACACAGTTCTCGTATATTCATTCGGATGGTCGAACGTATTCGGACGACGTCCCCAAACTGCAGCGAAAACTGTTAATATTATATTTTTTCCATTTTTCCATCGTAGACCCTTCTGGGTTTTTACGGAACCCCATCCCAATTTCCCCTAGCACTCCCTACCCGCACTCAGCTAAGCTGTCTAACTTCCAGTGCGTCCGTAGCCGACTTAGCTACACTGTACCGCATTTGTCGGGGACACGGGGAAACTACGGAAAACCCGTGCCGGTACAGACGGCCATATTCTACTGATCCTCCGATATTTTTGCACTTTGAGTAAAGTGGGAGACCACCGGAGCCGTGCGCCAACCGCGCATCCACCGCTGTCGGTTAAAACGGTTAATAAATTAATATCGTTAAATGTACAAAAACAATATTAATTATTGTTGTATAATTAATTATTTCATCCTTTTTGAAGTAATTTTTTACGTTTATTAATCGGTTTATCGTTTTATCTTTCTGCAGTCGAGAGATTTTTAATTTTCTTTTATTTCATGCTTTTTGAAGTCTACCGCATAGATTTATTTTTGTGGCATTTAAGAGATTCAATATTTAGAAAATTGTGTCGGAGAGGTACGACATTTAAAAAAAGTTGTATCGGTACGAAACGATTCATAGAAAGTCTTATCGGAGAAATACAACATTGAAAAATTATAACTATAACGATTGAATTGGAAGTATAAAACTATATAATTCTTTGACTATAGAGCTATAGAATGCTTAGTACTACACTTCGATCGAGTGCAGCGCACTATATTATAGACACAGACCACAGCATTTTTATAGCAGACGACAAGTGATCGCAAAGACAATGACGTAGTAGGTAATGGCGGCCGCCTTTCGATATATCTGAATAGGCTTTCGGGCCGTTTTCTCGAAGTCAGTTGTCTCTGCCACGGCACATTAATTTTCCTAATCCCTCTCTACGAACACACTCCCACATCCACAGAACTAGGGTGCCAAATTCTGTCAAGAGACATTGATCCGTTCCGACAAACACTGGAGACAACGAAAACAGCAAAATCTGGAGACCTCAGTGAAACGCATAAATTTTTGCCTTAGGGGGCAGTCGGGAGTTAAAAATGAAAACAAATACCTTCACCTCGGAATTTGAATGACGCGTGTAGAATTCCAGGCTGAAAAAATCTTGATTCCATCTTGCGCGTTCCACCAGCAATAGAAATAAGCAAATACCTTTCATAAGGCGGCAGTTAATCGTCTTTATGACCGTCAAACATAGGGTTGCGCGAATTCAAGGAGGGTGAATATGGTCCAGGGAGCGTACTGTAACTGGGCAATCGTGTAGCGTTGTACTGTGCAGCAGGTTTATATTGTTTGGACGCACGTGTATAATACGAGCGGGACAAAATTATATAGAGGGGAATTTCGGTTCGCTCGCAATGGGAAGGGACGTCGAATATTAGGCTTCTAATAGCGTCTGGACCATTACAGCGAGAACACGCCGGGGGGTGAAAAGCCCCACAACACTCGCCAGCTCTATATATCTCTCCCTCTTTCCACATCGTACCGCTAAAAGTCTCTCGCTTATATTTCTCCCACTGGCTCTCTGTCCCTCTTTCCGCAAACATATGTGACACGTACATACGAGGGCTCCGAGCGATCGCAATATACGCTCGAGGGTTGCAAATTGCTTATACGAGCATATAGAGAACTTCGAGCATTATATTCGGTACACGCTATATCTCACGATATAGAACCTAATCATAGACCGCACAACACGGCAGAAACTGCTAAGCTAACATAGTTTGTCGTGTGTGAGAGGAATTACGTACCAAGTGGACCGCCAGTGGTTAATCATGTAAATTTTTCTACCGGAATAATGTATACGTTTCGCGATAAAATGTTGCGAACATTGGTGATAAGTTGGCAGAGTTCGAATCGAAGAATAAAAATGTATTCCAACTGTGTAATTATAATCATAAGACATGAAATATGATTCGATGTGATTCGATTCGATAGCCTTCAACAGTATTTGTAAAATATATGGGGTAATACCGAGTTATATGGCCACTTTTTAAAAAACCCGGACAACGGGAGATACAGTCTTGAAAAACGTATCGAAAATGTATAATAAGAAACTTTGCTAACATTAATACCACAAAGAACTCTATAAAAAGTGTGTACATACATGAGGCAAGTACAAAAAGTTGTCCAATGAATAGAAAACTCCCAAGTATGTAGTGCCAAATACGTGAAGTTTTTTTATTGACATTTTGCAAAACTTCTATCATTGTGATAATACTAACTTCTGACATGACATGAAGATTCAACTTTTCATGAGTCAGATTATTAAAGTAACTACACAGAGAAAAAAAATCAATTGAGTCAACAAAATGTGCGCTTACGGGTGGCGGAACGAATGTTTGGTTGATCGAAAGGAATACCTCGTTGATCGAACTAACAGGCCGTCGATTCAAATTTTTCTTCACTTAATACAACCATTATTTCGTTCGATCAACCAAAAATTTGTTTCGCCACCCGTAAGCGCTTATTTTGTTGACTCAATCGATTTTTTTTCTCAGTGTAGTCTGGCAGTGATACTTGCTAGTTGTTCTTGGTGAGTTGTAGACGACGAGTTAACATGTGAACATGTATATTAGCACAATAAACCATTAACTCTATTTTATTAACTCAACAGCAATCACGGCCGGACAAGTTACGTTTTTAATCTGACTCATTGTAAAAAAACCATATAAACATTTGTTTAAAAAAAATTGGATGAAATTGAATGCCTGAAATATCGATTTTCTATAAATCTCTTCTAAATTGTTTCTCTTTCTGTTGCAGGTAAGTCGAGCTCAGCTTATATCTACAGGAAATTCTTTCACGCAAGACTTTGGTCTTTTTATTTTCCTGTTCACATGCGTGAGTATACAATTTTTCATAATTTTGCTTCCTCCTAGAGGAAGCAAAATTAAGCTTTGTTTGCATGAAAAAAAAAAATGTCGAGATTTTTGCATTAGCGAGCGGAAATTTCAAGAAACAGACAAGAATCGATCTGCCCGTTTCAATTTTATAAAATTTTGAATTAAAAAAAGAATTCGTAGAGACAACAAATGCAGATGTCCGTTTCAAATATTGAGGTAGAAGCTAAATAAGTAGCTAATTCGTGATCAACGGGAAAAATACACAATACGTAGTACTGAAATTACGGATAACGAACATTTTTTTGTAGGGAATCTTTTTAACCAAAAATGTGTAATCTTCAGAATTGTCGGGGCCATGACTTTACTTCATGTCCTTATTTTTAAAGAGACTGTAATGATAAACATGCTTTTTTTTCTTGGAAGAGAGAACAAATGTCAAGTACTTGGGATCCCAGTTTTTACTTTTTTGGAACAAAACTATATTTTTGGTTGATTTCACTTATTTTTTATATTAGAAGGTACTCCGCATCATTACAGCATTTTTTTGTCCTTATTAAGCTTCGTTAAGACGCTCTCTAAAGAGATAGTCTAATCGTTTGATAGGGCTTTCATTGTTTTTCCGCGTTGTATCAATTCAAATGGACCTGTCATCGCTTTATTTTATTTGGACTTATATTGGAAAATATTGTCTCAGTGTAGGAACTTCCTATTCAAAGCTTCGACGGAGAAGATATAATAATTTTTATTGCAAAGTTCAGCAGGGCAATCTTAAGGCTACGATTACTGACAAATGAAACATTCTTTTCTTTAATGAACTGCGTTACAAAATTATTGTTTCATGGATGAAATTCTGTAACGCAGTTGCTTGAACTAGAGGTTTTATTTTTTTCGCTTGTCGTAGATTTCAGATTCCATTACTGTATCAAAATGATTGTGCTAGATTTCATTCATGCCGTAACAAGATTGTTCATCGTCGGAATGCAGAAACTTTCCATTCTAAGCTCTCGCGCAAAAGATATAATATTTACATATATCGCATAGAGGTTCAAGGCGTCCCCGACTCCTAATGCAGCTTCTCGCAATGCTCTGAACCTTTGGGCACAGAATCAGGAGATGTCTTTCATCGTGCGTAGCAAAAAAAATCTTACCGTTTCGCATAGTAATTAACGACACCTGATCCTGATGCAGTTGCCTTCGAAGGTCCAGAATTCTTTCGTTAAATCATATGAACCCAGTAAGTGTATACAGACGTGTATATTTATATAGTATTATGTCGTAGAGATTATGCATGCAGAAAATGCTGATAAAAAAGTACGACAGTAAGGACGAAGTCGGCTCGCTGCCTCAAAATCTTGGCGTGCCAATTCGTTTTTTACAATAGCCGTCCTTCATGGTTCATTAAAATAGTCGACGGACAGGGGAAGAGGATGCACCTTTAGGTTTTCCTTCGCAGCTTACTGAACTGCTACTTGACTCATATTCTAATTGCAATCACATGCATACAATATTAATATGCGATTGAAGTACGAAACGTTCGGTGACTACAAACATGGGACCACTTTTATCTTTAAAAGATCGATTTCTCACACATGCAGGTATATAGGAACTCAATAAAAACCCAACATTTTGGAGGGGAACAGGTGCAAAAGCCATAAGAATCTACAGACCGTGAACCGTGAAGCGGAAAAAATCATTGGCTACGAAGCAAGCTTCGGACCCCTTTTCTCTTCACAGGGGTCCTACAGAAGATATACATAAATGTAAACCCTACAGTTTCAGAGGGGATCGAGCCCGAACGAGGACTATAATGCTGTTTAAGTGCGCATTGGTAACGAATTAAAAATAATTCCTCGTAAATGAATCTTAGGATTACTTTTCTCTCCCCATGTCAATTCTTGAGGTATTATAGAAGATACACAAAAATATAATGAAGTCTAAAGTTTCGGAGGGGAAGTAGACTCTCGGACTCGAAAATTTGAAACAGCGCGTAAAAACATTCCATGATCGAGGCCTCGACATCCGTAATTTGTAAGAAAGCAAAAATTTCGCGCGTCGAGCCTCTTAAATCCACACGTGTAAAACGACTTCCGCGAAAAATGTAATACCGCTGGACGCTCGATACTACTGACTTCATGAACAGATTACACTTAGTTCGACGTTGCGTTCGACGATTCGACGAGTCAATTTAAAAGTACTTTTTGCGATAAAATAAAAACATTTTGAAAGAAGCCATTTTTGAGATATCAGGGACACCGATTTTGAAAATCACAATTCGAAAACGCGTTTAAAATTCGACCGCGCCGCTGCCCGAGCGTTCCGCCACTTTCCACATAACGGTCTCTATCTTTCGCAATTCGTTGAATTCCGACATAACAATTTAACTGAATATTCTTGACACTATAAACTAATAGAAAATGTTGGAAAAATTGAAATTTTACTGTGGCGTAAGCACTTAAGGAATTTTTTGCCGTTCCAACGTTTAACGGCGCCTGCGAAAAGTCGGGTGGCAGTTAAAGGCAAAACTCCCGCCTTTTGCCCTAGCGGGTAGTCGGGAGTAGAAATGTTGCAAAATACAGTACACGACCGCGTTTCTCCCAACCGCATATGTCCAAACGACTGCGTATTTCCGAAAATGACGACCGCGTAAGTCCAATTCGGCCCCTTCTGAAGGTCCGTTACCTGCTTGATGGGGAAGCAAACGACTTCTTCCCTTTTTGCTACCTGCGAATGAAATCGTCGCTACTGTAAATCTGACAAAGAAGGGATGCGCCGGCAAGTTTGATATGAGACAAAGATCGATGAATTCTTCCTCCTCTACATTTTCTCATATTCAAGCATCGGACATATTCCATGATTTTAAAGGATTCATAAAGGAGAAGCTATCCCGTCCGATAGCCTTAATATGCTCAAATTTTTATTATTGATTAAATATTTCCTCTGATAAAAAGCTTATTTTTCCGAACGAATCGATGTGATCATACGTACGTACACGCACGCACGCACGCGCGCACGCACGCACGCACGCACGCACGCACGCACGCACGCACGCACGCACGCACGCACGCACGCACGCATGCAGACGCCAGCTAATAATCGCATTACTTGATGTTTTGGACTATTTTAAGTACTCTGACGCTAAAATCACGCATTTTTTTACGAAATCGTAGCTTCCTCTATGAGAAAGCAATATATCTACCATAGACAAAGGCTTGTTAACTTCAGCAAAGCAACAAATCAAATAAATCTAAAATGCGTAATTTATAAAACGGGATTTTTATGGGTCTCCCTTAAACGACAGAATGCATTTCATATTCAAATTAAGAAGTTAGTCTCGAACTATGACTTGAGCTGCGAAGTACATAGAGTATATTTCTGCATGCTTATATTACTGTATGTTCTGCGGCTATACGTATCTCCACGCGCAACGCGTAACGGCGCTCGGAAAAGGAATTTTGCGTATGGATAGGGACGGTGGGCAGGTACTTGGGCAGGTAGTGGGGTATCCTAACTTACGTGGTCGTGCTTAATTGGATTGGCTCCCGAGGATCGGAGAAACGTGGTCGTGTACTGCATATGGCAAAGCACATGGCTGCCTCATGTATTACAATTTTTCGAGCTTTCTCCATGAGAAAATTCAATTGTTGGCTTCCTCACGAACGAAGCTATTGAAAAAAGTGGTGCAAATTACTTTGCCATTTTTTTTCATCCATTATCCCTTTGAGGGATAACGAATTTTCACCAGCTTCTATGATAGCCTTAGATGAGGGAATATTCTGGTAACTCGGGATGATCTCGAGTGCATCCCCATTTAACGGCAGTTCATGTCGACGTCATTAATTCTGGGACAAAAGGAGCTCGTTAACAATCTTATCGGATCTCGTCAGAAGCAGCGAAGGGTCCTGAGGCAAGAAACAAAAGATCTTACGATCAGTTTTTCTTTGCATACGATCGGATAACTGATGAGCGTTGTTTTGCCTCGAGCTTTATGTTTTTCATCGTTTAATCCAATCGAGGGGTTCATTCAGCAACGAAGGCCCGAAGAAAATGACCTACTCAGTTCAATTATCGTTGAATCTCAAAGTTTCGCCCGCCAATTTTCCTCGGTTTTTGATATGTATAACAATGATATGTAACCGGACGCCCTACCCCCCCCCCCCCCCCCCCCCCACCCCAAGCGGAGTGTTCCCCGAGCCGCTATAAAGGGTCTACCTATCCCTCGCTCCAGGTCCTTTCCCATCCTCACGAATTGACCACAACCTCTTTGAGGTAACTCGTCATACTATTTTCCAGACTGCGTACACCCAGAAAAAAAAATTTATTTGCCGGCCACCGTTTATTTAGTTTAAGTAAAATATTTATTTGATTAAAATAAATATTTATTTACATTCAGTAAGTAGTTACTTAAATTAAGTAAATAGTTCATTAAATAAAATAAATATTTTACTTAGACCAAACAAACGGTGGCCGTCAAATAAATTATTTTTCTGGGTGTAAGCACGTATGTCTCGGCATACGTGTCTCTGAGCATAGTAGGCCCACAATCAGAGGCGAGTATTCGGCCTTCAATTCGACTTTTAGTCTCCGAATTGCAAGAATGAAGAACTCCTTTGACCTCCCTAGTTCCCTTCCGCCATGTGCGCGAGCGTGTAACTAACGCTATCGTCGCATTAAAGTCGATCCTCCTTTATGGAGAGTGCGTTATAGAGGGGTCAGCAATCCATCTGCTTCCTCGAAACGAGCTCATGTCGCGTGAAATCCCGTCCTCCACACTTTATCCAGCCGGTCCAGGACCGAACTCTTTACCTTCCATTTGGAAGAACACGATCTAAAAAATCGTGAGTTCCATATATTGCGCTAGCCTGGAATATCGAAACGTTTCAGTACCTAGAGCTCGATTAAGAGACGACTGATTTTTTTTGGTTCAAAGGAATTTTCTCACACGGGCAAAAAATTGGTAATTAAAAAAAAATTATTTGACAAAAATCTATAGTGTAGATCATTTTCTTATTTGGCACATATGTTTGAACTTTCCTTCGAGAACATGTAAGATTTTAACTAAAAGATTCAAATTTTCACATATCGGTTCCTTAAAAATAGAAAATTGAAATGTTGATATCGCTTTCTTATAATGTTTCTGTATTCGAATAAATAGTCTCTCGAAGAATAGTCTCAAGTACATTAATTCTACGAATATACTCTCGAAGAAATAGTCTCAAGTACATTAATTCTACGGATAATTAGTGGAAGATGCAGCGTCTATTGTAAAGCCGTACGAGCTATGAACTCTGACTTTCAA
The DNA here is from genome assembly GCA_958510785.1 of Exephanes ischioxanthus. NCBI lineage: Eukaryota > Metazoa > Arthropoda > Insecta > Hymenoptera > Ichneumonidae > Exephanes > Exephanes ischioxanthus. Next base: position 8,419,562 of record OY294018.1, on the reverse strand, counting down.
TATATCTGATTTCGAAGAGTTTAGTCCGACATTGTCCGTGCAACGGTTCGATGATATCTGAACGGAACTGATTATTTTTGCTCTTCCTCATAGAGGAAGCTTCGCAAATAAAGGAACATTATGAGATAGCGATATGAATATTTCAATTTTCAACTTATTATGCGCCCCTACATTTTTTGGCACCGTTGATTTTTATTCAAGAAATCCAAATGATACCTATTTGTCTAGCCTTTTCAACCCCGTCATATACATTATCATGTGTATTTCTTGCCATAGAATATCATAGGCATCTGAGCATTTGCACGATGTCAAAATCACTCATTTTTGCAATATTTCTTATAACAATTCCCGAAAAAGATTCTTTAATCGTCGCTCAGGGACTATTTTTTTATTCGTGTTCCATCTGTACGGGGTCCTCCCCCTTTTACATACCCATCTCCCCCCCCCCCTCGGATTGCGTCCGCAGCTGACTTACCCCCTTACTATGTCGCAGTAGCACAAGGGCAAAGGGAAACTGCGGAAAATCTGTCCATACACAGACGGTTCTTTCCCCAGAAATTGGTGTTACTACAGGGAAATCACCAATCTCCAAGAATATCTTGCTTCCTGCTCCGCGATCCGAGACACCGACCAGCGCGTGGTCGGGCGGGGGTCACCCATCCAAGTACTGACCGCGAGTGGTACTGCTTGACTTTGGGGACCGCCAGAGCAGCACACCAACCGCGCGCCCATCGCTGTCGATGTCGCTCAGGGACTATATTCAATCAATTTATCACACTGATCACGAATGTACCGCTTATTTTATTCATAGATGAATATTTAATACGGAAAATTACGTCTTAAAGAAAGTACTAATTTTTCATGAATCTCAAACAACTCAACATGACATAAAATGTAAACGGTTCAATAGATTCTCCCCAAATTTGATAACGATCATCGGGCGGTCATACTCCATCTGTGTACAACTTTTTACCCCGATAGCTAAACATTTGTAAGAACTAGAGCGCGCAGACATTTTTGAAGAAAAAGATCGGTTGAGGCATTCCCGAGTTATAACGGTTTCAATTTTTGCATCTGATTCGCACACGCACACGCACATCCGTAAATGTTTTCTAAATGTGATTTTTCGATGTTTTGGAACATTCTGAACACGTTTTCATTAAAATCTCGAAAAACATTTTTTCACCATAACAAAGCTTCCTCTATGAGGAAGCAAAAGCAATAGATTTTCCTGGCCGAATAAGGTAGGAAGTTCCTTCAAAGCTTACAGCGCTAGCAAAACGTGGTGCTAATGACTTGTGCACAAGGCGCGAGCTTATCTCAGTCTGTCTGCGAAGAGGAAAATTGCTCCGGCGTCGAAAAGAGAGCTCGTTAAGATTCTTACGCTCGATGCATCGAGGTCCACACCATCAACCGATCGTTCTTGGATGCAGCACTCCCCCTTGTGGGGCGTTTCACTGCCACGAGTACACGAGAGTTCCGAGTGTTTCACCGAGAGCTTTCAGACGAATAGATGAAAAGAGAATGATTGCCGAGGCACTTTGACAAAGTCTGGCGAAAAGTCTACGTGCTTGAATGAAGAAAATCTCGATAACGATCTCTTGCAGTTGACACCGTTCAAGGCTCTGAATACGTACTTGACATTGTCTGAACTATTGTCAGGGAGTTTGGACGATTACCTTTGAGGGCTTTGAGATAGGTGAAATAAATGCTTTATTTGTTCGAGTGTATTCAGGAGCCCTAGAAATCTGCTTTTAATCCTACGAGGTAGATCTACGGTCCCGGGCTTCCAAGCAGATTCAAGTTTTCAAGTTTTTTTTTTGTGTCCAAGCCCGAATATGAAAAAAAAAACATGTATAAATATTATTATTTCAGCGTGAAAAATGGTAATATTTAGCAATTACTTATGTGCAAAGCTACATTGATTTATTTATTTATTCATTTATATATGGGACAAGCCCTTTAAACATGAATTATTACATGCGAGTGTGCGAATACAATGCGTAATATGCCCATCCACCAATTGAAGCGATGAAAAAGAAGAGAAAATAAAAGAAAAAATATATATAAACAATGTGGTTAATACAGAAGCAGTGCAGAACGAAATACATGGCGGGGTCTCCCAGAATCTGATCAATATTAATTCCAGGGAAGTACCCTGGGCTGCCGAAATCACTCGAGGCATGTCGTTACGGTATTTTATCGTCAGGTTCCTTTCATCAGCCTGTTGACGATTGTCGAGTTCCGTTCAAGCTTTTTTAAGTTGCTCCTGTTCCATCTTGGTTCGATCGGCTCAAGCGAGGATGGCTAGTTGTCCAAGCTTCAGATTGAAAATGTTCTTCATAACATTATTTGAGTCGGCTCATGATCCAAGTGTAGCAGGGACGGCACGAGGCCTGGCATTCACAGAGCCGTCGGACAATCACCCAATCGAGAAACGCGAAGCTCATCCGAACGAATGTTGAGTGGCTGCAAGATCTGTACTACGTTGTCTTGATCATCCTCAGATCCGACATATTAAAGAGGCGAATGTTCATCGCCTTGTGGTTCCGAAGCTGTACCTCATGAACACTTCGAGCCTCGAGCATCCCATCAGGTAATTTGTTGTTGTTGCCGGCGGAAGACCGAAGATTCGCTATTGATACTTTTGGTAAAACCACTTGCTCTTTCAGGTTATTTACGTTGACGTCCATAGCGTCGGTTTTAACAACCAGTTTCGCATATAATTCATTGCTGACGCCAGCTTGTTTGAAAAATTGACTGTGAGATTATCGACCCACTCATGCAATGCTTGCTGCTTTTCTCTAATCACCCGCAGCTCATCTCTAATTGCCCGCTGCTCGTCCTTTTCAGTTAGCAGATTGTTCACGGACTCCCTCAATTCGGTGTGAGCTTGCGTGCATTTTTCAATAGCCCGCAAATATGGAGTCCAATTGAGCCTTCGACACCGTGACCTGCTCTTCAGCTTTGCATTTGCTAACCCTCCGTTGGGTGCGACTGAACACTTCTTAGCGCAGCTGTTATTATAGGTGGCCTTGCAAACCGGTAATTACCACCTTGGACGTTCAACGTGCTTCCAGCCGTGTCTTGAGACATGTTCCCCTACATACATGTTGGGGAGAGCGCGGCAAAATGGCACAGCGGGGCAAATCGGGATAATGAGACAAAACGCAATTTTCCAATAACTTTTGTATGGTGGCGATGGTGGTGCATGGGGCAAAACGGGTTTAAAAATCTGGATGTATCGTTGGGACAAAATGGGGCATCCAAATTATTGGAAAATTGAGTTTTGCCCTCACTGTCCCGTTTTACCCCGCTGTGCCATTTTGCCCCGGATTCCCCTACGCACAGTAATTCTTGATAGAAGCGATGTAGATGATAAATGAGACAGCAGGAACACTGAAGCAGAGCAAGCAGTTGAACGCAAGGGCAGACCTAGTCGTCGACAGGGCAAGTTTCGAAGTAGGTGGTAGATGGTATAGTAGAGTAGAGATCGCAGATACACATGAGTGACGAGCCGACAGACTACTTTATGATCGATGATCTAAGCTGCGAGCAAGGGCATGCGTAGTAATACTTAGCTTTATAGGTTACGACAAAAGCCGTGCAAACAACCTGAAAAACAATATATAAGCAGCGTTGGAGAGTAAAAGCCGATATATCCAGCGCAAGCCCCCATAAAACTATACACGATTGACTGTAGATTGACACGATTGACAGCAGAACTTCGAGAAACACAATTAAGCTTGATGAAATGTAGGCAAAAATGGCCCATAGCATAAACTCGTGACCGGGAGCACACAGTTGTACATTATCTACAAAAAAATCAATTTCTAAAAGTGGAGCAAAGTATCTCAATCCTTATGTTAAAACCAGATCAAATCTGTAAAACGCGTTAGAAAATTTTTTAGACTAGCTAAAACTGTGAAATGAGACTGGGGCATTTCGTTTTGATGTACGTAACTATATAAGTCAAAATTATCTTGAAATCGCTGTTAATTATTTAAAACCAGCCTGGCCGGTTTTACCCACTGGTCGGTATTCGCCAATCTTCCCGATACCTGATTCGTATAGTAGCGTGGAAGTTACAATTTTCCATATAGTGTTTAATTCTCGAGCTGTAATTGGTAACTCGCACTGCTAACATAGGTGCCCATATTGACGTGAAGACTATTTTATTGCTTTAGTCACGAAGTGATTTGGGGCAGTTCCGAATAACCCATCGGGGATACACGGATTTTTTTAGACACGCGCACTAACAGATCCCAGCGCGTTTTCATTCTATCAGAACTTTCGTAAGGGAGACCGGGGACAAAAGTAACAGGAATCGTTTTTTATTTTTTTGCGAACAAACCCGAGAGTCTAAAGCTCCGGTATCCAATGGTGTATCATTAACTTACTCATACGTATTCAGTTTAAAAATTTCAAGCAGAAAGTACGTACACAGACGAAATTGGGTAAGAATTTGGGCCGCAGTGGGGTCAATTGTAACGGACAGTGGGGTGATTTGTAACATCCCCCTGCACCAACGAAATCCTTCGCCGACCGCGATTAAGAAATAGAACGGGAGTGCATTACACAGCAAATTTTTTATTTAAATTAAGAAACTTTAACAATGTATTAGCCGACTAAGCCATTTTGGCCGGCCTAACTATACAGCCCTACTATAAATGTTATAGTCTACAATTGGTCGGTTGTAAATTATAAGAGCGTCGTTCGCTGATCGCTTAGGCTGTAAGAATAAAATAAATAAAATATATGGTTATCGGTACTGGTATTGGAAAAATTAATTATTGCTGGTATGTACAATTGACCCGGATCGACTGTTACAATCGACCCCATATGATTATTACCGACGTTACTGTGGCATCGGTTAACAACAAACTGAAACGGTTCGTCTCAGAGGGCAAAATGTTCCGCAAAAATGTACCTTTCAACTCCTTGTGTTTGTTTGCACTAATATTTTGTATTGTATTGCCTTGCTGACGCGATCCACACAGCCGAAATAGTATATTATGCCACAAGGGAGGAAAGTGCGTCTTTTCACCGAGTGTGAAGTTTGATGCCCGAGCGAAGCAAGGGCAGAAATTCGCACTAGGTGAAAAGGCACTTCCTATGGCATACGCTATTTTTTTCCCGACTATGCTAAAAAGTGACCACATTTCTATGCCTGCAATGGGGATGGAAAGTTGTCCGCCACATTAGCTACTTTTCGGCCCGCTGTAGCTACTTTTCCGCCCGCTGCGTTACTTTTCCGCCCGCTGCGTTACTTTTCGGCTGGCTGTGTTTCTTTTTGGCCCGCTGGTCAAGAATCGACAACTTTCCGCCCCCGCTGCAGGCATGGAATGTGGACTTTTTAGCGTAGTCGGGTAAAAAATCACTTCTGCACTCGCGGATCATATTTAGTTTCGGCAAATTGGTATTTTTTAAAACTCCGCTATGAGGTGATTGCATGGCCATAAGGTGATGTCTATAATGTTGCTTACTTCATATCCGATACATAAAATCATGCGCAGTGATGCGCGGCCGCTTGTTACAATTGACCCGTGTTACTTTTGTTCCTGGTCTCCCCTACTTTACGTGGGCTTTATTATTTTTTTATAGTTGTTTTTGTCTTCGCCATATTACAGTCTAGTTTGTTGAGACTGCAATACTCCGAAAGTGTGTGGAGATTTGTCTGTAACGAATTTTTTAACACGTATATTTTGTGTTTTAACTATGTTAAGGGGGTGCTGTTAAGGGGATACTGGACACGTATCTAACTCCTTACTTACCTTTTTACCGATGGAACTTGGCGATTTCGTAGTGTCAATTTAGAATTGTTAATATACTACGCATATTGGATATGCTTCCACTCGTGTCGGACTATAATATCGACATAAACGCTTGGGCGTGTCGTCGAATTTTTATTAAAAACGTACAAGGAATTAAGAAAATCTAATATTACAGTTTGCAAATAACCATAAACGTAGTTCGACGAAGTGGCGCGTCATCGTGCCCTACACTATATTCATGCGCTTTTTATAGGCTCTGAGCAATTGTCACAAGCGAACAGTAAACGTAAACGTTGAATACACTTTACATGGAATTCTTTTGTGTAAGAGACTTTGCGACGAATTTGGAATATTCGGGAAATTTCAGAGAATTGACGTGCACTCTCGTTTAACGCGTGTGAGTTATAGAATATTTTATATCCTATAAAACAGACGCTGTTGAAATTTTGAACGGCCATATTGGTGTTCGCGATAATCTGTAATATTCGATTTTCTTCATGTCTTGGACGATTACAATCGAAATTCACGTACACGCCGAAGCCTTTAAGGCTAGTATTACAGTCCTGCAAAACTTGAAGCATGAGTTGATTCTACGAAATCACCTCCTTCCGTCAGTAAAACACGAAGGTCCAGGTGTTCCGTAAGATTGCTTGAAGTGTTATATGCAGTGTATCTTCCTTCTTCAGTATTCGCTTGTCAGGACTTAAAAAAAGAGTTTGGTCCCTTCAAAAACAATATGGTATTTTGTACGGCAGCGAAACATACGCCATTAGAAATATGGCATTAGAAATATGGAACAACTTGCTCGTGCCAAAAAAAAGCTAAATTTTTATGTATTTCCTGCTCGAACATGAGAAGAAGAGATCAAAGCTGAGTAATCACCAAGAGTGATCCAGGTATATCTCTTCGCGTACCTCTCTCACCTGGAACCTTTCTAACAGTTTGTTACCCTTGTCACAATTTGTTTCCGAAACCACCCAATGTCCGCAGCTTGAAAGCCACTGTTAACTGCAATAATGATGCCTCATGCATATAAAGAAACAATAGCGAAAAAATAATTATCGCAGTCCTAATATGTATCTCTCAAAATTTGCATGCCGAGAGTAAGGTGGTTGCAAATAACGACCAAAAACTTACGAAAATGCTTGCCTAATATATAATATAAGCAACAGAAAACATCTGAACAAATTTGAGAAGGTATCTGAAGCATAAAACATGTTACCCATATTTGCTCAGTTTGTTTTCACTCGACCTTATTGCATAGGATTAATTTTCACTCGTACGTATCAATGATAGCCAACAATGACCAAGCGTGAGATTCATATCCGTGAGCATAGAGTACTGCATCTTATGAACGGCCGATGAAATATTTACCAAATTCACGTGCCATCATCAAAAGGGTTGTTACTCAACTTCGGGATATTTTTTCGAGTTTTATCCAATCTCGTTTCCAAACTAATATGTTTCTGTTTGCGCTTGAAAAATGTTTGTTTGTCACTGCCAAAAGAAGTTCAACCGTTTATATTGCAGAGCTCGCGGGAGTTCGCGAAGCGATAGATCAATGCAAAACCTACACATTTTATTAAGTTGCATCGAAGCTTCGATATTTTTAATATCTCCGGACGACTCTGATCGACCAGTATGCGGTTTATGTAGATGCGCGTTTATCCTCGAGCTATAAACCGGTACTTTATTCGTCCGAGTGTGCACATATGAGAAGCATAAGATAGAAAAACCTCTTCGCGCAAATGTGCAATTTTGCTTGCCGCGAGTGTCTAGAGTAGCAAGAAATAAAAAAGGAGAAAAGAAAGAAAGCAAATTTAGCGAACGTGTCGCCTTTGCGCTCGAGCGTCGTTTAACCAGGTGTGGGAATAAATAGGCACTTTAACACGTGTCGCGAAGCAGAAAGAACTTTAACAGTTTCAAGGACATCTCGGAAGGAAAAGAGTAGTGTGTAACAATGTTTGAGCCAAAAGCATATACTCGTCGACAAAATTTGAAAGGAAAACTTTGAAATTGAGTTAAGAAGCACCGAGGGGCTCTCTGCTCGAGACACTTGCGCGTCCAAAGTTTAAGCTTGCGTCTCGAGACATATCTTATATCCCCAGTCTCGACAATCGAAATTCTTGAAGACGCGAGTATCTTTCGCTGTTGGGATGGTAGACCCCTTGAGGATGATAAACTCGGGAATATGGATATTAGCCCCACGGAAAAGAAGTATATGCGTGAATATATTTCTGGATTTATTAAATATATATATAGTATATACATGTTATGTATGGAGTTCATATCCGACACGTAAAACTTTTTGCCGCATCATAAATCTTTCTTATACATATACTTAATTTCTATGGGAGTACTGAATAACATCTATACATTTCGTATAGGGTTACTACCAACTATTGCTATGAGAACAGTAAACGGGCATCCCCGACTGACCGGGATGCCCTGGACCGAAGAACTTCCAGATAACTGAAACCACGGTTCATCCAAATTAAATTACATGATTTTTTGTTTATTGTGCTTCCTCATAGAGGAAGCTTTGTTATGGTAAATTTTTTTTTTCGAGATTGTAATGAAAACGTGATTAGAATGTTCCAAAACATCGAAAAATCACATTTAGAAAAAATGTCCGGATGTATGTGTGAATTGGACGCGAAAAATTCAAACCGCTATAACTCCAGAACGCCTTGACCGATCAAGCTGAAATTTCACACACAGCATGTGTGGTTAATAGTCAATGTTTCTGCAAAATTTCATTCGAAAATGTTCACTTGTTTTTTTTTTGTACGCCATTTTTAATTTCTTCGCAAATGTCTGTGTAAAAACTTAATGTAAAAACTTAATCACCCGAGAATCCGATTAAAATTTCACGAAAATCGATCGAACCGTTTAAATTTTGTCATTTTGAATTTTTTGAATTCCACGCAATTTTATTTATTTTTTTCAGAGACACATTTTTCCGTATTAAATATTCATCTATGTATAAAAAAAGTGTCAGATATGTGATCAGCGTGTAAAAATACATAGTATTACTGTTCCGGAGCGACAACTAACGAAAAAGTTTACCGGGCATTTTTATAGCCAACATTGCAAAAATTAGTGATTTTGGGTAGTTTTTAATAGCGATTTCTTTTCTTTCCGATGTCATCGCGGAAAAACCCAGGTGCCTATCATGATCTATAGCAAGGCATACACAAGATGATGGATATGACGGTGTTAAAAAAGCTAGATAAAGAGGTATTGCTTGGATTTCTTGAGTAAAAATCGAAATTGCAAAAAAAAAAATTCACGCTCGCTTACTTGGATGTATTTTTTCACGCCAAGCGCAGATCCGTCAAAGTGAAGCGTGACGATGGAGTATTTTTTTTTACTCGCTGAACCTGAATCGGCTAGCCGTTTTGCATAAAAGTCTAACAAGACGTTGACGTTGAAGAAAGTTGAAAACTTAAATTTTCATGGCGCTTCCTCATAAAGTTAAAAATTGAAATTTTCATATTGCTTTCTCATAATATTCCTTTATTCGCGAAGCTTCCAGTATGAGGAAGCCAAAAATACAGACAATGCTTCCTAATAGAAGAGGCGTCGCGAATAAAGGAACATTATGAGAAAGCGATATAATAATTTCAATTTTCAACTTTTTACAAGTTCGATTCGTATTCAGTAGGGGAGAGTGGGGTACAATGTGTCACTTTTTTTCTTATGAATTATTGCCTTTACCAGAATAGTATATTCAAAAAATGCCTTTCATAATCGATTTCAATGGACTTACGGGCATACATTAAACCTGAAATAATTACTGCTAAAAGATCGACGATATTTAAATAATTCGATTAACAACTGGTCGCGAAGTGGCACATTGTACCCCACCGGTGGGGTACAATGTGTCAGATAGTTGGGTTCAATGTGTCAAGTAATGCAAAACGTGGGGCACAATGAGTCAAGTAAGGACTGTTCAGTTTTGAGGTTAGACAGACGAGTCCTAAGTTTCCGACGGCGCCTAGCCATCTCCTTTCTTTGCCGTTATTCTCTTCTTCCTGCATGTTTAACATAAAAAAAAGAAAGAAAATAAAATTCTATACTTGAATTTAACGTTGCAGTGATATTATATGCTAATAACATCTACAGCTGACACATTTAACACCACAACTCAGTGACACATTGTGCCCCACAACTCAGTGGCACATTGTACCCCACTAGCAACAAACGATATTTATATTAAAAATTAATTATTTATCGAACTAAATATACGGTAATATGAGTATTGAGCGATGCGCAGATCATTAATCTATCTACTACGACCGAAAAACGAACTGCGTAAAAAAGTGATGTAAGCTTTTAGATTTTTCCTAAGAACGAAATTTTTTTTCCAGGAGCCCAAATGTATTATTATTTTTTATATGTTTTTACGAGCTGTCATCTAAGTTTTTTTTAGGTCTGACAAGACTCAATTTAGCTCACGGCCCAACACAAAATTTTTCGAAATTTATCCCTGGCAAGTTCTGCGACTTGAAAAACCACCACCAAACTACCTTCAAAGCGACCGAGTAAGCGACCGGTCGTTTTCGGACAAAAATACGTCCTCGAAAACGACTGTCAAAACGACTTTATCCGTGTCCGTACCAGCCGCATACGAGCAGCTTCCAGGGAGGGCTTTCAGTTAGGTGGTTTGACAATTAATAAACGAATGAACTACCGCGAAAACAACTGTTAAAAACACCTTTCAGTCCGGTCGTTTTTTTTATTTTCAACCGAAGAAACGACCGCATAACGACAACCGGACTGAAAGGTCTTTTGAACGGTCGTTTCCGCGGTTGTTCATCCAGTCTTGAAATGTAAAACGACCTGACTGAAAGCTCTCTGACGCGGATGAAGTCGTTTTAACAGTCGTTTTACCGGACGTATTTTTGTCCGAAAACGACCGGTCGTTTTCTCGGCGGTTTTGTTGGTCGCGGGATCTGCCAGGGATGCACCACAAATCTCTGAGAAATTGTTTGTGGCTCACTGTGCCCCGTGACACATTATACCACACTCTCCCCTACATATGAATTCTTAATCCTTCAAGTTCTAACGCTGTTTTGTTGTAAAAAAAAATATTTTTTCTTATCTGCACCATGATTGTCTGTATCAAAATCTTCGGGAAATTAAAATTTTTAATGTTTACATATAAATAATCATTTTTTTTTTAATGCCATTTCATTCGTACAACTTTTTTAGGATATATAACCATTCGTCAAATTTTTTTAGAATGTTCAAATCTAAATTAAATTTTTTTTTTTTCTCTTAATCACACTGGGCATTGTTGGATTAATTAATGTCGAGTATGCACTAGTATCCAAAGCTTTCGTTTTTGCTTCCTCATAGAGGAAGCTGTTTTCGTAAAAATAAAAAAAATATTCGGGATTTTAGTGTGAGCGTACTTAAAATAGTCTGAAACGTCGCGAAATGTCATTTTTACCTGACATCCGGATGTATGTGCGTATGTGTGTGTGTGTGTGTGCGCGCGGGTGGGTAGAAAACTCGAAAACGGTTTGAGATAGTCAGTTGAAGTTAGGTGCACTAGTAGAGTGGTGAGGTCTCGCGAATCTTTCTCTATTAAAAAGCCAATAATACAGAAAGTGCTTTCTCATAGAAGAAGCTTTGCGGATAAAGGAACATTGTGAGAAAGCCGTAAGAAAATTGAAATTTGTAACTTTTATGAGGAAGCAATAGCAAAGTTTGATTTTTGAACTTTTTTTCGTACACTTTCGTTTACTTTGGGGTTTTGAATTTCGTAATTTATGTAAGATTTGTTAATGTAATAAAAGACACTCGGAAGACACACAGTTGATCCACTTCCCGGATAATCCGACCGCGGTTAATCGAGATTCTACTGCACATGCGCAAAAACGAAAATCTATGTATAATGAATAAACTTTTTCCATTATTCCCTTTTTGTAAATGATTGCACTAATATTCGTACCATGCGGTGTTATCCAAACACGAATTAGTGGTATCTTCGTATTCAGTATATTCGGCAGTGTACGAATAATATTTTTCGACCGGTGATAATAGCTCGTGCCGTTCCCCGTGACGAGCGGTAAGGGATTCGAGGATAAACAGGTGTTTCATCTGTTCAACACGAAAAGCGCGAAGAGAAAAGAAGCGTGAACTTGTACTCTTAGGGGGGATGGGGGGTTCTTTTCTCGCCAAGAGAATGAGTGTAACTTTGTGATTCGAGTTCCTCCTTATACTTCTTCGCGTCTTTCCACGGAGAAAGCAAGCGACTAAAGGCATTTGAAGGAGCTTGAAAAGTTGTATCCAACCACAAACCGCGTGCAGCGAGAAGGAAGAGGAGAAACGAAATCCTCAAGACCTTCGTCGTCTTTCCTCTTTTACCACCTTCGCACTCCCGGTCTCAACTAGCTTGTACTTTGAAAAGCCGGCAACACTCTCTCTCTCTCTCTCTGGGTGTCTCTCCCAATCTCTCTTCGTCTCTCTCCAGTGCGAGAAATTATTTGAAGTGTCGGAGGAAGAAGAATATTGTTCGTGCTTTGTTCCAAACTTCCAGGAGTCGCGAATATACTCCCGGCACTATCGTCGACTTCCTGTAAATTCCATTATGTACCTGAGCACATCAACATAGGGGAAATGTGCAAGTTTCGCGGTTATCGTACTATCGGAGCTAGGATTTTTTTCTCGTATTTTACAAATCTCCACATTTCGTGAGTACATTTTTTTTCGTTACTCTGTTTACAGTGTCCGTTAGTTTGTATTTTTTACCTTTTTTCTGAATTAGTGTAATCTTATATTTTGTGAAAACATTAAATTATATCCCACTGTAGGTAAGGAACTATGAGAGGAATGAAGGAGAGCAATATGCCAGTTTCGATATTTGCAAAGAAAATATTTTTTTTTTCCTTGCGGAAAAGAATTTCATAACATTTTTACTTCCTTTTTATTGGAACTTTTATGCACGGCGATGTATCAGAAGTCGATTAAATGCAGCTAATTTGCAAAGACTGTGTAAATACAACCGAAACAACGTCGCCGAAATTTTCGATTAACATTCATTCATTGTTTTTTTCCTCTTCGCAATGTTGTCGTTTTTAGAGTGGGCATTAGTTGTTTTGATTTTTTATATCGAAACGGTTTTTTATCGTTAGGTGTTTAATAGTAACGCGCCGAAGTTTGGAAAAGCTAAAGAGCGTCTATGATCGATACATCTGCCATACATAATGTATAATTACAATGAAGAATATTTGTCACAATAAAAGCAACGAAAAAAAAAAAAACAATTTTTCCCGACTACGCTAAAAAGGCCCTAATTCACGTCTGCAACAGGGTTGAAAAGTGGCAGATTTTTTCCGCCTTATCCTATGTACCCCTTTCCATCCCCGTTGCAGGCATAGAAATATGACCACTTTTTAGCGTAGTCGGAAAAAAAATCGTATGCTACACGGGAGGATTGGATTCTGGGCTCGTGTGAGTGCTGCCCTCGTTTCGCTCGGGCAGCAAATCTCACACTCGGTGAAAATCGCGCAATTTCCTCCCTTGTAGCATAATGCACTATTAATTGAATATGGTTAATAGAAAAGACATAAAAAAACCTTCGTTCTAAAATTGATGAAGTTATTAACGTAATTATTAACCCATAGCGTCACTATCATTGAATTTTAAAGTCAGTCTTCGATAATGTTGTTGCATTTTAATAAGAAGTATTACGTCCTGCTCCTAAAAGTTTATCGAGTCTCACGCCACCGGACATACATAAGGTAAAGGACCTACTTTTTGACACTTCTACGCAGCTCTCTCACTTTAAGCGTGTAAAATCATAGGGATAAACAAGGAGAACCAAGAGTCGCAGCTTGTCGCTAGAACCAAGAGTCGCTACCCATTGGCTGCATATCAAATGGTGGGGGGGAGCCGACTATGCTAGAGGTACCCCTGTCACAAACTGGGTCAGTGTCAGAAACTGGGCCCTTTTACCTTATTGAATTTCTGCAAACCTATTATTATTTCTTCACAACTTGCTATTTTTGAACCTTTTCTATGCTCGCGCGTGGTGTGCGAGCTCAACACCTTTTAACCGCTTCACGGCAACTAAATCCATACTCAATCTTCAGTTTACGATTACGTTGTGTGTTTGTTTGTCCTAATTTTTAAGAATCCAGCGGGTCCCCAAAGCATCTCCTCCTAAACCCTGACTATTTAAGTCCTTCTATGGGCCTCCCATGCAGGCCCTGATAACTATTCTCCTATTATACTATTTTGTGTGCCTCGATGAGTTTAACAGGCAGTTAAACTCACAAACCAAAACTCCATAATCCATAGCCAGGGGGCGATTTGCCCAAGCCACACCAACCTTCTAGTATCATATAGGGTAGAAGTGCTGAATGTGGCGCAATTCATACAATTCGATTGATGCGATCGATTTACATGGTAATCAGGGTGATCCATATTTTTCCACATTTATCCTATACTTGGTTCAAGCATATTTATCCTTGCTCTGAAGCACCTAGAAAAAATTAATTATTTGACGGATGTCCGGCAAATAAACATTTATGTATGCAATAATAAATAATAATATTTATTTCTTTTTAAAACAAATGAATATTTATTTTCCAAGAACCCGTCAAGCAAATAGTTTTTCTGGGTACTCGCATTTGCCTGTCTCAAGCACTCTTTTTCCATTCGTGAGATATGTCAATAAGCACTCACTTTTATCTTACTTCGTCGAGTGTTCGGAAGGGCTCGTTCCACTCACCTCGTCTAAGTGAAGGAGACTTAGTCGCATTACGAGTCTGAGTGTCCAAGAGTTCAACCCTCCACACTGGGTATCATCGTGGAGAAAAGCTCGCTTCGCCGTTCTCCTACTAATTCTTCTCAGGCACTCCAGCGATTACGTGCAGCGATGATGCAATTGCACTTCAGGTATTGATGGCAGCGCACCAGCATTGACTTTTCCACCCTGACGCTGCATTGTTTTCTCGAAGAGCGTCACAAATTTATTACCTGCGTGTGCGTGTGCGTGTGCGTGTGCGTGTGCGTGTGCGTGTGCGTGTGCGTGTGCGTGTGCGTGTGCGTGTGCGTGTGCGTGTGCGTGTGCGTGTGCGTGTGCGTGTGCGTGTGCGTGTGCGTGTGCGTGTGCGTGTGCGTGTGCGTGTGCGTGTGCGTGTGCGTGTGCGTGTGCGTGTGCGTGTGCGTGTGCGTGTGCGTGTGCGTGTGCGTGTGCGTGTGCGTGTGCGTGTGCGTGTGCGTGTGCGTGTGCGTGTGCGTGTGCGTGTGCGTGTGCGTGTGCGTGTGCGTGTGCGTGTGCGTGTGCGTGTGCGTGTGCGTGTGCGTGTGCGTGTGCGTGTGCGTGTGCGTGTGCGTGTGCGTGTGCGTGTGCGTGTGCGTGTGCGTGTGCGTGTGCGTGTGCGTGTGCGTGTGCGTGTGCGTGTGCGTGTGCGTGTGCGTGTGCGTGTGCGTGTGCGTGTGCGTGTGCGTGTGCGTGTGCGTGTGCGTGTGCGTGTGCGTGTGCGTGTGCGTGTGCGTGTGCGTGTGCGTGTGCGTGTGCGTGTGCGTGTGCGTGTGCGTGTGCGTGTGCGTGTGCGTGTGCGTGTGCGTGTGCGTGTGCGTGTGCGTGTGCGTGTGCGTGTGCGTGTGCGCGTGCGCCAAGCATGACGACCCCTGAAAAAAAGCATCCTCGGCCACAACGTGGTGCATGTCTAGGTACTGAGGCACAGAGTGAAAGCGCGGGCATTCGTCAATTTCGTCTGTGTCAACATCCTCGACGAAATGAACTTCTATATTTGACTTAGCTTTATAAACAGACGCGCCGCTGTGCACACTTCTCTCTACCTCCGGCTCTCCCTCACTCATCTTCTCCTCGCCGCGGGACTCGCGGTGCTCGCAATAAAATTGCAGCGGTAGTAATTGCAAAAAAAAGGAAAGAATAATAATAATAACGAAAAAATAAAATAAAAATTGTTTCACGATGAGGAAGCATTTTTATGGAAATTTCCCTGTCTTAATATACTTTTTTTCAATCATCTTGACATAAACAGAAGATGAGATACACATTTTCGTTGATAATTTATTTACTGTGTGTATCAGTTTTAACCTTTTTTTTTTTTGTAAAGCGGTCTCACAGGCTTCGGGCAATCGTCGAGTCAAATGTGTACGAAACATTGCCACTTTTTTGGTATTATAAACGATACTTTGACAAAATATAAATTGCATAAACAATTAAATTAACCCCTCAGATACCGGGGACTTTTTGCCAATCGCAAACAACCTTGCCTTCGATTAAGCACAAAAAACGACACGGCTGTTCGTAATAAATTTTGTTCTGCGTTATCAAAAAAACAACAACAGTTTGACGTACGTCTCTGATTTTTTTTAGTTTTTGCGTCCTCATAGACGAAGCTATTTTTATTTAACAATTAACTTTTTACTCGAATGGATCAAAGGTTGAGTCTTGGCAAATTCTAGGGTTTCGCTGAGCGAGGCACCAATACGTGAAGGGTTAAAATATATGATAAACTGTTTGAAATAAATACCAATACAGTTTTTGAATAACTCCCCGGGTCAATTATGAATGTATCCGCAAATTTCGATTCTTTATGTAATTATTTATTCACTATTTTTACTTCTTTGGGGCAACGTCTTCCCTTTCTTGACAGTCATGCAGTGTTACTATATTTTTAATCTTAATACATTAATTAATGTATCATATTTCAGTCTGAATGTATTTTTCAGGAACAGTATGTGTTAGGTCGCCTCGGTAACGGGAGACGTCTGTCTACTTATTATTAGAATTATTACACTAACGTTGCTGATAATAAATAAAAGTAGATGATCAAATAATACTTTAGCTTAAAGCCGTAAAAAAAACAAATAGAATAAAAAAATGTTCTCGTTTATATTGCATCAAATAAGAAGTAAATACTGTATCGAATAATTTTCACACATCAATTTACATTAAATATCAAAAACAGAATTCACGGGTGATCGTGGCAAAGAATGGTGGCATATCTAGCTGACATTTCGATATGGACAAGCATGTTTCTTTTTCTGAAAGACTTTATCTGTTTGAGTTCGCACCGAATCTTAATGAAACTTGAAAATTTGAAATAGGTAATAATTCAAAGAAACTGCGTACCAAATTTTGTTAATAGATTTTTTGCCATTTCGGAGAACACTGAATATCAGAAAACACGCAAACTCACGTGATCGCGGTAAAACGTATAGTATAAACGTCGAGAGATAAAAAAGCAATAATGGGCAATTTGCACATCAATAGCTTAACTTCTCTCCAACAATTGGACAAGTTATATTTTCGAAAAAAAAAATCCAAAGCAGAGCTTAGATTTTGTCTAATTGAGGATGTACACGTTATACATCCTTGAAGCCCATAGAAGCTGTACTATCCGTATTCGATGAACTGTGTTATTATTTAACATATCCGATGGCTGATTCGAATATTTAACACTTGTTGCTCGTTCTCTGCGAGACTGCCACCATGAAATGTTCATTATTAATTCGCAATATATCCATATCCATGCTTAACGCTTAAGGACATGTGAAACGACTCAGTGGGTAACTAAAATCTGTAATGTCTTCGTATCAGAGACTGTGGACTTTTCGGGAAAAAGCAAAGCATTAAGCGGATGTACAATTTAATATCGCGTCCGATGATGCTTCCGTTTCATCTGAAACGTCAACCGGTTTTAAATGGCAGTGATTCGGAAAATGCATCTATCGCTCTCGCACTCATTTATGTCACGTGGTACATCTTTCACATACCTTTAATGCTTCATGCTTACCGGTTCCGTGGTCCAGTGTGTTAATCCAGTACTGCCAGGGACGAAAACGCTCAGATTTGTCTCCCACAGAGTATGCAGTGTTTTTCATGAGCATGCTAGAGTACATCAGAGCATTGACCTAACTGGCTACTCTCGGCGTAGGTTTTCTGTGGTTTCCTGAAGCGTTCCCGGTCCTGTGTGCCATCCCTACCAGGTAAGTCAGTCACGGCTGCAACGCACAAGACTATCCATAGTGGACACTTTATAGCATCAAATCGAAGTCTGATGAGGTTGTTGTTAGGACCATGTGTGGGATGTGGGGTTTTAAACTTTCTACCAAAGAAACTTAAAGTCTTTCCAAGAACCGCCATTGGCAGATTGCACTGTGACGGATGGACCCCGTGGGGGTACAACTACGCAACAAAAAGGAAACGGCTCGTTTATAGTAATAACAATTACAATCAATGTGAAACTCTGCTTCCATTACTGGATCGCAATAATTCCACAGGTACCTGACGAATTTACCCGTTCTTTACCGACAATTAAAATGTGATCTATATTTCCTCGCTTTACTCAAGAGGGTCTTGCTACTTCACTCCGCTCGAAGTAACGAAGATTTACAACCCTTTCATTCCGTCGGAATATCTTACTCTTCCTTACCCTATGTAAATAGCATTGTACAAAAACTGTACGAAGGTATCTTCAGATTCTCTTACGGTTCGCGAAGTAAAGAGGAAGATGTATAGCGGAACGGTGCGGCTACTATAGATATATGCCGCGCACCGTTTTAAGCTGCTTTTTATTTTGACGAGAGGAGAGAGAAACGATGGGGTAGGGGGTTGCCATGTTATTCGGTGAACGCACAGGTGTTCGCACTCGGTAATCCGTTTCGGGTTGTGTAGCAGCTCGTGGAAAGCGATGTATCATCGGGGCGCTCGAGCGAACGTCTCCACGAACACGTACCTATACTACTCGCGAGCCTGTATAATATCGGATCGCGAGTATATAACAGTGTAGCATCAACGCAGGGGTAGAGATAAAGGACGTGTCGGCCCGTGGGTTCGTAGCCCGCATTCCGATGTCCCCAGAAGCATCGAGGCTTCACCTACTCTCCTGATGCACCTCGTTATATGGTTCATTTCGTCCAAAATCTATCCGACGCCCCTGATATTTCCGTGTAACAAAATTTCTCTTCTTCGTAGGATTTTATTGCACGTATAAGGTAAATGTACCAATGCTCGGACGGTTTGGAATATCATCAGATTTAAGCAGTTTTTATGCGTCCAAGGACAGATTTTTGTTTACGAGTGTAAACAACGTAAAGGTCGCGCTTTTTTCGCGCCGAAACTCAACCATCAACTACCGAAATGTTGAATTAATATATATATATATGTTGATTTAATATATATATAAAAGACCGACAGCGGTGGATGCGCGGTTGGCGCACGGCTCCGGTGGTCTCCCAAGTCAAGCACGCGGTCAGTGCTTGGATGGGTGACCGCTCAGCCGTGCGCTAGCTGGCGCATCGACCGGTGAGCGGGAGGCGCTTTCTTCTGAAACTTTGGTGTTTCTGCACTTTACTCAAGTGCAGCAATACCTGAGGATCGGTAGAAGATCGCCAGCTGTACCGACATGGGTTTTCCGCAGTTTCCCTGTGTCCTCGGCGAATGCGGTACAGTTAGGGGGAAGTAAGTCGGCTGCGGACGCACGGAATTAGAGTAGGTTAGAAGTGCGGGTAGGAAAGTGTTAGAATAGGTACACGGTTAGGCTAGGGGGGGGAGCTAAGGTAAAAACCGCTAAGGGGTATACCTGGAACGGAACATTAATAAAAAAAAATATATATATATATAAAAGGCTGTCGACCGCACGTTGTCATATCCGGACATCACCATGTCCCAATATTCAGACAATGGGAAATTAAAGCTTTTTACCGAGAATTCCAATTGAAAATGTGTCTTGTTTATACTTATTTATAAAAACAATACATTACTAAACGAAATATCAATAAGCGATGACATACAATTTTAAATATACAAACAGCTATATAGTAAACATCCATACTATTTTTTTGAACTCTTTGCCGAACTTTAATCGCCGAGTTGTCTTTTTTATTACTTCTGCTTGCCGTGCCTTCATCTGTTGTTGTAGTCTATGCGTAATATAAAACGGAATCGATGCGGTTTGTTCTCTTGTCGGGCCAGCCGTATAACCTAAAAAATTTTGTCACGTCTACAATTAACATTGAACAACTTTTCTGTAGGATTATTTAGATGAAACACATATGTACTCATCGATTGCTAGACTTGTCGATGTTTGTAACTTGTTGATATTGACATTTAAAAACACGATGATAGTTACAATGCATTACGTGAACAACCAATGCTCAGTGTCCTGTGATTTGGTCTGGGCAGCCCAGTGTCCACGCACCAGTGATCGCACATAAGGTACGGCGGTCGTATACAAAGTTGAACGGATGTCATAATAACCAGACAAGAATTATCGTGTAAAACTTTATCAAATGCTAATTGTCACGTCAGAATCGCATAGCTTTTCTAATTCCGAAATCGATCGGTCGTAGGTAGATGTTGAAAATCGATTTAAAAAAATAAAAATGATTTTTAAAAAAAATATTTGCGCGAATGCGGAATCCTTTTTTTATTATTCCAGATTCCTGTATTATAGTTTTATCCACTGTACAAAATACAGACAGCCTAAGTTTCATCAACATTATTAATTAAAGTGTGGATAAAAAAAAATGAAGTAAGAACACTTAGACAAATTGAAGCAATTGGTAAGTTAATATTAGATAAGTTAATATTAGGTAATATTTCTTATATAACAGCTGCAGTAGACCTGCAGCTTTTATATAAGATTCGAAAAGAAAATCTTCAAGGTGTGCATAGCTAAGTGCGTAAGAACGTCGACTAGTAGTCACGGGTTCGAGTACCCATTACCGACTAAAAAATTTATTCTCGTGGTTTCAATGTGTGAAGATAAAAAACTAGAGAAATGCAATTGGAGGAAGATAAAAAAAGCATTGAAATGTCGCGCAGGTCGACAGAAATATATTTTTTTATTGCTTATTACTATTTTCCATTCAATGTTGGCTGGACATCGGTAGCCAACATTGGGGTGGCGTCGTTTGATAACGTTAGGCCGATGTTACCATTCCGACGTTAAGTGATAGTCAGGTCTACATTGGCGACCAGAGTCGGGTCGACTTCCTAACTCAGGCGGTCATAGTTCACCCAACATGAGCCCGGCTCTAAAACCGCACCTGGATTTATTTTTCATTGGCGGACTGCGGTCCCAAAACGGCATTGAGTTTAGTTTCGGCGGCGGTATTTCACATCACGAAATACGTCAGAGATTGCCGTTTCATAATGGTGGGAGAGGGGGGGGGGCATTGCTAGCAATGGTTGAGGCCTAGATATATATTCATATCCAGGTTCGAAGTTCCTTCAACCCGTAATATCTTCGAAAGTCTAGGCGCACAGTTCAATTTTATTTTTTTTAATGCGTCCCTATTAATATTGCAATAGTATATTAAAACAAATCTAATAAAGTTGACTGGAAATATATATTAAAAAAAAAAATGTTTAATTTCTCGCGGCGCCATATGCAGCTCATGCCAATTGACGCTATTTTAAGCTCACGTATCTCGCAATCCATGTGGAGAAAAAATTATTAGAAATTCTTAAAAATATTCGATGATTTTTAGTTCCAAAAGTTGAAAAATCTTTGTGTGACGTATTCCCTTTACGCACTTCGCTTTAGAAAAGTGCATCTGTGACAGTAGTGACGCGAGCTCATCCGTATTGTTCGTCAATTCAATGATTATATTTTCATGAAGTGGGCAGATGTTTTGCTAGTATATTAATTAACAATCAAAAAATAAATGCAACCTTTATTTTTTGTTTTTCGTAACTTATATTTCTAACAGAGCACTAATTTGGACTACAGTGGACTCTCCGTAGTATCGCAGAATCGGGGTTCTGGATGCGCTACAGTAGTGAGCGTGCGAAATTATGGAATGCCCCCATACTATTCTAGTAGTCTGATCTTTAGAAAGAGACGGACATAAGCGACGCAAGCGCAAAGCCGCGCAGGATGTCTCTAGCTTAGAGAGAGAATTGAGGGGAAACGCGATATTACAGAGCGCGATATTGCGGAGAGTCCACTGCACTGTCCGAACACTGGGACTCGTGCGAGCATTAGTACTTTTACATTATGGGGCATCGCCATAACCGATATAACGGTAGGTAAAATACTGGAAACATCGTCGTAATTTGACTGGGTTATCGAACTAAGAACGAAGAACTTTGGGAAACTCGCCAAATAAATTTGACGATTGAAGGATGGTGTTTTTAAACATTTTATTATTTTATATAATATAATAATATTTTTGAATATAATAATTTTGAAATTGCGTGGCTCGTGTACTATATACGAATTGATCACTGATGAATTGGTTGTTGCATAAATATCAATCTTTATACATAGTACCTTTCAGATGGTATGTATTAGTCAAAAGCGTTTTTGTGTTTGTGGACGTTACAGACAGACAGAAGAAATTGGGAAGTTATTTATTTTTATCTCTAGGATGTAAAACATTTCATATTTTTCAAAATTTCTTTCTCTCATTACATACTTCGTGTTTGATGAGAAAGTAAATACGTATATAATTTATTGACCACGCTAGTGGGCATGGAATACGACCTATACGGCAGATTTGCCGATAAATAACTGGTGAACTATGTTAATGGAAATAATTTCAAGATACACCGGATCTCAGGCAGCTCATACCGATTATGAAAAAATAATACATTATTTTGTCACTGAATAGCTCACATAACACACGCGAATTTCATAATTGTCAGGATTCGTACACATCTTTTTTTGTTTATGCTATACTTCAGTTGAACCGTATTCAATTCATTTGGCATGGAATAGCCCATATGCATATGTATGCCCGTCAAGAGTAACCCAACGGCAACGTCATCGAGCACTTCGCATTCGCTTCGAGCATTCCATCCTCGCAAATGTAGCTCTCTCATGCTAAAAGCTATCGTAATACTCGTCAACCAAGAAACGCTCGACGCACAGAGACCATTCCTCCTACCTCCTTGCGAACGCACTCTTGAACTTTCGGAAGCAAATAGTGAGCGAGGATGGAACCTAATTGTGCCTGTGCGAATACACGAACACTATACATTATTAACCGCGATATTATAATATATATGCGCAAGTAAGTTCCTAAAAGTTTCTTTCTCTTGTGAGCTGCTCTGCATTCCTCGAACACTTTTAATCCTGGCAAATTGATTTTTTTTTCTCGCGATTCCGCAACGCTACTTAGTTCGTTTTTCGATTGTAAAAAATAATTTGCAATAATTTATAATTGCGACGATAGCGGTATTGTTTTTTTACGTCGTTCTTACTTTATCTGTTTGAGCGAACAAGTGTTAGTAATGGAAATAGTTATTCAAAAAAAGTACTGACTCGAAATTTTGAGCACTTTATAAATTTTATATCGTGACATTGCGATTATTCGAGGAATCCTAAGAGAGAGCGCCGCGGATGTTATCGGAGGCCTCGAGTCGGTTATTGAAGGAATTCCGAATTTCTAAGAATTTACTTATCGTTGTGCGGATCAACAAAAACAAAATTAAGTACTGACCACTGGCAGGTTCGCGCACTGGGCGCAACTTTGAACAGCTAGGAAAGGAATATCAAAGGAATTTAATACCAGAAAATATGTAATATTTTCTCCCGTAATCCAAAATTTGGTAGCGGGAGTCGAGTTTGGAAGCAGTCGGGACCCCTCACGGTGTAGGGGGCGGGGGTCGTTTATCTTCCTCACCTCTTCCTTCTGCCGGCAACGAAGTGACCCCCGGTCGTCTCGTTACATTACACTAGGACCTCGATTTTTGCGCCCTCGGTTTCCGTAACAGTCCCCACCACGGAGCGAATATCGATCGACGCAGTGAGTTATTTGTCACGCTCGACAGTTAGAATGGGCGGGGCATGCGCAGCCTCGATTTTTTTGTGTGTGAGCGGGAGCCGGTCCCGCCGCTGTGAATGAAGTCGAGGTCCTAGTGTAGGGTAAAAGTGGTGAATATGGCCCACCTCGATTAACACGTAAATCAATGATATATGGACCGGGCCATATTCTCCACTTTTACCCTATATGAAAAAATCTAAATTGTTTTCCTTGTTACTAATAATAGAATTTTTGTTCACTACAATCGACGAAAAACTATTGTCTGTGGGAACCAATCGTCAAAGGTTAATGGTACCTCATTCGGTCTTTTATGGTTTTTTTAAATCATATATACATATTTTTTGGCGCTGCATCAAACGAAATAATTGTTATTGCGTACCACAATCGTTAACAATTGCGAAACAAAAATAGTTTTTTTTTTGAAGTCGGGCGCCACGTTGTCATAGCTTAGGTAAAGTTAATACGATAATTTGATTATTAAATCTGGTGCAAAAAATATTACAAACAATAAATATTTCCAATATTAATACATATAGGGTAGTATCTTACGGAAATAGAATTACGATCGCGCTTTTCATCAATTCTCTACATACTTGGCGAAAAGATGCATATAGAAACAAAATGCGTAACTTGTTCGGAAGTTTTCAAGGATTCAAATTATGTTGAACAAGATTAGGGTTGTCGAAGGTTTCACGGAGAATTCTTCACTTCAGACTAGCCTGCACAAGCATATAAAAATACATCAGATTTTACTGAAGGTTAACCGTTCGCGAAATTATTATTGATTGTGAAATTATATAAATAAACTTTTCGTTTCAATACATATTTTATAGGACAATTTCACGGGTCAATTTTTTGTCCCGGTAACACGAACCACAATTCGTGCTAACTGAATATTTTACAGCTTGTGAAGAATGGAATCGGGTAAGCTCATGGAGATTTAAAGTAATTTTTTATCATATGACTACTATTCCGAAACTGTAATATGATATTCTAACCCTTAACTCTTTATAAGTCACAGCTTTAGTTCCACTCTTAGTCGTTATCATAGCAACACGTTGCCCCCATCCCGTTAGTCGGGTTTCGGAAATGTTTTGGGCTTTGTGACTCGTAAAGAGTTAAATCTGCAAAGACGATTGTCTATTCAACAACGACTTTTTTAAATGAATGAACGTATTCTATAAAAATAAATTTCTACGGGTTTCCAAACACCGCCTAAACCCGTTAACGTTGTTGATCTTGCGAAATTGTTGCCGGGGCGTCTGGCGACGGGTAATATACCGAGTAGAAATTTTCGAGCGTTACATCGGGCCCTGATAGGGTCCTGATAAGGCCTTCTACTCGGGATATACGTGAAACGTGAGTTTTATATTTCACCCCTGTGTGGTCTTGTCGTTGCTCTCATCCTGTCGATATTGAGAAACATGAAAGTCACCTGAGCTGCAATAAAATCGAACGTGACCCTGGATCCCGTTCCGCTCGCCTGAGGTCATGCAATATCTACTGAGAAATATTTCAGTGTCGAGCATTGGATTTATTTGGCCGTTGCTTACCGAACTTTCCGAATTCAGTACACATGATGGGATTGCTCTGAAATTTTGTGTCGATCTTGCTCTCGACGGTTATAAAGAAATCCGAAGGTCGGACAATAAACAAATTTGTAGGTTCTATAGAGTTTGAGTAACAATGAAAAACGTTTCTGGGTCGCGTCACATTTGTGTATTGTTTAATTGTAAATAATCCTAATTGCTACCATTTACCGTAAAGAAATTCAAAATGAACACACAATTTATCGCGGAATAGTTTTTTGATAAATTTTGTACCGTACTTTAAGTTACAATAAAAAATTTGTGAAAACATAAAAATGAAACTTTTATCTTTCTCAGGAAGGAATTGGAAAACGTGTGTTGAGGAGGATAAATTCCGCCTTCGATCACATTTTGCTTCATGGTACGATTAATATAATCGAATATCCAAATATAAAATATCTATGATAATAAACTAGTGCACATTTGCACATTTTTTACAATGACAACTGTACTCGTTCAAATGGTTTTTCGATTTGCGGAAAATTCGTCTACAAACAATTCGTCTAAACTTATGAAACGAAAAACATCCATAATATTTTATCTACCGCGGGAAATATCCATAGCGTTCTTGAAGTACTGCGGGAAATAACCATAGAGTTTCTGCAAACTATAGCGGAAAATGTCCACGTACATTTTCAACTGCAGCGGTAAACATTCATAATATTTTAACTATAGCGTAAAATATTCGTAGAGTAAAATATTCCAACTAAAGCGGGAATAACCTAGAGAGTTTTTTAACGAGAGCGAGAATATCCGTAGAATTGTAAAACTCGCCCGGATACTTCAGCGGGGACAATCCGTAGTGTTCAAAAGCATGAAGATGTGTTGTGAAAAATGGTTACAAAAATGTCTACTTGGATCGAACTCATAAAATTGGCGCGCGTTCCAAGATGTTATTGGCGATTTAAAGACTTGGTCAAAATTTATACGTCGAACATTTTGTGACCGCCACGTTCTCGTTCGTTTGCTCTGGGTCCGGCAAAGAGCGGAGATTTATGGAATTAAAAAATATTTATCATGAGTTTTCGATGAACCATTATCAATTAATGGCTACCGTGAATTAGTACAGTTAATTACTACGGATTGTTTTTAGCCGATATACCTTCCAACGAATTGTTTTTAGACGGGTTTTCAGTGTTGTGTCCGAAGCATATCTGCTGTATATTGATAATAATATTGATATTTGCATCAATATTGATGCGAAATGATTTTTTAAACATGCTTCTTAAGGTAGCTATGTCGCTGCCCGCTCATCTCGCATAAGTTATCGAAAAGTAAGCGAATATTGCAAGTACTTCTCGATGATATAAAAATCTGAAAAAATTCATGCAGATTGAAGGTACCGAAGAGATTAATTTTGCACAATAATAATTCCAAAATGTTATTAAAAAATTAATCAAAAAATTAATTGTTTAACAAATTGCCCGGCAAAACAACCATTTTTTTCTATGAAAATGATTCATTTATTTTTCTGAACACGTATGAATTTTTTCAGATTTTTCAATTAGTTTTAATTTTTGTTTTTATTCAGACATTTTTTCCAAATTAAAAAATTAAAAAATCAAAGCTAATTGAAAAATCTAAAAAATTCATACGTATTCAGAAAAATAAACGCATCATTTTCATAGAAAAAACTGGTTGTTTTGCCGGGCAATTTGTTAAACAATCAATTTTTTGATTAATTTGTTAATAACATTTTGGAATTATTATTGTGCAAAATTAATCTCTTCAGTAACTTTAATCTGCATGAATTTTTTCAGATTTTCATATCATCGAGAAGTACTTGCAATATTCGCTTTCTTTTTCTCGAACTTATGCGAGATGAGCGGGAAGCGACATAGCTACCTTAATTAAAGGTCCATTAACTTAACTTCAATATCAGGTTTAACCCCTTCGCTGTCAGGCGCCCCTATAGGGGCGCCAACGTATAGAAAAATTCGTTTCTCTGACAGTGAAGGGGTTAAAGACTATTTACAATGAATAAACATCTGATTTTAATATTTCATAATATTGCTAGCTAACATAACGGATGCACAATGCATGCAGCAGCAAAACAATTAATTGCACATCGTTGTCGAATATCGTATTAATTCCCGTATATCATTTAACGCACAGCTTCGATGTATCTATTAATGGAATGACGAACGCTTCCTGTTTTGCAAAGCGCATTATCACATGCTATCAACGTTTGTTTGTACACCGGTGTTTGTTCATTTGTTTAATTATTCCTCCGAAAATATTAATTTTATCCTCACGCAGGATGCTGTGCAGTATTAATAAGAACATTTTTAACAAAATTTTATCAGATTATACGAAATCCAAAATTGCGAATTTTTGTTTACTTTCTGATCGTATTCGAACTATGTAAGAAGATATTGCAATAAAAAACAGTCTCTCAGATTATCGTATGTCGCATTTCTATCTGTCTATGTAAAGGAATATTTTACCATATTTTATACGGATATATTACCATATTTTCCATCTGTGTACACGGTTTTACCCAAGTAGCTAAACAACATTTTAAGAGCTACAGTGCGCACAGACATTTTCGAAGAAATAAAAAATGTACAAAAAAAAAACGTCTGAACATTTTTTAATGAAATTTTGAAGCCACATTGACTATGAACAACATATGCTGTGTGAAATTTCAGCTTGATGATTCCAGGCATTCTCGATTTATAACGGTTTGAATTTTTCACTCCCCACTGACTGCTCGTTGACCGATTTTTGCTTCCTCATAGAGCAAGCTATACTTACAATATAAACTTTGAATGGTAAAACTTAGTTTACAAGTACAACTACAACTTATTTTAGTTCCTAGCGCGACATTTGATGCAGAAATCGTGGCGGAAGTTAAATACAAATTTTTTTTTTTACTTAACAAATTTTGAAACTTCATAAAATTTAAACGTATCATTCTATCTATTAGATCTATTATTGCAGAATACAATTCCAAATATTGCTCAGTGACAGTTCACTCACTTTCCAAATTTGAGCTCGATATCTCCATATTTACTCGGATTAGAGCGTTTTTAGGAATTAAAAAGAAAACGTCAAAACTCTTAAAATCTCAAATCGCTGGCAGAAAATTTATGTTACATCACAGCTGTACAAATGTTGTAACATAATTTGTTCAAAGTATTTCTTGCCCTTTTTCCGCCAATCATATCCATTGAGTAACGCGTCAGCTATACATACATTCAGATTCACACGGTCGATTCTTCGTTCTTCCACCAGAAATACGTTCACGGTTTCTTAGCAGGAAGCTTGGCAGCCGCTTCTTCCTTTATATTCCCGTCTATCCGTAGCATGTATCCTAGAGCTATAGGTGAGCAGTAGAGGCGACCTCGGTGGCGAGGGGCTTGGAATACCAGGGCACAGGGAAGCTCGATGAATTGGGAGCAACGGTGGCGAATAATAATGTCAGAATGCTTGCTGACTGCGGCTGGACGTGAGCGTCCAAGCACACGAAGGGTTCAAGAGGAAGCGGAAGAAAACGCGAATGGGGGTGGCAGTTGAATAGAAGACGAGAAATAGATGACGACGGTGCGGGAAAATCTGGGGGTTGATCGCCATCACCGATCCTACATCCTCCGCCCCATCTTGCTCGGCCTTCCTGTCGGCATGTCGAACACGAATGGGTTGCAGACGAACGATTGTGATCGAGTATAGATACAACATAGTTTCGTATATGCCGCGTATCGGAATCCAACTACAATCCCTCCAAATAGGAAATCTGGTATCAACGCCCGCTCAACACTGAAAATTCATGTATCACCTTTATGTTTCGACATAAAAATATAAGAAAAATGCACTTGACCGACGAGTTCGGTGCAATGAGGTAATGCTGAACAATTCAGCGGAGATTCATATATCTCAGTTGAAAATTGCATTTTACGGACGTAGCCAGATCTGCAACGAAGCTTTGATTTGTTAATCAAACAACAGTTCAAACTCTAGAACAGAAATAACGAACTAATAGCTTCTTCACGCATCTAAAAAAATATTGCTATTTACGCCATTATTTACAATTGGGGAGGAAATCGCCAACGCTATGTGCAATGTCAAATAGAAATATGGATCCTCAAAGAGGAACTGGATCCTCATCATTTTCGATGCATCGTTTTTATGTAAGATTTAGCAATTCTATTCGTTTTTATCAAGTATAGTACTCTATATCGCTCGGTAGGAAAATGGCAGTTTTGCGCACAACTCCCATTTTCACACTTTGTGAAATGAAACTATGGACGATACTAGTAAGAAAAACGTTTTCTTAACTCGTGGGATTGCAACATTCGTCAGAAAAAGTTTTTCCGCACTAGTAACGTAATGTACTATTTTTCATTTCTTTTTCACCTCTTTTATTCTGTTTTTGCTTGATTGGCCTAGTATTTTTTATTTTGCACCGTCAAATAAAACGGAAGCAAAAGGGTTTACACGGTTTCCTAGAGATGAAAAATGAATCATCCCTATAAAAACTCACAAGATGTGAGACATTTACCACAATTTAAGTTCCTAAGTTTTGTCTAAAATGCCCACAAAGGAAATTCGGCGCTTAACAACTTACTTTCCATGCTGGTGGGCTTACCACCAGAACAACTCCGAACTTGTTCTTGCTGTTACCGCTCCCCAATCTTCTTGTATCAACGACAACCCGCACTATCTCCTGATCACCATTAACCCAATCCTCTCGTAAGCCGTCAGCACCACCGTACCTCAAAGAGCATGTATACCGTGCAAGGATTCTGTACGTCGTGGTATAATAGTTGAACCGCACAAGACTTGCGGACAAGAGAGTTTCTCGTCTCGAGTTACCTCACAATCACTTACCCATTCGCTTCCAACTGGCTGAGTGACCGAGTCCTCAAGAACTTGCAACTGGAAACCACTCGCACTGCCCTCTGAGTAAATAGCTCACCTCTCATAGGTAAAAGTGATTTAGCCTCGTATTTGCATGCAACCTACAGTACCCACTCTCTTGCAGCAATATATACATCACCACCTGTATTTACGTGTCTTCGGAGACGTACGACGGAACACAGCGGCGGTACTATATATCCCAATGGTTGCAATAGCGAAGGGCTGAAGCGGGTTGGAATAGCCGAAGAGTTTCTCTCGAAACTTTGATAGCTCTTCGAACGTGTCTGTCTGTATATGCTTCAGTGGCAAGATTCGTTCACTTGGAATCCGGACTTCAACGAAATCTCTCGCTTATACTATGTGGCGCATGAAGAAACTTTTGCCACGATGTCTTCGTTGTCGTGGTCGTAACTCCCCGGCATACCTCTGGTGGTACTACTACCTTCAGGTGCTACTACTACACGCGTGATGGCTGGGTGGCTGGGTTATATGGCATGTTCGAATAACGTCTACCTTAACCCATCCCTCGGAAGGACCGAGGGTTGTAATGCCAGCAGCTTTCTCAACCGTGGGCGCGGCACTTCAAGCCAAAGTTTCTCGTTTCGGTGAAACGTGGATGTAGGTATATAACGTAAGCGGGGGAGAACTCCGAGAGTTTTTCTTTGTTACCCTAGTATGCCAATGCTGCAAGTCCGACCGCAACCTCTGTTGCCCGCATGCGGATACGTCACTCGGAGTTTTAATTGACGATTGTCCTCGTTTCCGAGGGAGTTTTATATATAGTTTTGCATTAGTGGCACCAGACTTTTGTCGAAGGATTTTTATCCGGAGACTTTTAGATAGGGTAGAGGTGGCGAATATGGCCCACCCAAATTAGCGCGTACACCGATGATATATAGCGGATCGCATTAACCACGCTTGGACTGTAAAATAATTTTTCCGACGAGTTCTCGAGTAAAGCTCGAACTGAACAATGACTACTTGTTTTCATACATTTTTTTAACTTTTAAGTTGTGACGCAGATGGATTGAATTATATCTATTTAATGCACAAAAAAATTAAATGACTATGATTTCACTAGAAGTTAGACTGGTTTATGTCAATATTGGAAACATTATTATTACATTTTTCTGACGTTAGATCCGTAATATTGATCCGATTATGATGAGTAAAAGCTCATTTTCTTTGTTAAAAGATGCTCTGTGAACTGGCCGAGGCCGAACTTTAATGTACTCCGAACTTGTTATTGCGTAAGCGAGTTATTAAAGTTTACCCCATTTCATATCCCGTTCGAATGATTGCTAATATTTATTGAATGGCACGTTAGATGAGCGTTCTGAGAGCGAGCCATCGACGTATATATACGATTAACGATTGTCGTTAACTTGTGTATCTGGTTTAACAGGAGAACCTGCGGGATAAAGGTGTCGTATATATGTATATATATATATTATGCACGAACACAGGAGTGAGAGCCTGACGGAAGTCGAGTTCTCTCCGGCTGCCGACGACAATGTCCGGCAACCGGAAACCTCTAGCACCACCCCTCAGTCTGCAGTAAACCCTGCGCTCTTCCACTTTACTGCGACACTTCTTCCATACACCGGAAATTCGTTTCGAATCCGTCCACACTGACTTTTTCTCGGATACGAAGTGGTGGCCCGTCCGTTCTCGTCCCCCCCCCCACCGGGAACTTTGTATGTAATACTTTTTTCCCGAACGAATGTTGGTCATTTCCTGCCCGTCTCGAAAAGCAGCATACGTCGTTCGATTCCGCAGTTTCGTCGTGGACTCATCGGAATATTTTATAGCGCCAGGCGTTACGCAACAGAGTCCAAGGTGAGTTTTACGGAGGGCGCCATCTTTTCATGCTTCCCGACACCTTCTCAAAGGGGCAAGTTCTTTAAAAATATAAGCCAGTTTCGAGCGAAACGGTTTAACATACATTTTTGACCGGCGAGACGTCCAGACAGAGTATGAAAGTTTGAAGAAAAAAAACTTTCTCTCTTCGGATGTAAAACAAATTGAAACTAAATAAAAATTGTCGACTGATAAGAAGTGACAGAATAAAAAAAATAACGTTGAACGATGTTGAATCCACGAATAAAATTTTGCGGTATAGTAAAAAGTATAAAATACATTCGAGTAAGATGCCAGAGTAACTTGCGGAATTAATTATAATTGCAATTACAATTTCCAATTATTATATTTTATTAATTACTTTATAAAGCGACATTCCGCCACTATAGTGACGCCTTTCGTTACCTGAATTACCGGATACGTATTTTAAGTACTGAAGACATTCATGGTAAAACACGATGTAATTAATTCATACATTTTTTAAAAACCTGTGTCAAGTGAAGATGTCCCCCGACTGAAGTAAAAACTGCTAGAAAATAATTACTCCCTGTCGGGAGTTTGTTCTTGTAATTTTTTTCAATCAATTATACCCATTACGGTTTAATGAGCGTCTGACTTAAGCCAAGCTGTCTCTACTCGATGGGCGATGCTCGTGTTTCGTAGAACTTTTTTTCGTCTCTCTCTTGCGGTCTTTCATTTCGCGTATTTCTGTAGCCGGCCCGGCCTAGCAGAGAGGCGGAAGCTCATCTGAGAATTGCGCTTCGAATCGGGAATTACTTCGTCCAACGTTCCTTCCTGCGGTTTATTTTTCTCTTACTTACTACTGGTACCCGATGCTTTTTACCTCCCAGAGTTTATCTCAAATTACCTCTAGCGCCGTCCCGGCGTTCCTACAAAAGCGTAGAATAATAATGTCGCCCTCTCAACCAAGACTTTAACCTTCCAGACCTGCGGTCCTGCAGAATTATCCACCAATCTTCTTATTTAATCTTTTTTTTTTTTTTGCAGTTAAAATACCTCCACCTATATCACTGAGAAAAAAAAATTGTGGATTAACCAAATTCGCGGTCACATACGATCAAAGCTGTTGTTTGGTTGATACAACAAAATCATTCTTTTGTTGAACGATTATTCGCTTCGGTCGATTCAAACAAAAAATATTTCGATTCAAACAAAAAAATTTATTGTACCAACTAAATGACGCCTTTGAACGCGGGTAGACGCACCTTGGTTAATCCAACATTTTTTGTTTCTTAGTGTAACGTTTCATTTAAAATAGTAAAATTCAAAATAGAAAAAAATATCTACAACCGGTGCTTTACACCACGTAAACCACTTATTCTTAACAATAAGATTTTTTTTTGCACTTTGTAAAATAAGCACTCTCTGAAAATTAGAGAAAAATTGAGATCCCAAACGGTCAAAAATGTATGATAAACCGTTTCGCTCGAAACTGGCTAATATTTTCAAAGAACTTTGAAAAAAAGGGTATCAAAAAGCGCATTCAAAAAACAAAAAAAAAACCTTTACGTTCTCAGTCGTTTGTTTAAGAATTTTAAATGTGCGCAAGTATGACGTATAAAAATATGCAATGATTTTATAATCTTTTTTTTTACATTGGACATCATCTTTCAAGAATATACGGACCCTTTTTTCACGCTGCTCAAGCTGAGTGGTCCACTTGACCTCGTCTCAAACGCGAGATCCTGATAATGGCTAAAAGTAAAAAGAGATTAACGTATAATCACAATAACCGTGCTTCCACCCCTGGTCTTCCTTCGCAATACCTAGCCGTTGTATCGCGAGCCTTTCCCCCTTAGTGCATCCTTTCCTTTTGTTACATGATTGTATCAACAGTAATCCCTCCCTTTGCTTCATCCATTTGAAAATCTTCAACCATCGAGTTTTCTCGACGAGTCCTATTGCAAAGGCGCAACTTCACAGAATCCCTCTCTGTTATCTTGAGGCAGCGAATCGCGAATAGACCTATATATGTTAAGTCGGGAGTCCTTTGTGCAAGGGTTTTCCTCCGAGACAGATTCCGAGCGTAAACGAGAGTAAAAGGAAGAACTTTGAAGAGGTTTCAATTTATAGATGAGGGGTTTGAAAGAAACAAGAAAAAAGTACACAGCCCGGAGCTGTACGGAGGTAGGTGAAGTGAAAAGCAATGTATAAAAGCCTCGATAAGCTCCCGCAACAGCTCATGAACTTCTTGGCGAGCTAACGAGAGGAGACCGGTACTTGTGCACACAGCCGTCGGAGACTACGTGTCAACCGGAGTTCGAAGTGGTGCACCGGTCCTCCATCGCGGAAGACTTTGGAAATTTCCGAACGTTTTAAAGTTCAACAGTGTCCAAAAGTTTTAGCCGATATCTATCTTTTCGGTCGGAAGGAAACTTCGTACGGATGTGGTGTCGAGGGAACAGGAACGAAAAAGCTTCGGTGACATCATCTCCTATCTACACAATGTCACTTTCAGATCCAACGGATACACACAGAGAAAAAAAAATCAATAGAGTCAACAAAATGTGCGCTTACGGGTGGCGAAACAAATGCTTGCTTGATCGAAAAGAATACCTCGTCGATCGAACTAACAGGCCGTTGAATCAAATGTTTCTTTACTTACTACGACAATTATTTCATTCGATCAACCAAACATTTATTTCGCCACCCATAAGCGCTCATTTTTTTGAATCAATTGATTTTTTTTCTCGGTGCAGGATAGAGATAGATCCCAATTTCTGGTAACTTGAACTAGTCTATTTCTACTTTTCTTATCGTTCTTCTTCTTCATTATTCTCGTCATCATCATCATCTGCTTCCTTCTGTTCCTATTTGTTATCACGATCGATTGCCAGAATGTCCCACCATTTGTACTTTGTAAGTATTCTTTCAATTTCCTATCGTTCTTTTTTTTCATTTGCTGTACTTAATTTATGCGCTACTGCGTCATGTGGGAAACAAATTGCTTCCGAGTTACGAAAAGTTCGAAGTGAAACTTAAAGATTCGGAATTTCTTGTGAGGTTAAAAAGTAGGTTTTAACTACGTGACTTGGAGACTGAGAGTCGGTGTCCCGTAGAAGATGCCGGGAGGCATTAACTTTCGGGTAAAATGTCTTAATTCATGGCGAATAACTAAAAAAAGAACTAGAACTTTAACGGCTTCCTTTAGAGTCAATCGATTTCACATACAAGGTGCCCAGGTGCGGTTTTAGAGTCGGGCTGACGTTGGACCGACTATGACCGCCTGAGTTGAGAAATCGACCCGACTCTGGTCGCCAATGTAGGCCCGACTACCAGTTAACCTCGGGATGATAACATCGGCCCAACGTTATCAAAAGACGTTGCCCCGATGTTGGCTGCTGATATCCAGCCAATGTTGAATGGAAAATATTAATAATCAAAAACAAATATTTTTAACGATTGGCGCGACTTTTAAATGCTTTCATCAGAATACATTTCTTAGTCGTTAAGTGGGAACGCGAACCCATCGACGCTCTTATCCACTCGGCTATGCTCACCATGAAGATTTTCTTTTCGAATCTTGTATAAAAGCTGCATGTCCACTGCATCTCTATCTAATATTAATTTACCAATTGCTTTAAATGGTAATCTGAGTTTTATTATTTTATTTTTTTATTCACATTTTAATTAACAATGTTGATGAAACTAAGGCTGTCTTTAGTACAGTACTGCAGACAAAACTATAATAAAGGAACTTGAACTAATAAAAAGGATCCGCACAAATAATTTTTATTTTTAAATTTCAATTTTTATAAATATTTTGTGTTGGACGTTGGCTGAACGTCGTTAGTGGGTACTGGGCCAATGTCGTACGAATATCGCCGAACATGCACCATCACGACGATACCCCAGTGCCGGCTCAACTCTGGTAAGCAGTGTTTTGCCAACTATCGAGCCCAATGTTGGAGTGTTGGTCATTTGACAATTTGGCCAATGCTGGGTATTCGTCGAGATCCAATCATCGGCTGCCAACCTGCTGACGACTAAAATCTAATCGTCGGCCATACTCCGAGCGTCGGCCAACCGCACCTGGGTACCTGGCATCAACTTCCGGGTACATAAACTAATGTGAATCAAAACAAGCAGGGGAATAGTTGAATCATCACCCGACACCTGCACTAATAGGGTTTGGAATTGGTTTATTTGTCTCCAATCGGCTGTAAAGCAGGAAATTTATGAACTTGTAACCGAATCCAAGTAGAGTTCCGGTCCACGCATCGAACGTCTATAATAAATATTTGACTCGTAAATGAAATAAATTATAAAACGTTATACGAATTAGGTTATAGGTTATTAAGATAATAAAATCGATAGACTGACAGCGGCTGAAAACTGGGCAGGCCGCAGCGACGACTACAGATCCGAATATATACTACACAACTGCATATCTGCACAACAATTTTATCATATTTCGGAATTTTTTCGGTGCACGATTCTGATACCGAAACATCTGTCGAACAGTTATGATCGTAACTGGGCGTGTTGGAAAGCTTGTGTCCGAATTACATCAGGAAAGTGTCTTCAAAATTTCGAACTGACGCTTTATTTTCAAATAACATCGATTCCAAGATTACACTTCCGCCACTTTCGAGTATAACTACTTGGTAGCATCTCGCATACATTTCTTTTTAAGTATTTGGCATCGAAACGCTACTGCGTCTCTTGATGCCCCACGATATTTTGCATGACTTCATAAAACAAAGATCCATCTCAACCGCTCTTGCTCATTATAATGTATTTAGGTCGTACGAATGTACCGAATGTAAATACCGAAAATAAAATATTTTAATTTGCGGTGAAAGAATAAAACGTGTAAAGCGGTTAAACAGAGGGAAAGATAGTGGACGAAAGAAGCAAACGTGATGGTAAAGACATGCTGGCTTGAGCCCACATAATACCGAGGTAGGATACAATAAAGTCGGCTTACGGTCGTGATACTCTAGCGAGGAAGGATAGACGCGTTGCACGGAGTCGTATGTGACTGTAGAATAACGCAGTAGTGGGTAAAAGGCGATAGTATAGGTTTTACGTGAAAACGAAATTCGCGCATCGTCATTGTCTCTATCGGCGCACGGCTTTAATAGTAAATTTGCCGAGATTTTCTCACATGCTTCGAGAGAATTTCAACAAATCATATCGTCTAGCCGATGATTAAAAGTTGTTCTGGTCCATTTTACGAAGAATCTGGAGCGATGATAATAGCGATTTTGGAAATACATATTTATCCATTTCATCCGCGACAAAAAAAAAATAAAAAAAAAATAACCCCATTCGCAAGAACTATTTCAATTTGACGCTAAAAATGCCAGAAAAATTGTTTGACGGGATTTTTTAATTTTTGTCCTTTCCCTATGTGAAGTACAATTAGTTTGAATGACGTATTGCTTTCCAAAGAAGAGGACCCTCGAGACTAAAGGCCGTTTAATGTTTAATCCACCGTAATCCTTGTACAAGTTGGGCTCCTCTTTTCTTAACTCGGCGGGACCGTGTACATTGGCTATTACCCAGATAGCCAACCGGAGCACAGGCAAACAAGGGCAATTGCTTGCCACCAAGCTTTGTCGTTTGCTTGTCAGCAATATTGCAACAATAGTTTCTAGCATGAGATTGCAGCATATCGGTAACAACCATTCAACAACGGTTGCTATAAGCTGATTTCTTGGCCTTAACAGTCGTGAAAGAGATCAAAATTCCAGATGGTCCATTTGTGTATCATATAAAATATGACACACAAATGGGCTAGCACTAACGATCCTTGGAATTGAATTTTTGTGAGAGTCGATAGAGGCGCTTGAATTTTATAAGAAATCGAATTTTTAAAAGTTCCACTCAAAATAATCACGACACAAGGAAATTAATCTTCCTAGAGAGACGCAAAGCACCAGCAAGCCTTGCTAACAACTTGCTGACAATATGCTCCTAAGAATTTTCGGGATTGAATGCTGGAAAAAACATAGGCAAATGCGGACACACAGGCTGCAATTTTGCCGCCATCCCTTGCGGACATATGCTGCCTATTTGTTGTTGTTGGCAAAATGCTATCTGGGTATTATTTTTTCCTTTAGTCCTACTACCACTTTCGATCAGCTGCTTAAAGTGGAGAATGTTGAGGACATCGAACAAAGATTGCGACGTTGTCCGAGTCAAGATTTTGGAGTCCCCAATCAAAAAAGCGAAAGTGGGTCGAGCAGGCGAATCGGGAAATTAAGAAAAGCGGCATAGTTTGTTTGGTAACGAAGTAAAGTGGTTGGTGGGTTAGGTAAAATTAGAAAAAGCGTGGTTCTACTGCAATCCATTCATTCATAAAGCATTGCCAAGTCAAGTGGGCCATTTTGTGTTCGCAGTGCCGAAAAATGTTAATATTTTTTGTAAAAATATCGAACTTCCAGAATACCAACGTGTTTCTGCACATCTAACAATGACATGCCCAATCCGTACGTAAATGCAAATAATTGATATACAGTCGATTTTTTACTTGGAAAAAATCTGTCGATCGCCAAAAAAAAAACTTGAGGACACAAATTTAATGATTTCGAGTGAGCTTTATTAACGATATATTATTGGGTTTCGGTTAAGACGAGAGTAAACTTTTTGTCATAGACTTTCTTTTTGTCAATAACGTCGATTGTTCCGTTATTTGTTAAGTTTTTTTTTAACTAAGTCTCTCTTGAAAATGTTTCAAATAACATTTCATGACAGACAATAAGGTCACCCACTTGATATGAAATGCCATAAACGTTTATGTTGCGTTGATTCCAGAATATTGATATTATTGATTAACACCTCGAGGTCAAAGACGTCGCAAAATCAGTTTGTTGCGAAATGCACTCTCTATTCACTCGGACGAACATAATCGTCCCTCATCTTGAGTTTGGGAATCGCCGCAGCCGAAATTCTCGGATAATCGCTTCCCTTTGAGAGTCTTCGCGGAGCCTCGTCCAATCTCGGTGCACTCGACGGTGTCGGTGCACCCGGAACACCGATGATCTCCGTTATATCTTTGGTAGTAAATTGCAAAGCTATGGGTTCGCAATCTCGTGAAGGTTTCACTTTAGATCTCGTAACGTCTCTATCCGGTCCCGACGAATAATTCATGGCTGCCTCCCTCGAGGGCTCGTCATCGATGGAAAATCTTTCGACCCCTGATGTCGAACGTTCGATAAATTCCGAGTCTCTCGGAGCACCGTCGTAATCGCTCTCATCGAAGATTTCGTCAATCGTCACGTTTTCCGTCTCTCCCTTACGTTGCGACATTATCGGAGCTGTCGATTTTCCTTGCATTATTAATTCTCGCCATTCTCGGGCTTCGCGTTTCGCAACTTCTACCGCATCGTCGAGAAATGTTGGTGGAACGTTTATTTCCGTCAAAATTGATTTCTCGGTAGTCGGCACTTGATCCGTAAGCAGTTGACTGGGCAAAGAACTCCTCGGCAAAGTGGTCAGCATATTCTCGATCGCAATTTCCATCTCTAAATCCTCGGCCATGCGGAACGGTGACTTTTCCTTCGGTTGCTTAACTCGAGCTTCGGCAACTGCTTTGGACGGAAACATCAAAAGAATTCGTTAACCCTCCTAGGCATACTTTGATATTTCTTATATCTAAAAAATTTCGAAAAAAAACTTGGCATTGAAAACCTTTTTTCCGACTAAGTGCAAATGTTTCGTAATTTAAATATGGCGGATGTCCATTTTATTAATCAAACGTCAAAATAATACATTCTCGCGCCCCGTCTAAGCCCTCGCACGTACGGAATCCGCGCCAAACGATGACCTAGAGTTTGCTAGTCGGTAAGCTTCAAACAGTTCGAAGAACAAAAAATCCGTTGTGCCATTTTGGCTTACTCATAGAGGAAGTTATAATTAAGACACAATAAAAAAAGTTTGAAGGCAATTTTTCATCTAATCTTCAGCGCTGATTACGAAACTATAACTCATATTACTCTTTGCGTGATGTTTGATTGAGAAACTCCTGTCAACATTTTTTTTTTAATTTATAATTTTCAAAATCCCATAAAATTTAAACGGTTGGATCAATTTTTGCCAAATTTAATACGAAACATTGTACAGTGTTAGTCCATTACTGTACCAAATTTAAACGCAATACCTCCGTGTTTACTCAAATTATACCATTTTTAGTAATTTTTCAAAAAAATCAAAATTCGATAAAATCTGATCCCTTAGGTAGATTTCGGCCAAATTCAATACCACAGGTTTTTGTTAATGGTATTGTATTTATATTTATTTTTAGGAGGATAGCTCAACATTTACGAAAGTTAGAGCTACCACAGACTTTTTAAAAAAATTTCGAATTTGCGTAAAATCTCGAAACGGGCCTCAATCTTCGTGAAAATTATATCGACGGAAGAGACGTGACCACTCTACTAGTGTACAAAATTTCAACCCGCTATCTCAAACCGTTGCCGAGTTATAGTCGTTCTAAGTGATGCACGCTGTCACACACATACACACATACATCCGGACGCCAGCTAAAAATCACATTTCTCGACGTTTTCGACCATTCTAGTACGCTGACATTAAAATCTCGAAAAAAGAATGTTTTCATGAAAACATAGCTTCCTCTATGAGGAAGCAAAAAATGAAAAAATCAACAGAGAGCTTAGCATGTAGTTTCGTTCATAGCAGAAAAAAATGGATTAAAAACATTAAGGTCGTTATCACGGCGAAAAAGTGGTGAATATGGGACACCGTTTTCGGATTTTAAATTGGTCTGCTATGTTCACTACTTTTACCCTAGCGAAAGGGAAATAATGATTTGCTCTTGGCCACAATTGCCCGCTACTTGAAAGGTTAATAAATCCATTTTTTAAGTTAGAACGAACCCCCGCATCCGCATACACCTCTAAATTTCGAATTAAAAATTTAATATATTTTTTTTTTTATATTTGTTGTTCCAATTCCACCGTATACCCTGTCGGGTTTTTATGGAACCCCATCCCGATTTCCCCCTAGCACTCCCTACCCGCACTCAGCTAAGCTACCTAACTTCCAG
The DNA here is from genome assembly GCA_958510785.1 of Exephanes ischioxanthus. Classification (NCBI taxonomy): domain Eukaryota; kingdom Metazoa; phylum Arthropoda; class Insecta; order Hymenoptera; family Ichneumonidae; genus Exephanes; species Exephanes ischioxanthus. The sequence goes on along the minus strand of OY294018.1, from coordinate 8,378,676 downwards.
TGCGTCCGTAGCCGACTTAGCTACACTGTACCGCATTTGCCGGGGACACGGGGAAACTACGGAAAACCCGTGCCGGTACAGACGGCCATATTCTACTGATCCACTGGTATTTTTTGCACTTGAGTAAAGTGCAGAAACACCAAAGTCTCAGAAGAAAGCGCCTCCCGCTCAACGGTCGATGCGCCAGCTAGCGCACGGCTAAGCGGTCACCCATCCAAGTACTGACCGCGAACGAATCAGCTTGACTTGGGGGACCACCAGAGCCGTGCGCCAACCGCGCATCCACCGCTGTCGGTTAATTAAAAATTTAATATAATAAATAATAAAACTTAAGTTTCTGATTTAAAAAAAATTATTAACCGCAGCTAACACCAAAACGCCCAGACGAATCAAACAAATATAGTCCGAGAGTATCCAGAGTATTGAGAACACCGTAATTAATATATATATAATGTTCAATATCGATGTTACAGTACGAGCTCGGAGTATAATTAGTTGTCATATAGCTTTGTGAGTGTAGTCTTGAAACTATATGTACTGTATATACGCCGTATATAACGAGCGGCGAACTTTGGATGAGCAAAAGTTACCGATGCCGGAACTATTGGAATAGCTGTAAGCCCTACGACAATTAACTGATGCCGCATATATATATGTATAGATAAATGGCCATGGAAACCCAAAGTTCTCATCGCTTCTGAAATCTTAGGAAACACGCTCGACTACGTGTCGCTATCTAAGTCCATTCCTGACACCGGTCTATTGTTAACACTTTGACGAAGCAATTGCCAAGTTTCCGAAATTTCCGATCCTAATGATCGTTCGGCTGTCGTCTATTGTATCGTATCCTATTTTACCCAGACGTTTCGGTTATGTCGAAGTTAATTTTTCAGTACCAACTTATTGTTTTATAAAATTTGTGTTTGTTCTAATTGTATCAAATTTGAAGGATAATAATAGGTTTTTTATGTAAACAAATTTCGACAATCTTTAACTAACTTTCACAGGAAAATTTCAAATGGCATAAAAAAGATTGAATATGGTATAATCAAAATAATCGATCAGCAAGTGTCTGAGGAATACTAAACACCGAGTAATTTTGTTCAACCACTTTTTTTTGCTTTGTTGACTCTAGATAAAAAATGGTAGTAATTTTTTAATTCATATTTCGAATTTTTTTCATTCTATAAAAAAAGTATGCAAATATAGCCATTTGACACCTAAATTTGCGAATAAAAATAATTTTGCAATATTTTTTTTTCAATATATCAGGCTCCTTGGAAGCTATAAATTTTTTTTTCGAGAAACCGTTATTACCTTTTTTGTCAACGCAGCAGACGTCCGGTTGACAGACGTAATCGGTGCACGGTTTTGTTATTTCCAATTTAACACGTGTGCCACGAGCACCGCCTTTTTCTCCCCTCCCTCCCATCTTAATTTCTTTCTTATCTCTCTTCGCTGCGTGCACGACCCTCTTCGGCTTAGCAGGCGACACTGCTTTTTCTTCGTCATTCTCCTCGGCTATTCTCACGAGTCCCGTATACTCGTCCATTTTCTTGAACGTTTTGGGCTCCTCTCGGCTCTCGTCCGTTCTATCGCGTTTACTTTTTCTCACTATCACGATCTCCTCGGTTCTGCTGTCGGCCCTACCACCCTTTTCACCTCTACTCTTGCGACTCTTTCTTCTGTCCTTCTCGACCATTTTATCGGATGGCCGTCTCACTCCGGTAACCTCCTTATCGACCTTTGAATCTTCGTGCTTCCTTCTCCTCGCGGTCGATGCTTCCGTCGTCGTCGAGGGTGAAGAAGCCGCGACAGAACCAGCTTCCCCACCTTCGACAGCCTCGACCAGTGACGCGATGTCCGCGTACTTTTCTATTTCCTGAAATAAGAAAAAGAAGAATAAATTAAAGACACACCGATTGCAGGAAGCAAAGGAGTTTCATTTTTCATTTCTCCTCTCGACCTCCTTTTCACCCAGCTTACTTCGCCGTAGACGCACATTATTATCATTAATACATCGTTGCTGTAGTGCACTGTCTGAGTTACTTTTTTTTATATTTAATTCGCGACGACGACATTTCCGTTAGCTCTATAAAACATATTAGGGTCTTACGTAATACCTCCCGGACGCGATTCAGCTGATAATTAATTCGCACGTTCTTCAGATGCTATAAAATCGTTTCCTCGTTATAAAAACTACACAATCTTATGGAATATCTCGAAATGTCTTTTGCCATTTATTCGCGCTTAATCGAGCGAAATTTATACAAAAGTGAAAACGATAAATTACTAATGTCATCACGGAAGTATCGTATCGCAATTGTATAAATCTTGCGACACGTGTATAAACCCGATAAAAGCGCTTTTTAATCAGATACCCGTTATCGATATTCGATATACTCAAATTGCAAAGATACGAAATCATTGTTTGAACAGTATGGGCAATTTTAACTCATCAGCTCCAATTGTGGTGTATTTGTAGGTTTTAAAGTTTTATACACTAACACTAAATTTAGCTATATATTAAAATAATATATGTTAAAACATATACATTAAATTAAATATTCACTAAAGCATTAATTTGCGTGCGATGCAAAATATATAAAGAAAATCGTATTTTTTGCTTTTTCAGAAGTTCTAAAGGACGATTATATTAGGGTCTCACAAGAAATTCACGGACAAAAGTTTCTTTTAATTTATTATTGGAAGCAAATGTAATAATATCCAAACCGCAAGATGATATTCATTTTATGAAGAAATTCGTAAAAGAGAATCTTTTGAAACTCCTTACGTACACTTCTTACCATTTTAGGTAATAACTACAGCAGGCTAAATTATTGTTTAATTCATTAATTTTCAAGTTCTTATACAGTTAAGAATAAGAGAGCTTCCTGATAAAAAGAGTGGTGCTATTAACAGCTATCTTCAGAAAGCACCACGTATATTTTCCCAGATAAAAGTGAATTTTGGGAAGCATTTTGTGGACTTTCTAATAAGATAAACATCGCACTGAGAAAAAACATAGTATTTCCTACTATAACCAATAGTTTTCAGGGAGCACGTCTATGTAGATAGTGTCTCATAGTATATGTTCAATTGGTTAACTTATAATTTTGGTTACACCCATGATTTTTTGTCATTATTGTAACTACAAAATGTAGACCTTCCCCGTGGAAGGTAATTTTTATAGTAAAAAGTCAGTATTGTTGCTTTTATTATACAATTTTCAGTGCGAAAAAAATCAACCAACCAAGTGGGAAGTGCTTGATTTTGGTATTTTCTAATTGAATAATAAATAATTAGGAAACCTTTTTGTTTGTATGTGGAACTAATTCGTTCCTTTCTCTGAGCACAGACAATTTTTTCAGGGTTTTCTTATTATTGACAAATTTTCGCTGACGAACTTGTTTAATTACTGTATTTATTACTCTGGTCGTTCGATATCCCGTAAATTTTTCACGTGTATTCTGGAACCTTGCTACGAAAACATTATCTAAAATTCGTGACTTTTCATAAATTTCACAAAGTTAAAAAACAAATTAAATTAGCAACGATGAGAGAACTCCAAAAAAATGCACATGTGTTTAGAAAAATCAACGAATTAATAAAAAAAATTAACCAAAAGATTCCTTGATTATTTGTTAATTTTCTTCAATTTGTTAACAACTATTCGTCATTATTATTATGCAAAATCAACGTTCTTAACATAGCTAATATGATTGATTGTTAACCAATTTTTTACTGAAATTCTGACCGAATCTAACTGTAGTTTGCAACTGTATGTGTGAAGCACTCTTAACATATCTGATTTTTTCATCAGCCGTATTCATTAAAAATTAATCCCAAACTAAATTTTTATGAACAAATCAGGAATAATGTCAATGAGAAATTATCGAACTATCGATGCAGAAAAGTGTTACGTCATTATTAGTGTTCATTTTGTAATTTTTGGTCAAGTATTTCAAGTGCACTCGTCTATAAATTCAACGAACGCACCATTAAATCCGGGGCTCTTTATCGATTTTCGCCGTATCCAAATAAAACCAAACATACAGTCATTGTTTCAACAGTGTGCCAATTTTCGACCGGCTGGCTTGAGCCTCGCTCTAATTATTGGATCAAAATTATTTTTAATTATAGCACACACTAAGGCATGAATAATTTGCAGAAAAAAATCGTTTCTCACTTTTTATACGCGGTAAAATTCAAATGTTTAGTAAACGCTATAACTTGTTGGCTTATATTCTTTGTAATTATGTTTGAAAAATAAAAACACTGCTGAATTATAAATTAAAATATCTTTATGTAACTTTATGTAACTTTAGGTAACTTTATTGTACGCTGCTCGCACTTTATGCACGCTGGTTGTACAGCGTCACGATCAGCAGGCACGGAGTAGCACTTCTCCTGCATTCGTTACATAAAATATTATGCGATACTAGTGCAGTGTAGCGAACATCATATCTGGACTGTGAAGTAAGTCGCACTCACCGCACTCGTACTACAGGGAGCACTCGCCTTCGGCTCGTGCTCCTGTGGTACTCGCGCGGCTCGTGCGATTCCCTTCAGAGCGCGGGTATAAAGTTCGCTTTACCGCATTTGTATAGCATAGAACTATTACTGCGAAATTGCGTTGCATTTTAATTGAAACAATTATTTGTGTAACCTTGGATACTTCATTAAAAAGTGGATGCTGTTTTCCTTTGAACGTCGATAGTGAACTTTCCAATTCGTACCGGCCTAACGGTTTGATAATTTACTTATTGGGAAAACAAGCCAGTTTTATTGAAATTTTCGGCGCATGAAAAAAAAAAGATATATATATATATATAGTGTTAAGACTAAACACCCAATGACCACAATCTAGACCCAAAACCTCCCACCAAAGCTCTCTTGATTCAAATCTTTTCCGCGAGAAAACAAGATTATTATATAACCAATAAGATGCACTCTTACTTTGCGAACAATGTCGAAGTATCGAATCTCCGCATCGTCCAGATCCGGGTCACCGGACAAAACGAAAGTATCTTTCACCTTTTTGATCTTAACTTTGCTTTTCTTATCCTTTTCATCGATTCCTCCCGGCGCTATTTTGGCCCCCTTGTCCTCCGTTCTATTGTCGTTTGCAGCGTCCCTGACGCGAGCATCTTTGCCAACCCCTTTGACCTTTCCTGTAAATCATCGTTACACATGTCTCTGGCCAGTTTCACCCTTGTATAGGGAAGGAAACCCTCCATGCGTGTTTTTGCGTGTCACGTTCACTATTGTGGGCTAGATTGTACCATAAACTCGATAAGTTTGAGAAACCAACAACAAACTCGTGGTAGTGATTCACATTCATGTATATATCATCACAGTCGAATCTCTCACATGGTTACGTTCCTTCGGTCACGGTGAAGAGAATCGGAATGTTCCAACCGGACCGATGTAAAGGTAGAACGACTGCTTCACGAATGTGATTGGCCATCACATAATTTAGTTACTCGGAGGTCGCATTAGCCAAGAGTGGACGAATATCGGACAGTCGGTAATGCTTTGAGAGGTGGTTCTTTTTCTTCACAATTTTCATATACGACATTTTTATGCGTAAAACATAACTACCAGATGCTGACTGTTCATACCGGTCACTGGATAAATCAAATGGGATTCGCAAATTAAGATTACGTCGCTCAACATGTCATTTGTAAATTTGTTTAGTTGTCTTTAAGTAATTCTTGATTTGGGGTGTAACATTCGAAAAAACTCTGTATTTGTGGGGCAAATGATTTTATTTCACTCGGTTCGAAAACCCCCATTTTCACACCTTGCGAAATGAAAATTCGTTCGATACTCGTGCGAAAAACGTTTTCTGGACTCGTGTGATTGCAGCACTTGCCTTCGGCTCGTGCTGCAAACTCACACTCGTCAAAAAAGTTTTTTCGCACTCGTGTCGAAATGTACTATTTTGGAATATGAAAAGTCCCACTTTTCGTGCCTGTAAAGTGTGGCAAAAGTGGCGCTTTCTAGCAGAGGATGCACGAAAAATGCTGTAGATACTAATTTTACACGCTAGTTTGTTTTCCGCACACTTTTTTCACACGCTAGTTTGTTTTCCGCACACTTTTTTCACACGCTAGTTCCTTTTCGCACACTTTTTTCACACTTTAACTACTTTTGCGCACACTTTTTTAACACTCTAGTTACTTTTCGCGCATACTTATCGGGCACTGTAGTTATTTTTCCGAACGCACTTTACAGGCACGAAAAGCGGGAATTTTCGTGTACTTGTCACAAAAAGTAGTATGCGATACTTGTACGAAAAAGCGGTCTCCCGAAGGCGGTTGGGAAGTAGGCAGCACTCGCCTCCTCTCGAGCTACAAACGTCACTCGGCTTCGCCTTGTGCCGTTGTAGCTCTCGATCCGGCTCGTGCAGCCAACTTCACAACCTTCGTCGAAAGACCGCTTTTCCGTACTAGTATCGCAATAGTATATTTCGATACAAGAGGCCAAACGAGCGTTTTGCGCACTGCGAGTTTGGAGGACAGCACGAAGCCGAGACGAAGGGCTGTCCTTCACACGAGCAGTGCGCAAGAAGCGAGATTGGCCTCATATATCGAACCATATTTTTCTTTACGAATGCAATGCAAAATCCAAGTTGCCCACCGTTCAGAGACATGCACAATGGGGTTAGCCTCGGGGTTACTATAGCAACCGTCTGTTAATATAGTAACCGTTTACGACGCTAGATGGCAGTAGTAGCAAAACCTTATTTTGCACATCGGTGAACCAGTGCGCAAAGTGTTTTGCCCACTGGTGAAGCCGCATCGTGCGGCAATCAGCCATTTTGCATGTCTGTGAGCGGTGGGCAAACGAGGATTTTGCATGCATGTGTAAAGAAAAGTACAATTTTTGTTATGGCATTGTCCGGGTGCGATGGCTAATTAGCCATCGCAAATAACTATTGTTAACAATCCGAAAAAATCGATCTGGTCGGAATTCCGACCAGATCGATTTTTTCGGATTGTTAACAATAGTTATTTGCTAATAACTTTATTACCGTAAAACACCGGTGTTTGCTGGTCGACATCCCAATTTTTGTATCTATTGAACATTTTTTTTATCGAAACTTCACTTTACAGCCGAGATATTAAAGTCCTTTCTTAAGTTTCCGACAGCCGCTCTCTTACCCCTAACGAACATGTGAGAGATTCCACTATAGTCTTGGTATCCCGCAAATGTGTTGCCATATGTAGAAATCATCTCTGGCTACCAACCCTCCCGTCGCGAATAGAGGTCTCTTCCATACATCCATTCCGTACGAGACACACGAATGGTAATATAACACAAAGCCTCTAGTCTCTCTTACCCATTGCATAATTATATTATACGAATCCGTTACGACCGCACAGTTATTTAATACCTTTCAATGGCAAGACAGGCTCTTCATCCATCTGTTCGTAGCTAATTCTTTGGACGAGCCGTACTTCTTTCAAACGATTGTCGATTGCCTTCTCATAGCGACTGGTTCGATCCAAATACTGTCCAACGAATGCGCAAGTGGGAATTTACAATTGGAGGGAGGCAATCGTTGAATAGATTTATCGCTGTATCAAGAGGGGGCTTACGGCTGTCATGAGAGCCTTGTCGTTACGTGAATTAGTCGTCAATGCTTCTGAGGACTCGACCAGATAAACCTTACCCCTGTCACTGCCGACAGCCACGAGCGTACCCTCTTCGTGAGGCGCTATCGCTTTCAATCCGTCCTCACAGAGACGTATTGTCTTAACCGGTAACGTCATTCCCACTAATAGGTCGTAAATCTCCATCGTACCATCGCCGTCGATCACGTAGAATACCGAGTAACGCGATGTGCTCCAGCATCCACCAGTCAACGGTGTTTTATGCTGTCTATTACCGCCAATGAGAAAAATGGAACAACAATTAATAAACCGGGCAATTGGAGATTGTTCCCGAGTAGAAATTTTCGAGCGTTACATCGGGCCCTGATAGGGTCCTGATAAGGCCTTATCAGGCCCTTGTCAGGCCTTCTCAGGACCTTAGCAGGGCCCGATGTAACGCGTGAACATTTATACTCGGGTTATTGAGGATGCTGCATTTGGTGATCAGTTTTTTGGCTAAACCTAGAGGACCAGATTTTTGTTGTAGTAGTCCTAGGGTATAGGAAGGTCATCGTTGATGGATTATTTAACTCTTTGTATGTTTTCAAGTACATCTCATACGAAACTAAAAATGTGATCTTTATTCTTAAAAATGAGCGGTAGACGGCCTCTGTGCACTGCGTACTCGCTGAATTATCATGATTCGGAAAAGTCCAATGCAGACGGGCTTTTCCTATTTAAGGCGGTCGTACCGTGTGACAGGTCCAAAAAATGTAAAAATATTTGATTTTATGAATTTCTCATATAATATGCGTACCTCTCCGACGTTTCTGACAAATGCTCATGTAGAGGGGATATCGAACTCATTAGACGCTACAAAACCTATTAAATTCAATCTACGCAATGCCTCTGTAAGGATAGCGATGCAAAAATATGTACGGCTTTCTAGGGCTCCAGCAAAATATGTGAAACCGATCACTTTGGTCTCGTGATTAGAGTATTAGCCTCGAGAACAAAGTATCGGGAGGTCTCGGGTTCGAATCCCGGTGCCGTAGTCTTGCTGGCAGAAAAATATTGTGACGCGACGTAACTCCTGGCATCTATCGTACGATAGCTGATATATATGTCAGTAGACATCCAATGTTTACAGCCAGTAATCGACGTGACGTAGCTCCGGCGCCGTGAAGCAAACCTAGAAGACCGACTGTTACTGACATCCGTACAGTTAACGTTCACTCATATTGAGTAACCCCCACAGTGGTATGGTTCCCACTTAAGGAAAAATAGTAGATCCCGTCGCTAATAACCATAGCGTTAAATAATAACAAATAAAAAAAAATATGTGAAGTTTGAGTCTTCGAAAACATAAAAAATTTGTTATCAAGATTCATGGTCAACGAAAATTTGACATGAATGAAGCGGACCTTGCTCATGACCGATCATGAATTTTAATCGGTTATTGACCCGCGTGGACATTTATGTAATACATTTCATGAAAAATATGCCAACGTGTTCGATAAACCCGCTAAAAATTGAACTGCGTAATTCATGGACACAGAAAGTTTACTCTTTGATTTGGATTTCGTAGAGAGGTTGTCCGAAATATCATTTAAAAAATTTAAATTCATCTCTCTTGCACTCGTAGGTCCGGGATAAAAGGTTTAACTTCCCGTTGGATGGAACTTTGGCAATAACGTAAAGGATAAACAATCCATTAATAAAGATGTTTCAAAAATGTTTTAACGGCAACTGAAGACTTTCTTGCCGTACCATCTCCAATTGTAAAACACCAATGATGATTCGCTGAAAGGATCCATTGGTATTTTACTTTTTTAATCGTATTCAACATTGCTACAATGGTACTAACTTGCTTGAGATAAGATTTCCCTCTCTGGTATCCTCTGCCCATATCTTTGCCGCCCAGCCGCCCACAGTCAAAAAGTTCTTGGTGCTGAAGGGATTTCGATCAATGGCCACAACCGGACCATAGTGACAATTGAAACGAAGGGCCAATTTTTCCTGCGGATTTTTCCCCTTTCTTGTACCGCTCACGACAACCCCGTTCTCCATACCAGCCATGAATTTCGTGCCCATAGTCGGCTCGAACTGAAGCGCCGATACTCCAATTGCACGGACCACGTCGCCTCTCGCAGGATTCTCAAGATCCATCACCAGTGACTCCGTGGGCTCCCGCAATTTTCTCGCATCCCACCACTTCATCACACCACCGGTAGATGCGGAAAAAAATTCCGCATTCGATTTCGAGTTTATCCAGAGAGCCAAATTCGTCGGGTTTCTCGTTAGGAAAAAGGTAGACAAACAAAAAATTAGAGTAATTATCGATCAGCAGAGAAATCAAGAGCTGCTATCAATTTTTTGCAGTCCGTTTTTCAATGGTGTCTATCAAATCGTAAGACAAAACCACACATCGTCGTTAATTTTATCTCGTGTAGAAAAAGGTAATCGTAGATGAGACAGATATTCAGTAGTAGATCGATAACTGTAACCGGTAACTATATACCGTTAGAGCCATTTCTAATTTAATCTTAGACGGCAAAAAATAATCGTAACTGTAATTCGATCACAATGGGCATAAGAGTTTCTTCTTTTCATTTTATCCCTGGAAGCCTCACTCGGATCTGGTACGCCCACATCATATAGCTCCGCACTGAGAGAAGGATGATCGGTAGTAAAAACTACCGATCATCTAAGATAAATTACCATCGTACATAGCAGTAGGGCACTATAGCCCCACCTATGGCGAAAGGTCTCAGATTTCCCAAGAATGTTTACCATTATATCTACGAAAAATTCTTATAAATCCGGTACTTCCTACCATAGGTGGCGCCCTAGTTTCCTACTACCATGTGGTATGGTAATGTCTCTCAAGCGATACAGTCATACTTACTAGATCCTTTTTTCAGTGCAGAGTTCATAATTTGTATACTATTCACCTCGACGAACTTGTTGTTCACTACAAACAAGCTACTACAAAAATATTATGGACAAAGTAATAACTGGATGAGGATCGGGATCCAAAAAATATCTATAGTCCTCTACTTGGGATTAAATGTTCAATGTGGTCAAGAAAAAAGGTATCGTCAATACAAACGAATGTATTTGATTGTTGTGTTTGGATCTGAAGTTTGAAATCAGTGAGTTACAAATCCCTAAGTCAGAATTTTCGTTTGAATCAAATGCCCCTTAGTGATCGAATTCATGTATCCAATCGAAATATCGTGATATATGGACCAAGCTTCAAACCCATAGACGTCTCGTCAAAGGAACATCGTTTTGCCAGGATAAAAAAAAATCACATCGGCAAAATTCAACTGCATCCAAGCGTTAATTGTTGGATTCTGAGTGGGATTGTACGGAAGAGTTACGCTTTTGTCGTGTTCATCGTTAGCATCCGATCCAGCGCGCCCCCCCCCCCCCCCCCCCCCCCACGCCCCCGCGACAACCAAAGCTTCTAGGATACCTGTGACTGAATTGAAGGTGGGATATCTGAACAGGAGTATTGCCAGTTCGTATGTCCCAGTTGCAGACCTGACCGGACATCAGTCCGCTGATTAACATCGACGGATCACGGGGATTGAACTCTATTGTCACCGACGGACACGATGCTTTCAATGCCATGAACGCTTTGTTCGGATTTTCTGTTAATCAGAGAAGAGAACAGTAGAGCACCGGCACTCGAACGCATCATTGAACGTGTCGTATGTAGATATAAATAATCCACTATGTTTGGCGAAGATAGACAGATATTGTTAAATTATATGAGAGCGGAAAAGAATGAGAAAGCCGGCAATTGTTACCAATGTCCCAGATGTACGACCACGGATTGAGATCACCTTTTTTATGCTGAAACTCCATCCAACAGTATGAGACAGCCAATCGTTTTCCATGATCCGGTGACCATGAAAGGTGTGTTATCGGTCTCGTTACCTCTTGCAGATCTTCGTACACGTTCACAGTTCTGCAACGGGTTTCCCACCAAAACTCTTATCGATACCTTGATGAGTTATTTTCGCTTCTGGGTTCGGGAGAGCGAGGGTTTTTTTTTGCTTTTATTCCCATCACGACTCTCTAGCAAACTCACCTCACGTCCAGAGGCAAAACCAATTCGGTCGTCACCATGTCGTCGAAAAAATTCTCGTATATATTGAGAGCATTGTTCTGCAGGACACAATGCTCCATAGGCTGAAATAATAGGCTTTTTTCATGTCCCAGTATCGATATCACTCACCAATTTTACTTTCATGCTATTTTTTTTTTGCCATGGAAACGTTCCGTAATCAAAGTTGACTGACTTCGATGAGATTTTTCATTTTTATCGGCCAAATGTCGTCCTTCTCCACGCGACGACGATAGCGCGCAGTTGCCTCTTCGTCACGGAAATTCATTTCCTTTGGCCAGCCACCCTCTGTATGCGACATTCCACTTTCTTTTGTTGTGGCACTGGATGTTTGAGCCTGTGCAAGATCGTTTCTTATTATGCATCAAATTAATGCTTGTAACGAAATTGTTGCTTTTTGAAAATATTTTCCATTTCCTAAATTCGCTCTCAAACCGTGGAGAGTCATGTTCACGGCTCAAAATGGAGTACACTGCCCCTTTCAAATTTTGTTCGTAACCCTTTTATGACATACGGGACAGCCGTTTGACAAAAACTTATAGTTTAGCAGTTCTACATATTCTATATACATAATACATTTTTCAATCACAAAGTTAACTCGGAAATTATAGTATTTAAGAAATACGCTAGTCTTATTTTTGTGTAAAAATAAAAAAATTTATAATTTACTGTGCTTACTGCTCTTTAGAGGTAATTTTTTTTAACGATGTACTGATTTATTTTTTATACGTTTTTTTTTTCAAAGTTACTTAAAATCTCTGTGGGGTGCTTTCGCTTAAAAGAGTAATTTTTATTCTTATATTTTATAAATTGATATATGCCTCATATTTTATTTTGGCGCGAAAAAATAACGGTTGACAATTTTTATTTTTACTCGTCATAGTTTTTCCTCACAGTCTAGTAATGCGACTCTGCTGTTAAGATAATAAATTTATACATTTCTAACCTCATGAACCGCGAATTGCTTGGACTTCTGAACTCCTACGTGACATGGATTTCGATATATGTAATCATCCATGAGGTCATGATTGGGTATGATGTGCTCATCAACGGTCGGTCCTTCGTCATCAAAAAAGCATTGCTTTCCGAATTGTGAACGAGTTTTAACGTGCACGAATTGAATCTCCATTACGAACGTCGGTAGAATAAAAAATTTCCAATCTCCTTTTATATTATTATTATTATTTACGATTTATTCGTATTCAATTACGGACGCTATAAGATAATAGATGGACCGTGAATGTAGACAAAAAAAACTGCACGAGAATTATTGTCCAACGGCTGTCGATTGCAAAAACCTCGCGGTCCGGTTCAACGAGAGAGCCTCGCTGCATCTCGAACAATTGGTTTTTTCTCTCAGAATCGATGCTCCTTTTTTTTAATACGCGGCATGCTTCGGACGTAAAACTTCCAATATTTACGACCAACGGTGCCCAGCTTATGGACTATACTATGAAGCACACTGCATTTTCACATATATAATGCATTGAATTATATATGTATTATTGAATTATATATAATTTCAATAATTGAATTGTAAAATTTTTTATTTTTATTAAATGACCTCTAAATAAAGCAACTGCAGTATTGTGTTTTGCAGCTCTTTCGAGATGATTGCAATAAGAAACTTCTCGAAAAAATGTTGACAACTGAATACGATTTTTGAAAATTTTGAAATGCAACGACGAGCAGCAGAATTCACACACTGTAAACAAAATTCGTATGAAATAGAATGTACCGGTCTGGACGTTTTTATGCCAAAAAAAAACTGGTATATTAGATTTAATGTACAATTGTGATGAAAAATTAATGTTCAGTGCATAAAAAACATTGGAAATACTTTATTTTTTAACAATTTACTTTAATTTTAATGGAAAAGTACATTAATTTTTCATCATAATTGTACATTAAATTTAATGTACCAGTTTTTGCATAAAAACTTCAAGTCCGGTAAATTAAATTTAGCATTTTTTTTAACAATGCCTGCAACAGTTGCCACATATATACATTTACCGTTCAAAATTAAAGTACATTCGTAACAGTTGCTGCAGATCTATCCGCAAGTCTTCCAAAATAGTATTCCGTTTTCACTATGTATGGAAAAGTGGGGGAAGGATATGTACAAATAATAATACCAAATGATCTTAGCTGTAAGTAACTGTATGTCCATCTTTAGTTATAAGTAGGGGAATATGTATGTATAGGGGGGAGTTATGTAAAAAGGTATGTAAAAAACGGGTATACACCTAATAAATACTACTACTACTACTACTACTACTACTAGCAGTAGTAATAGTATTCCCTTTTCAACAAATACGGATACACCTTAAGGGGTTACACCAGCCTGCCTTTTTATACTTTATTTTCTTGTAGCCCAAATTTTCAAGATAGTTTCAAGCGCTATCCGAGGTTTGTATATCAAACCTCGAAGTATTCGAAATATACATTTATTTTATGACGCGGCTTAACGAACGGCTTGCTCGGCATGCACCGATCACGTCGTTCTGAAATTGTAGACATCGATGTTTGTTTCTTTTATAATTTCCCCCGAAATTCAAGAAAATATTTAGTACAATCCGTGATTCTGTATTTATAATATTACAAATCGTATAATCATTTTTTCAAATTAATGTATAGAACTGATACATTGTGTGAAAATTTCAACAATCCTGTTCAGAGCATCGAAATAGTACATTACTCCACGAGGGCGAAAAACGTTTTTCTAGCGAGTGTGAGTTTAAAGCACAAGCCGAAAGCAAGTGCTGTAATCACACAAGTTAGAAAAAGTGTTTCGCACGAGGGATGTACGAAATTTTTCATCACAAGGTGCGAAAATGGCCGTTTTACGCACGCGAAGCGGGCGGAAAAGTGGCCATTTCCGCACCGAGTGATGAAAATATTTTTTTTCGAATTAAAAAAAATCCGACTACAATAGCCACATTTGACCTTACTTAACAAAATGCCCTTTGATATTTTTCATCTGCGATAAAAATTGCGGCCTCTAAAACTGACACCGATTAGACAAAAAAAAACAAGTGCGCGCGACGGCTTATATCTCCGCTAATAATTAATATTTTTTATTAAAATTAATTGATGTGGGAGCCTAAATACACGTACCAACAAATACCCCCCCCCCCCCCCCCCCCCCGTCGACATCCCTTGGGGGTCTCAGGGTAATTCCCTAATGCAATAACGAAAAGCTCTGCTGCACACTTGCACTAATTGATTTAATCATCATCATTGATTTTCAACGACCATCGATATTTACAGCAAACTGTTCGTTATTCCTCAATTGACGCATAATAAATTTTACATGTATTGTGGAATTCACCAATTATCAAAATAATCGAAATATCGAATAATTCGACAAATAACGATAAAAGCAGTGATGGCCAAGCAATTATGCCAACACCGATGAATTATTTTGCGCTTGAGAGTCACAATTCTCAGAACCGAAAATGAATTTAAAAAAAGTTGTCCAATTCTGTTCGGTGAATTGATGGGCGATCGAAAATTCGAGCTGTTACGTGCCTACCGAATATCTGGAATATTTACGGCAATACAATGGTCACTGGCCAAGCGGTGTGCATTCCATGAGCGGCGATCGATTCAAAGCTCTCCGAGCAACAAATTCCGAACGGATGCACCAGTAACGAGTGAGCTTTTGACGCCTTGAATATTGCGATTTTTTTTTCTTTTTTTACACGTATTTTCAAGAGCCCTCCTAGAGAGAACCATTGTGCATATAGTGTATGGCCTGTGAGGTATAATACACATTCCACTTCAGAGCCCATAAAACAATGCCGCTCGAAGAGATTGTACGGTACACGAGAACGGGACTACAGTTTCGCGTACAAAACTCTCGCGACTACTCTGTAGACTCACTTTTGTAATTAATCATTGCCCGAAATGTTGCAAACAAATCTCAATTACTACTGAAGGCTTACAGCTGTAAGCGGCGTGTACGTGCTTTTAGTATAGTGCAGTGAAGTTCGTGAGGAACGAGATGCGGATAGGGAAGCGAGGATTTTTTTAGTTTCTGATTCCCTCAGATACGAAAGCGAACGGTGGAAAAGTTTTCTTCCAGCGGCTTTTCCAAAGCTTTGCGGACGCAGAATGGGGATTCATGGAGATAGAGAAAAGGGTTGAAAAATGAGAGAGAGAGAGAGAGAGAGAGAGAGAGAGAGAGAGAGAGAAAGCGGGCAGGGGGCGAAGGAGGATTCAATGGTAACTAATAAAGCATCGGAGAGACTTCGAGAACAACGTGAAATCAAAGCCTTGTAATTCCATTATTGAGCTGAACCTACACGTATAGAACATTTCGTACATATAGTACAGATGTGGAATAATACTTCTGCCAACTTCTCGTTTTTTTTTTTTGAGCGACGTATACTATATATATTAATCCGACCGGAACTCACAAAAGCTTGACCAGTACTCGGAATACAATAGTTTATAGAGTAAAAAAAGAACGTTGAGGCAGTTCGGAGAGTAACTGCGATACAGATTTTTACAGAGAAGAAATTTTTTAAAAATATAGTTAAAAAAATTTGTTGTGGCTCGTGAGCTGAAAATATAAATATTCACATATTGAGAGAGCATACCTGAATGACTGTGATATTCCCTTATCGAGCTAACATAAAAAAAACTTTTTTTGTCTCGTTATCGGAGTTTTCCGTGAACCGTGGAATACGTACTCACGTGCGCTCTTTGAAATCGCAATGTACTTTTGTGTTCGTCGAAGCTCATAGCAGCGTGAAATTTCGGGATATGCCATATGACCTTACCCAGATAGACAAGCGTTACGAGAAGTAGCTGTTGGCGCAATAATTGCGACATGTTCTGCACATGTCGCAAATATCTCGCCAATATTGCTACTTTTCATGGCGCTTGTTTATCTGGGTATCTGGACTGAGGGTCTTAAGTCGTTAGAACTAAGCTATTTAACCGTTTAACGATTATTGGGAGGAGAACCATTTCTTCACTTGTAATCAGTAAACTAACGCCACCCCCGCACGTTTGAATAAATCATAACTGGGTCAATCATTTTTCAATACAAATTTTAAATTCCATTCAATTTAAATCGTTTTATCGATTTATTCAAAAATTCAATATAAAACATTCCTGGTATACAAATATTCGACTGAAATGCTAAAAACAATTGCGAAAGTTAGCTTGTTTACGTTCTTTCTTTATACACGCCGGAATTTTTTTTTTTTTCCAGAATGTGATTTGTTTTCAACATGTTTACATAATACCCTCGGATAAAATGTATTTCGCAAGCCCGAGGTTTTCTCTATGAAGACGCAAAACTATAACAAAATAATCTTCAATCGACGCGTGATCGAGTCGATGACGTAAGAAGATTAGAATTTAAAGCTTATTTTTCAATATTTTTCCGGACGACCAACTTCGTTATTTATAATGAGATCAGATTTTGCAACCGCATCGCATTTTATGATGAGCGATGCGTGTATAGCTTACGATGGAGCTCGGCGAAACGTCCGGAAATTTAATCCTCTTTAGTAAATCAACCATTGAAGCAGAAGTTGCGAGAACAATTCCGATATCCTCCCAACTGCCGCATTACAACAACAAACATCCATTTTGCAAACAGTGTATTTGCCTCCCTCGTGAGATATGGAGTGCTTAGTATTGTACGATACGCGCTGAACCATAGCGTAATTGCTATCGGAGTACAAAAAAAAAGATAAATTACATACTAATGGAGAACTTTTAAATCCGATTCCACTCGATCGTTATTGAAATCGAACAATATATATATATATATATATATATATATATATACTAGTGGGTTATTGTGGCTCGCGCGCTTCGCGCGCTCGCACCCATTTCTGGACGTAAACCCTTGTTATTCCAAATACTTCAAAAGACGGGTTCAATACTTGGATGGGTGACCGCGTCCAAGTACTATCCCCCCCTCGATTCTTGACACGGCGGCGACAGCGGCGAAATCCTTTTATATTATAGAGAGATACATATATAAAAAAAAGACTCACGCCCTTATTATTCTAAGTCTTTTACCCCCCTCATTATTCCAATCCCCTTATGCTAAATGGACTTAAGCCCTTATAATTCCAAGTCCCTTTAAGCTAAATGGACTTGGGCCCTTATCATTCCAAGGCCCTTTAAGGATGGACTTAGGCCCTTATAATTCCAAGGCCCTTTAAGTATGGACTTAAGCCCTTATTATTCTCCCCCCCCCCCCCTCGATTCTTGACACGGCGGCGACGGCGGCGGCGACAGCGGCGAAATCTTTTTATATTAGAGAGATATATATATCTTTGCACACACCATGAAGTCGTTTTCACATTGCTATCTGTTTACGCTCCATTGCGCATATTCATATTTCTCGCTTTTATATTTTTTATATAATCGAGAATCGACTGAGAGATTATTGGTCCCTTCGAAGAATAGGGAGTGTCGTGTAAAGGTGAAACTATATTAGCTTGGAAACAGAGTTGCTCCAAACGATCCGGCATGTAAAAAGGATTCAGCGTTCTCGATTTCGCTGCTATCTCGTGTGTTCTTTTCCCCCTCGAATTTTCTCGGTACTGTCGCAGAGTTCTCTGTGTCATACCACACCCCGGATAATCTGTAAAAGCGTCACGTTCCCGAATGGCGGGTTTTGCACGGTAGACAAGTGAAATTCATCGTGACAAATGGAATGGTTGGTGAAAACTTCTCACTTCAGACGTCAGAACACGCGTCATGTTGTACCGTCAAATTTCTGTCGCGCAAACACGACACACCTCGGTCATATACAATTCCGTATTTCATGTCAGTCCGTGAGTATTCCGAAGGGAAGCGGTAAAAGGAATGAAGGAAAGGGGATAAAAAAAATGGAAATTAAATAACGATCAAACGCTGGGCTGAATTGCCTGGCTTCGTTTTCTCTCAGCATATCGTTATATATACTGGTACGGTAGTTCGCGAGAAAGGAAAAAACTATCGTATTATTGTTATCATGATCGAAGAGACTAACAAGCTGGCACAGATATGTTGAGCTTATTCCGTCAAAAGGTATTTAAATGAGACGTATTCCACAAAGTATCTGATACGCGCTTGAATGCATAATGGTCGGAATAAGGGTTTCCTTTCATTTACGTCTTTGGAGTTGATTGCAATGGTAACAACAAGAAAGGTTTATAGGCGGTATCCACGGTGCATGAAATTGTGAGAGGAGAAAAAAATGCTGCTTGTAGTGTGTAATTAGCAGTGTAGGTACAGAGACAATAGTGCTTGTCATAATCACTGCACTTTACACGGTATTGAGTTCTGTGGATGTAATTTCTTGTACCATAGCTTGGAACGGGGCTTGCAATGTTGTTCTATACAGGGGATGCCTTTTCAAAATTGAAAAAAAACTAAAACAAAAAAGTATTAAATACATTCGCGACAAAATGTATTGACCTCTCTGGCATGTCCAACACAAATGCGATAATATTTCATTGAGATGTTTAACAGATACAGTACTTTAACGAGGTAACTGCTAAGACTACTGTACTTCGAATTTTATCTCGAATTAAGTTGTAAAAAATTAAATGTTGAGCAAATCTAAAAGGTCTGGGTTACCTTGTGTATGAATTTTTTTAAATATCGTCATGAAATTTAGCAAAGTTCATTGATAATTATCACATATTGAGTTTAAATAAAAAATTTAAAAAAATTATACACTAGGTGCATGCAATATTTTGCTACGAAAAAATAATTGGGACAGTCAAATCTGCTGACCGGTTCTAGAATCACAGGAAAAGTAATGATAGCCAGAAGATTTGTACGATCTATTTTGACGCAATGATATGGACCGAAAATACTAATACATAACGTGCATACATCATGTTCTCTGATCTTCCCTACCTTGGTCCCATTTCATGATTAAAAAGAGGCCTGAAGAGAAATTGACGAGTTTAATGCAATATCCAGGTAACGAGGACCTTGAGTTTTCCATTCGGAAGATTCGACCCTGCGAGACTTTTATCGTCCGACATAATTTCAAGTATTGGCTATCAGAACGCAGCGTCGAATTGTCGTACCTCTTCGAAAACGGACGCGAACCACATCGGAATGATCGTTGTATTTCCCGACGGAAGAAGATCCTCACCGTCGTTATCCCGCGTTAAATCGAAAGTTACGGGTCTCGAGCTTCCGCATCAAAAGCGATCATCTCTGTTTGAACCGCCGCGTTTGAAACGCTCAAACGTTCAAAGCCCAGGAAACAATTTAAATCCAATTTCGATTCACTTCCGACGTTTCTCAATCTTTCTCAATCCGTTTAATCGAGAAACACGTCGGAGAACCGAAAATGAAGAAATTAAACGTTTCGATTCGATTCACTCGAACGGAAATGACGGAACGAAGAATGAGGGTAAAAAAAAATTGGAGAAAACTAAATCGGAACGGTCGATGGATCGTCCTCCGTCGGTTGACGAGCAAAAGGAACGACTCGCCGAAATAGGAGAGCCGCAGCGGCTTTTGAGGGCTTCATGGCGGCAGGAGGAAGCTCATCCTTGTCGTGCGGAAGCCGTTCCGAGCATCCGGAACGAGCCGGAGAATTATGAATGGCCGAGGGATCCTTCCCAACGTCGGAGAACGATGGTTCAGCCATATCCGCCGCGAGAAACTCGCATGCAGGACAAATCGATGGAGGAACCGGAGAGAAAACCACGAGAACCGCTGCGACCGCCACCACCGGAGTGCAAACAGTCACGGACGTCTCCGGTGGCGGAGTCGCTAAAATCGACGCCTTCTCGTTCGTCCTCAGTAACACCGTTGAACGTTAAGTCAACAAGGAATAAACTCGGCGAAGCTTCCAAGAGTCCATCAGGTCTTGTTAGAAACACTCCATATAAGGATAACCGACTGGGAACGGATACATCCGTAATTTCACGGCACGATTCGGCCTCCGGTGCCAATAAATATCAGTGTCGTTTCTCCTATGCGGTCAAAATGCAAGTATGCACGGCACCGAAAATTCGAAGGTCGTTTACGAACGAAAGTTCGAATTCCGACAGGATGGAACATCATTGCAATGAAGCCGAAATACAGACAAAATTAAAGGAAGTTTCGAGAAAATGTGAGACTTCGATGGAAAAGCCAACATCCTACATAGGGCTTTCGAATCCAACCACCGAACTTATTTTACCAAAAGCGAAATGTAGTTCTGGTCCAGGCTCCAACAATCCACCGCCTACTTTGACGGCAACCGGTAGTTGTTGTCTTCCAATGTTGAATTCAAAAGATTCGGTGAGCGTCGCTGATTTGAGTAATCAAAGTCCCAACGTGTCGGCGTTGAAGTACCGTTTGAGCAAGTGTCCTTGGATCAATGATATCTGGAGCGGTTGCGAGAAGACACCGGCCGTTCCGCCGGATCCCCTGCCAAAACCAAAACGACAATCAAGCTTTAAAAAATTAAACGGTCGGTCCATAGTCGTAAAGCCCACGTTGTTGGAGACTGGCGAGTGGAGGAAACAATGCTACAACGTTCGTCAACGTATATACAAGTGTTCGCAAGGGAAGAGATCACCAAACACCGAGGACGGGGGGCTGAATCCTTGTCCAGCTTTGATGGAGGATTCCGTTAGATGCATAGAATCATGGAAACCCGGCGGAACAAACAGCCGGCGGATAGCTTCCGATGAACGAAGATGTACTGGCAAGCCGGAGAAACCCCGTGATTCGAAGAATTATCAATTAAAGATGCAAGAATCGAGGGAGGAAGCTCGAAAAATGTTAAATAGAGGGAAGAGATGCAGAAAAATTAATAGAGGCTGTTATTAAGATGAACTTCGTGAAATTTTATAGCGCACAGAAAAATCTTTAGAAATATGTAGAGAAGTGAAAAATTAAAAAAAAACACACATCACGGTTATAAGGTTGGGCTCGATGCATTTTTTCTAATGTAGAAAAGAAGCTTTAAAAATGTCGAGTGTATTGAAAAAAAAAAAATTAAGCGATGTTATTAAGCCGGTCTTGTGAAAATTCTGTAGAGGGCGAAATACATTTTTTTTCAATGGCAAAGTTATCGAGATTTTCTTACTGAATTTTGACAATGCAGAGGAAGAACTCGAAAATTGGCGGATCGAATGGGAAACAGAATTTTTAAATGTATCGCTTAATTTATAAAGATATGTACTCGTTGAGATTTCCCGATGCAGAGAGAATGTTCAAAAATAGCAAAGCAAATAGTGTAAAAGCATAAAAAACATATATGGTGATGACTATTTAGATGTACTTATATCCCCCAATAAATTTGCAAAAAATCTAGTTTTTATGAATTTTTCCATTTATTTGTTTTTGAATTAAATCTTGAATTGCGAAGAAAAGCATCGGATGTAGATGCAAGAGTATAGGAAAGTACGCTTAAAGGCGATAAGGAAGATTAACAAAGCAACTAGTAGCGGTTGTCATTAAAGTGCAAAGTGATATTTGAATAACAAACCGAAAGAGTTTCCATTTTTTACCAAGGCAATGTGTCGTATGGTCTGTTTATTTATTTCACGTAGAATGACACTTCCCTGCTGTCCCAATTGTCATTTATGTCGACGAAAAACTCGATAGCAAGGAAAAACCGCCACATCTGGTGAGGCTTGATATCGATACTCTAACGTCAAACACATTTTTCACGCATCTATCCATCCACTAAGACAAAACGTATTTTTCGTCGAAACGTCGATAATCTCGAAGAAAATAAATAAATAAATTTCTTACGATCGGATCATCTGTCGATGTCCCATTCGCATTAGTGAGATTTTTAGAGTTTTAGAGTTCTTGCATTGGGGTTTGTTCATGCCAATGCAAAAACTTAAAAAATTACGAAGAAGGAGGGGAAAAAATAGAACAAGAAAATGATGGTCGTTATTAAGGTGTACCTTTCGAGACGCTCCAATTAATTTGCAAACAAACTTGCGGTATTGATCCATTCTATTTGTTAATTGAATTACGTTCGGTACGAAAATAAAATTGAAATAAACGTGATTGATCTGTCGATATGGTTAACGAGAAATTTCCCATCTATATTTTTCCAGATTGTCGGCGATTGGTTCCATATGACGCATCAATCGGTGGTCAAGAGGTCAACCGAACCGCATTTCGAAGTCCACCGACGATTGACAAGGGACTCGAGAGTTACCCGGGCTATACAGCAACGAGCCAAATCGAGACAGAAAAGGGACCTCGTTGTCAAACGTCCTTCCAGTACGCAAACTATACTCGACGACGAGAGATGGCCCCAGATGTGGTACTTGGTAAATAATATTTATTTATGATATTCCATATTTAATTTTCTATAAAATATCTTGCTGTTTTTTCTGTGTCGAAGCCGATGGAGTATCCCCATTGTAACGATATAAATACCATCAGTACTCGAAATGTGCAACAGGGGATTCCGCCGCGTGTACAACAAATTTTTAATGCCAATAAACAATCGTTAACTTATCACTGCACAACAACAACAAAAAATGTAATAACTGTGGAATTTTCGGTATGAAGTCTTCAAATACGGGCAATTTTTCACCCAGAGCAGCCACGTTGTTTTTATTTCCCTGCAACAACGATGCGGTTGTTTATATATATATTTTTTTTAATCGACACCATCTAAGGAATTAGACTTCGAGGCTCCGCTGTGAATCTTTCCGAATTTTTTTTTTTTTACCGAATTCTGTTAATTTATTTAATTAAATTAAACCGGTAAACTAGAACTTCGTTAGAAGAGGACCCCGTGCGTGAACTTACTCGGTTACTTATAAAAGTTAGTGGATATTTCGGATTCATAACCGCGAATAAAAGGGTGTATCCAGCGCCCTATTCTCTAATGTGTTTATGTGTACTACTATAAGGGTTAATCGTAAATTGAGTTTTATGTTCCAACCTCCTCGCAATAAAATTTATGTGCCATTTCCACAAATGTCTCTACTGTGCTCTGGGCACCGTGGGAACTCATAATAACTAAACGTGACAAACATATCACAGAATCGCGGCAAAGATCTGGACATGAACGTGATGGGTGCATGGTCCGAGGGGATAACCGGAAGTGGAATAGTAGTGACCATACTCGACGATGGCCTGGAAAAAGACCATCCGGATCTCTACAGAAATTACGTGAGTGTGACGCTCTGTTACTGCGGCTCGCTCCGATCTCTTTGTCTGTCAGTCTGTCTGGCGCGCAAACCATCGGACAAAATCCTGACAAGAGAGATCCCCGCGAGCAAGTGAGAAAGACAAATGTTTTCGTTTCTACAGGATCCACAGGCGAGCTACGACGTTAACAGCCACGACGACGACCCTATGCCTAGATACGATATCGTCGATAGTAATCGACACGGTACCAGATGCGCCGGTGAAGTTGCGGCAACTGCGAATAATTCCATTTGTGCAGTCGGCGTCGCTTACGGTGCTGGGGTTGGAGGTCAGATTTTGTTCACCACAAAAAATTAGAGAAACAAAAATCGATATTGAGGGAATACGTCTCCTATTGTTGAATCATTTACCAACTAAACTAGCAATTTGAGAAAATTGCACTTTTGGGCTAACTAAAGTCACTATAATGTCTAAGGCACCTAAAAAGAAGCCTTGTTGTGGCGCACAATCGGAAACATAATATATGGATTGATAGAAGTAAAAAAATCAAAGTCTGCGAACTTAGTTGAATTGATGCGTATGTCTCCCGATGCAACCAGCGGAAAATAAAGAGCGGAGGAAGTTTACTGAATAAAAAAATGCAAATTAAAAGCAGCATTTACATTATATCCATTCTAAAATATCGTTTGGATATTTGAAAGCAGTGGCAATCAATATTGAAATAATTTGAGGCGGAATTAAATTCCCGGATGTTAATGAAGCGAATGTGCAAAACCCCGAAATGAAATATCTCACCCGAAATAATTTCCGATGAGTTAGTCCACCATGAGTCTCACACAATCGAAATAAATTTATAATGGTTTTGGCTTCGAAGGATAAATTTACGAAATTGATTTCATATAGAAAGGATCGCGTTTTCGAAAGCATGGAGAACTCCATATTTATATCCCGAAGAACTATAATTATCATATTCACGAAATTAGAAAAATTGAAATCCGGGAAGATATACGAAATTTAATTTAGAGAATAGCAAACTTTTCAAAAGCCTGAAGCCTCGAAATTTACTTGAACGAACGATCATACACACAAGATTCAGTACTCGCAAAATCCCAGTGTCGTGCATTCAAAGCCCCGAAAGTAGATTCACCTACGGTGCGAAATTCCGAAAGTCGATTCTCCTAAAGAGCAAACGCCCGAATGTACTTTCTTCGAAAGAGCAAGTTTTCGAAATTAGGTTATCCGAAAGCGAAAATCTCCGAAAGTACATTCTCTGCAAGGGAAAATCTGTGACAGATGCTCGCTTGGGTCTTATGTATATTGATTTAATCATTAAAAATTGATGATAATTTAAAGTTTATTCGGGGGAGAATTTTGTGTAATCTTGGAAAATCGCGTTTTTTCTATGTTCAAGCTCTGAAAAAACGCAATTTTCAAAATTTACAAAAAATTCTGAAAAAATTCATAGGTATTCCAAAAAATAAACGAATTATTTTTATGAAGGAAAATAATTAAGTTGCCGGGTAATTTGTTGAATAATAATTTTCATCTTTAATTTGTTAATGACAAATTAGAATTATTATTTTACAAAAACAATCTTTGCAGCACCTCCCATACACTTGATTTTTTCAGATTTTTATCCCATAGAGAAGTGTTCGAAATTTTCTCTGAAACTCACGTTTGGTGAGACTGTACCGCACGTACTACCTTAATTCATTCGCATTTTACTATTTCGGGAAATCGACGCTTCTGTTGTAAAAAAAAACGGCAATCAGAATTTCCGGATTGTTTCAAGTAGTGAAAAAAATCGATAATATAGCCATTTTGGATTTTCGATATTCGGGGCTTTAACCCCGCCAACTAAATATTTATAACTATATCGATGCCTTAAAGTCATAAAGCCATGTAGGCTGTATATAAGCCCTTCTGGCGTTAGAGCATCGATATATGCGGTTTCGAACGCTTTTTAAATCACAATCATAAATCATGATATCTTCTAAAATCGATGAGCACTTTTCAATGTTCTTCTTTATATGGGCCCTTAATATTTCAGCGTTGTTCTAGAAGAAAAATCCTAAAGAAGTAGTTTGGGAGATATTTGTTTCATGCTTGGATGATACTGTTCACTCGGCATCATATGCGACCCAGGCAAAAACATTCTTTGAAAAAACCTTATTCACTATTTTATAATACCTGCGATTGATAGTTCCAAAAATAGAAAATTATATACGAGACGTATTCCCTTAAGTTGTAATTAAATGAAATTTCCATCAGACTGCTATTGTATAATTTTTTTTATTAACAGATTTGTTTTCTTTTTTTTTTGCGTTACTGTAGGCGTTAGGATGCTTGACGGTGATGTCACAGACGCGGTCGAAGCCAGATCACTCAGTTTGAATCCTCATCACATAGATATTTATAGCGCATCTTGGGGACCTGATGACGATGGGAAGACGGTCGATGGACCAGGCGAGCTCGCTACCAGGGCCTTCATTGAAGGCATTACAAAGGTAAAAAAACTGACCATCATTTGCTGAGTTGTTGTTGGATCGCAATTTTAAAGCGAATTACTCGCAGTTAGCAATTGCAATAAAATCTTTGCGCAGCACTGTATTTGAATTCATAAACGGCGACATCACATGCGGTGGCAAATTTTGAAGTACTCCCTATCACTGGTCATGTTAGTTACTAAGTTAGTTTCTTTTCGAACACCGAGAAAATCATAACTTATTTATGATCAAACAATTTATTCCATAAAAAAAATGTGCTAAAAATCACAAAAATTATTGTCCTCAAACGATTTCAACTCTAAGCGTGCATGCCAGAGGCTGACATGATTCTATCAATTTTAATTCACTACGTTGCAATTCGAAATTTTTTAAAGTTATTACATAATAAAATATGATTATTTTTATTTCTATTCGTGTGGTCGTTTTCTACATTTCCGGTATGCACTTTTTGTAAATATTCTTAATATATATTTTTTTCGTAATCAGTATGAAATAAATACATCGCCTTGAAAACGCTCTTTTCACCGTGGTCCGATTGGATCTTCCTTTTTTAAATTATTCAAATTTTTTCGACACGACTACATCGACTTCTTCTACAAACGATTGACTTAACCCAAATTTCGTCTTTACAAAATAAGATAATGATAATGCATGTTGCAAGTTCTGTATTCTGAGTCTACCGTTTGTGTGAATATTTCCTGCCAAGGCAATGTGAAACAAAATCAGGTTTTTCAAAAATCTCGAACATTGTGTAAACTGAAGGCAAATTATTCCTGTGTGAGCTTGGGTCGGCCGGAGGTAAGGGAGAAAATTTAATATCGCCTTAACTTGTCTGAATCGATATTAAGATAGTTCGGTGATGAAAATCTTTTGCAAAAAGTATTTATTTTATTTTTATATCGGAAGATCGAACTCTTCTGAATCGATTGAGCCCAGAGAAAGATAATTAACCGTACCGTTCTAAAGATATTTAATTTCGAAGTTGGGTAGTTTTAACACGCGTCTTATAGGAAACGAGATGTTTTGTTATGAATAACACTAGTTGGCGAAAAATCTTTTTCCAAAAATATCTCAACAAAATGTTTCGGCGGAAAGAGGATACTACAATGAAGCTTATCCTTGAAGCTGAACACGATATATATGGTTTTTTAGAAATTAATTATTAAAGTTCTCATTTCGGTGCTCAAGCGATTATTTTTATGACTCACGCGTGGTGACGCGGCAACACCTCACGCTAGGATCGGCGGCTGCGTCTGCGCACCCTATTCAAATGGGAAATATGTTTCTACGAAGACATTCTCTAAAGTGTCGCGATAACTTTATTCAAGCGAAAATTAATCGGCCTTTGAAACGGTAGTAGCCGAAATAGGTTATCAGGGGTGGGATCCCCGTCATAACTTTTGCTAATGGTATGCTCACGCTACGATAACGCAACGCTAACGGTAACCTTACGGCAACGCGAATGTCAATCCGATGTCAGTGACAGACTAAAGAAAATACATTTTGCTCGCTTGCGCTTCGCAAGCAACTCCGAAATGTATTTTCTTTAGTAAAGAAGAGAAGAAAATACATTTTGGAGTTGCTTGCGAAGCGCAAGCCAGCAAAATGTATTATCTTTAGTCTGTCATTGACATCGGATTGACATTCACGTTGCCGTAAGGTTACCGTTAGCGTAACGTTATCGTAACGCGAGCGGACCATTAGCGAAAGATATGACGGGGATCCCACCCCAGCAGAAAGTGATAATAGGATGAAAAAAAAAGAAATAAAGGAGATGGGACAAAAATCACCGGCTATATATACGAAATTAAACTGAGATAAAATATTCTCTATAAGATAAAAGGATTCTCTGAATATCAGCGTAACTTGTAGATAGGCAAAAAATGTTACTGGAGTGAGATCCCCGTCACATCTTTCGCTAATGGTACGCACACGCTACGATAAGGTTACGCTAACAGTAACCTTACGGCAACGCGAATGTCAATCCGATGTCAGTGACAGACTAAAGAAAATAGCCACATTCCTTACGTGCAATACGGGCGGAAAATAACCTATTATTGACCGATGATCATTACTAACCTGTGCGCCTGCGCAGTACAGTTTCATTACTCCCTAGGGAGTAATAGGTCTCATTACTCGCTCTCCAAGCTCTATTACTCCCGAGAAGTAATGGTCATTGGCGACTATGATGATTTTGCGATGCAAGAAATGTGGTTATTTTAACGAAGTCGGGAACAAGATATCGTATGCGACAAAGGAGAAAGGGCATTTTCACCTCGTGTGAATTTCTGCCCTCGCTTCGCTCGGGCATCAAACTTCCCGCTCGGTGAAAGAACGCACTTTCCTCTCTTGTGGCATAATATACTATTCTTCCTTTCCTTCCTAAAGAAAATACGTCAGAGTTGCTTGCGAAGCGCAAGCGAGCAAAATGTATTTTCTTTAGACTGTCACTGACATCGAATTGACATTCGCGTTGTCGTAAGGTACCGTTAGCGTAACGTTATTGTAGCGTGAGCGTACGAAAGATATGACGGGGATTCTACCCATGGTCGGTGTAGCTTGTGGTGATCGAAATTTTTTTTTAAGTCCAGCATAACCATCATTTTTCTTAGAGGTTAGTAGTGTAACTTATAGCAAATAAAATATTTTTTCTCTACAAGAAAATTTTTTTCTCAAATCAAAAAAAAATCTTTAAAGTCCAGCGTACTTTGTAGCGAAACAAAAATATTCTTTCATGTTCTTGCACACCTTTCCGTCTGTTGTTTTTTCGAGATTTAGAAAAAATCGTTTACAACGTTCGACGACTTGAAATTTAACAAATTTGCCTCAGAATTCCATTTAATGGATTAAAAAATGTGCATATTCCGCGCTTATGATACTTGAAGGTTAGGTTATATGGCTAGAGCAAACTACACGAACCGTGCAGCTATGCCAAGTCGCTGCCCTGATTTCACGCATAAAAACAAATGTTAATAAAAAGACTAAAGTGAAATTGGAGATTAAATTTTAACTTTTCCACCGTAAATGTTAATTGGAAATTAATGAACTCGAGTATATTGTCATATAACGCAATAATTAAATCGAAATAATCTATGAAGTTGAGCGTTCAGGAATTGACAGCAATTAAAAACTAGTTAGATAACGCACTAACACGGACCTTATTTTAATCTCTTTCATGTACTGAGAAAGAAAATCGATTGAGTCAACAAAATGAGCGCTTACGGGTGGCAAAACAAATTTTTGGTTGATCGAACGAAATAATTGTTGTATTAAGTAAAGAAAAATTTTAATCGACGGCCTGTTAGTTCGATCAACGAGGTATTCCTTTTGATCAACCTAACATTTGTTTCGCCACCCGTAAGCGCACATTTTGTTGACTCAATTGATTTTTTTTCTCTGTGTGCAAAAAAATGTGCTACGACGAGAAAAGCAATCACTAATGGTCTTTTTATGTCGTCGTAAAGCTTTGTGAGGCATTATTCTATTTTTTATCATGATATGAATGAGTCGAAAAAAATGTATGAACTACCTTAAACAGGAAATTGCTTTCATCTGTTACGGACACGATATTTTTCCATTCTTTCGATGGAAATCATTTTTCTTGCTCGGTTCTTTATGATCCCCGACATGATTCTCAAAATAGGTGCAATGATTGTCGTTAACAAATAAAATTCACGAATACACGAAAATTATTTGCCTTGCTTTAACGTAGCCAACAGTCTATCCAAGACTATTCTCTTCCCACATTCTATGGAGGTGTCTATTGAAGGCTCATAAATTGTTTCGTACTCGGCGAAGATTCTCGGGTACAATTCGATGGTAGGACGGCCATATTACATCCCGGCATCGTTATCTTGAGAACTTACAACATCGCATACAGACTCGACATTGCATCGCTTTTCCACAATCTCATTGTTGTTTGGTGCGCGATGATAAGCGAGCATCGGGGAATCGCGAGACGCGACATCGGCAACGAATCAATACAAACGTTAACAATGGCGTGCCAAGTTTGCGAAACTCAAGAACCCTTTCCGAGGCAATACAAGTGTTTTTGTGAAAAAGCCGCGATACCACCCTTTTTCACAGTTATTATTATTCAAATGGTGAATGGTGAACATAACATTTATCTTCGTGATGATGGCTGTTCTCGAGACAATGGCAAACATCTCGAATCTCCAGAAACGCTTGGAATTTTGTTCCTGGTATAAATGATTTATTTAACATTTTAGATTACCGTTAAGATAACAGAATGTTGACTGAAGACAACGAAGGGGGGTCGATCTCAATAAGTTTTAATTGTTCGAATAATAATTTGCCTTGACTATCGAGAGATGATGTAATTCAATTGAAGGGTGCCATTTGGTCGTCTCTCTTCCATTCGTCGTCATATTAATTCACTCTTACCGCGGGCGATAGAGTCTCCGCTGGACGAAACTTGAAAGTTCCTAATTGGCGCTATTAAGTACTTCTGTTGAAACTCAACGAATCCATTGTGGGGGGGGGGGGGGGGGGGGGTCATTAGCCTTTTAAAGTTAGTCCACAAGACCTTTTGGCCCGGTGACGAAGTTGGCCTCCGGGCCACACTCCTTATGCCCTACGTCGAATTACATGCAAATATTTCGCGGTAACAAGCACCAAACTCGGACGTAGTTAAGAAAAGTTAGCCAATAAAGTGACTATGCTATCTCTCAAGAGTCTATAGGTATAACAGCTAATAGTAACGTATCTTCGGGTGCGACGAATTATTAACTTTGGTATGAGGAAACTTCGGTTATAACGGGTACAAGGGTATAGCTGGGAATTGACCAATAGTAGACTATTAATGAAAAATTTACTTTTATTTATCGAGTCAAACTTCTCAATTTTAATAATGAAAATCAGTTTTATTTAATCCCTAGCAGATTTATAAATTGTAAAGCATTTTTTCATTTTTGTTTATTCGAAAAAACTAAATTTGTCATTTAATAATAATAATAATAATAATAATATTAATAATATCAAGAAATTTAGTTTGTTCTTTGGACACCGCCGCTGCGAACAAATAGCATTTGAGTATAGACATGTTTCTGTATATACGTATAGTGTGGTAAGCTAAGTGGTGCGGCAAGTGCGGTAAAATATTGTCCAATTCGCAGGCACTTTTACACTGGCTGTATAGGGCTACAAGCTCTAATAATATTATTTGTGTGTAGACATTTTCTACTTGTAATAAACTTGTAAAATGTTAAAAATTGTAAATTGTACGTTCAGTCAGTAGAACCCGAAGCGGAACAAAAAAAATGTATTTCTATGTGCTGTAACAAAGAAATATTCTTTTATTGTTACAGAATGTGTATTTGTTACAGAAAAGTTGTAACAATTTTACTCATTTTTGCAATTTCGTTTAGGTTTGGTTAGGCAGGGACATTTTAATTGTTTAAAGGTCTGCGAAGAACGATCGCATGAAGTGAACAGCTAACTTATCCAAAAACAAATTTGAAAATTATTGAAAGTATTACAATTTGCTTGTGACACGATGATTTTTAACATATTTTAATTTTTACCCTTTGGTTTTAACTTTCGTTGCGAATAATAATTTAATAATATTTTGTGGCCTAATAAAATTGTCAACGTTTACAACCCCGGATAGATAGCGTGAAAATGACACCGTGGACGCTGCAAGTCCGTCAGGTCCGTTATAGTATATTATCGCACCGAACGGATTCACATTGTAATCTGATATTATATTTATTATCGAAGTATTGTTAACAGAGAAATATCAGAGCATACATTCCCACAAAAACCAACAAAAATACTATGAAGACAGATCCGTTTTACGGTTTTTCCGTTTCGTTCCCCAACGAACGGGTCCGTTTTTGGTCCGTTTTACGGTTTTTTCCGAAAAACAGACGGTCGCACAACTTGCTAGGGTTATGAAGAAAAAAGGATTTTCAAGATTTTTACACACGTCCCGATATTTGGACGGATCGGACTATCGTCAAACGTTTCAAGCCCAATAAAACCTTAAATCTTCCACTTTTCCCCGTATCACCACGTGCGACAACCGCGCGTGCTTCACGGGCACTTTTAGGTCAGATGTGCCTATCTTGCGAACAGAACGGACAATCCCGCTTAGCTACGAAAACTGGCTTCACGATTTCGATAATTTCAATATATTTATCTGGCCGATTCAAAGGACAGCCTTTTTGAGAGGAAAGTTATAAGTTATAAACTGTGATAAATGGACTTATCAGGACAAACTGTTACGTCATTTCAATAACGTCTCAAGTCATAGAATTTACGTCACAATCTTCAGACGTCAAAACTAAATTTCGATGTACAATGACACTCATTTTGATCTGAAGTCATGACAAGCATACGACAAAAATCTTACTCAATCGTAAAATGGCGGCGTTCATCCACTTAATTAAAATGGCAGTCTTTTATTTTTTGTTTAACTTTTTAAGTATTTAATTTTAATAATTGAGATTGTAGCGTTATTTGGCCAACCGCCATGGTTGTGACTTATTTGGACAAATCGGTTACTTTATGAACAGTCTTTACATACCCGTTTGGGATTTTACTAAAATTCTGAAAATTTGAATTTTTGTCATTAGCTCCTTGTAATTTTATGTTATTCATAAAAACTCCTTGCGTACGAAAGTACCTTCGGTTATTTTTTCACCCCCTCATAGACAAAGATTTGTGAACAAAAAGATCAGACTTTTGTCTAAACGTTATTTTTTAAATGTTCTAAACAGGGTGACATATAAATAAAAAAGTTGAAAATTGAAATTTTCATGTCTTTCTTACAATGTTCCTTTATTCGCAAAGCTTTTTCTATGAGAAACCATTTCTTGTATTTTTTGTTTTCTCATATACGAAGCTTCGCGAATAAAGGAACATTGTGAGAAAGCCATATAAAAATTTCAATTAGCAACTTTGATTTAAAATATTTAATTCCTCGACTTTTATTCGTTGCTCAGGGTCGAAAAGGTAAAGGTTCCATCTTCGTTTGGGCCTCCGGAAACGGTGGCCGCGATCACGACAATTGTAACTGCGACGGTTACACGAACAGCATATGGACACTGTCAATTAGCAGCGCAACGGAAAATGGCCTTGTCCCTTGGTACAGCGAAGCATGTTCGTCGACCCTTGCGACGACCTACAGTTCAGGCTCGACCGGTGAGAAACAGGTTGTAACTACCGACCTGCATCATCACTGCACGAGCAGCCACACGGGAACTTCCGCCTCTGCGCCCCTTGCGGCTGGAATCTGTGCTCTGGCCCTTGAAGCCAACCGGGATCTCACGTGGCGTGATATGCAGCATATCGTGGTCAGAACAGCAAAACCCGCGAACCTCAAAGCACCCGACTGGGTCACCAATGGCGTTGGTAGAAACGGTTGGTTAACTTCCAGTATTAAAGCTGGTATCTGTATTATACAAACATTGCCGGTCTCCATCATAATAGAAATTTCGAAAATGACGAGAAACTGTCATTTCATTTCGTGGTGTAAACAATTCAAACTGTTTTTAGACAAAAATTTATAATTTAGCGACTCATCTGGCTGCACGCTCGTCGATAATTCATCTTTTTTGTTAGGTTATTATTTATTTAAAAATAAAGTCTTTGGTGGTAGCAATTTTTTAAAATAAACTTTTGATTAATCACAAAACATTTAAGCTGCAATGAAAAAAGATATATTTTATTTAATTTTTTTGTACGATGGAAACATTATATATGAATATATCAACACTGCCTAGTAACTAAATATTTTGCACATTCTGGTCATTTTTGTTGCTTCGATACCTGACAATTCTTTACGGACCAACAAATGGCAGAATTATTATGTAACTCATATACCATTTGTTGAATTGATCTTTGCAGTTAGTCATAGCTTTGGTTATGGCCTCATGGACGCTACGGCGATGGTTCACCTGGCGAAAAAGTGGAGAACCGTACCAGAACAGCATAAGTGTGAGGTTTCTGCGCCGCACTCAGGACGGTCAGTAAATCGATTCGCACTCTCATTTTTAGCTTCATTCCTTTTTGTAATACGAAGGAAAAAAACGTAAAAAAAAGTTGGCTGTGGAATAAATCGAAAACGAAAATAAACGATATTGCGAAAAAAAAGTAATTAGCCTCGTTGGACGTAACACGTCAGAGAAATATATTCGAGCGTCATTTTTCCGGTCGGGTGTTCACAAAGTGTACTGCAAGCAATGTAAAAGGAATAAAAATTTTCATTAATTCCAGGCAAATTCCACCGAGAAGTCAATTGGTCCTCGAGTTGCACGTCAAAGAGTGCACGGGAGTGAATTTTCTGGAACACGTACAGGTAAATACTGAACTGTTTTTTTAAGTGATTGGCGTTAATTAAAAACAAAAAAAAAATAAACTAAAGCTAAAACCTTTGAATACACGTTGAGATACGAAGCGAGAATCGATTTAAAAAAAATTGCACACAGGCGAAAGTATCGTTGATGGCATCGAGAAGAGGAGATCTTCAGATCCAGCTGACTTCCCCTCAGGGAACGAAGAGTACGTTGCTAGCGAAGAGGCCTCACGACATTTCAAAGGCCGGCTTCAATCAATGGCCATTCATGTCGGTACATACGTGGGGTGAAAGGCCCCACGGCACATGGAAGTTGGAGATTCATAACGAAGGCCGATACCTCGGTAAGTTGGTCGTTGTGCGTCGTTATCGATTATAGCCCTCCGGCTTCGAAGCTAGCAGAGTCCTGTAAAGGCGACCAGAATCAACCCACCGCACGAACCAGCCAACCGCCCTGTTGGCTTCGCTATTGTACTCGAGGCAAATTCTAATCTGCGAGATCGTTAAGGCCCTTTTACCGCCCTGCCAGCCCGCTAACGATAATTATAACACGCCTCGAGCGCATAATGAAAACCAAAGCGGATATCGTCTGGGCAAATTGATCGTACCAACGGAAAATCGTTTTCAAACGATTTACATAACACACACAAAAGCTCTGCGCTCTAAGCTCTTCGCTGTGAAAATCCCGACGATGTTCGAGCGATTTGAGCGTTTTGTTGCACATCATTGCGCGAGCCCACGGTACAATAGAGAGTTTACATCGATCCAGAAAATATGCGATAATTATTATTATGGATGTCTCTATGCATTTTTTCACATCATAGAGGATTGTTGCTACTTGTATTTTCATCTAAAACGTTAAGTTTTCTTTTATACGATATAATGTACTCGCATTTCTTTCTAAAAATTGAGGAAACCAATATTTTTTTTATCTCTCGATCGGATCGCTGAGCCACCAAACTTGATTATCTCACTTCGAGAATTTACACCGCTTTCAATCAGAATCTTTCCCGTATTACTCGTAACATTCCTATGAACGAAAATGTCGATCGGTTTTACGAAAAATCCATTATTCATTGAAAAATACATATTCGTATACTTTTTTGGTCCGTTACGATGAAGATTAAGAACATTTTTGATAATAATTCATGAGACATATCGTATATTGCTACATATATATATCTAATTTTTCTAAAATGCAAGACTAGCTAAATAAATATTAGAAATACTGACATGTCTAAATCTAATTCTCTTGCCTCTTTGACGTATCTAAACCTTGACAACAAACACAATTTCGAATGAACAACCAACAAATAATCAATGAAAAATGTATCTTTCACCAGAACGCTCTGTAATTTTGTTCATCGTAGATTGATAAACATGGTTGCTACCAGTGAAGAAAAAATCTAGAAATTCTGAAATTTCGAGGAAATTGAAAAATTACCCGGGAATATTAGTGACGATACAGAACAAGAAAAAAAAACTGTATTCCAAGAAAAGTTAACGAATTATCATTTCTGTATACGTGTTAGGAATTTTTAACCAATTGAAAGAAAGTGTTGAAAATTGGAGAACATTTACAAAACATTTTTAAAAACATTATTTTCCATTACCATTAAATATATGGTAATCATGTTGTTGAATACCGATTCATGTTAAGCTACATCAATTAGTTACACGTATTGGCACTGCCCGTTTGAATTTCAGTCAGGAAAAACGTAATTTCGTCGGAGAAGTTCGGCGAAATTTGTTCACTGTATTTAATGACCACCATGGATATTTATACTATATAAGAAAGCTGAGCTCGGAGCGATGTAAACTCTGAAAGGGACTCCATTAAAAAAAATGTTACCCTTGTACAACCCGTCCAGGCGCCGAAATCGTATTACAGCTTTTTCTCACCGGTAACAGATGAAAAACAGTTACCGGAAGATTGAATGCGATAGGGCGCACAAAAAACTGAAAATTCATTGCATCTTCCACTAAAAGATACTTTCTCATATATTTAGTTCTGTTATTTCACCGTGGACTACATATGCGCGACGAACTAATTGCACTACCAAATTGTAACTGATGAGCAATGGCACGTTGCAACTGCGAGTTTAGTCATGCTTAATACCGAAGTTTGTGATACACGCAGAGCTTAATCCGACCTGCGAACCCATGGATGTGCTAACTTTGACAGATTAGAGATGGGATAGCCCGCGAGAGTACTAATTGATTGGCGGAGGATGGTGATAGAGAGGCGGGTTGCAGGACGCGTTCACTTATTAGATCCCCTGTATAGGTATCCCTCTGGCAACAGACTGTATACCGTGTACCGTGAACCACCAAGCTCGAAAGCTAGGATTCGGCTAATCAGAAGGCCAGATAGAGTGACGTACATTGAACTATACTCAAAGCCAAAGCACGTCGTTCGTAGCGAAAGGACGTGTCCCAAATTGCCCTTTTTAACGATCTATGTAATTACGATGAATTTACTAAACAAAAAACGCGTACCGCAGCGACGCTACGCGACCTTTACGCTGGGTTATTTACTAGGAAAACGTAATAATCTCCTTTCCAAGTCCTGTGTCCTCGGTCATTGACCTCACCCCAAAAATCAACAAACTTCGCGAATAAACTTTCTCGAATTATTTTGAGATAAAAAAAGTATATGTTTTATATTTTGTTTCACTGATGCATTTTCACGGATTCGCCTTCGATGAATGTTCTACCGGTGAATTTTTCATAAGCCCGGAATAAAATTGAAATTTAATATTGATATGAAAAAATATTTAATCAAGTCTTAAGACTGCTGTGATAGAAAATTAGCTCTGAAACCCGAGAAAACAATGAAACGAGAATAAAAATTGGGCATAAATAGGATTGATTGTCCATCACAAGATATTTTAATTAAAAAGTATCGAAACAAAACTGTATATGTTCATAATTTACGCAAATTGATTTTTTCATAATCGATAGATAATGATATTCGGAGGTATTACCTTTAAAATAATAATAATTATGAATAAAATGTCTATCTCTTAATGGCAGATGAAATTTGCTTTCATTTATCGAACAATTATTAAAAGTAACTATTTCCAACAGGCATGTGGATTTTCGATTACCACGTAGTCGCAAATCCTACAATAAAATGTTTTCTACATTTTCTACATTTAACAAACCATGCCTTCTAGTCCGTAAAAATCTTTTTTGTTATAAATTTAGTTACATACCATCTTTTGTTATAAATGCGGTTTATAAAAGTAAAATTGTCCAGTCAAAAAGGAGAGAATAGTGGACCGTTGTCGACAAGAAATGTTTGTTAAACGTACAAACTTTTTTTACAGTACGAGATAAAAAAAATTATCCTTTAAAAGCAGATTGAATTATTTTGACTATAAAACGATTCACATTTTCATTTCTTTCTGACATGTCCATTATCGCATAGACAGTTTTGCTATCGTATTAAATAAAAAATACTAAATTCTAGATTCTGAAATTTTGAAAAAATATCATTATCGTTTATCGAAAAAATTGCAATTGCATGGGAAAATCTTTAAGGCGATGTGACTCAGTCACTAACAACTCCTGGCTCGATCGGTGACCACCGCAATCCATTTGATTTTTTTTTGTCATGGACTCCAACATTTTTTTGCGGAGACCAAATTATTGTCGTCCTCCTCAAAATGATCAAGAAGCTCAAAAACAAATAAAAAAATGGATTAATGTTTTTGTTTGATTACCGACCGAGTCTGTTTCGCATCGCCTAAAAGCGCGTCAATGGCTGAGACCCTCGACCTTAACAATTTGGCCGATTGGCTAATCGATCCATAGGTCGAGCGACGCTACACGAGTGGGCTCTGATATTCTATGGAACTTCGACGTTACCGGATCGTACGGAGTACGCCCTTTACAGTCCCGCCGGTATAAATCCACCACGGAAGCCTTTCATCAAGACAAGAGAGTCGAGTGTATCGAAGAACGCTCTGCTAAACGTTTTCGGAACGAAAAACAAACAGAACCAGCACGGGAACAAATCGCCGAAGCTCACCGCTAACGGCGGAGCGGTCGGAATGAGCCAGGGATACGCGGCAAATTCGCAGAGTCAATCGCCGAAGAAGAGCAAAGCCAGAGGACAGCACAAGAACGGGAAGTCGGCGAATCGAGGAAACATGCGACCAACGATACAGACTCTCCGTGGATTGACGTTTATGATTGCGACGTCGAAACCGCGAACGAGAAGCACACCGAGTCCCGTAGTTGGCACTAGGACGATGGGAACAATAACGAGTACTCCGAGGAGCAGTGATATTTTGACTAAACCACCGAGACCGAGAATCGCTGATGCCGTCACAATTTCATCGCTTCAACGAGGTCTGATACTTATGGAACCGGCCCCGGCGAAAGCCGCTACTAACAAGGTCCCAGTGGTCTTTCAACAGTATCCGAAGATACAACAACTGTATCCGCTTTATCCAGTTTACGCCGGTGCTCGGGGAGCCGGACCTGAACATCCCGCTAAGCCGAAGGGTCTCGATCTACTGCAGGATCAACAATTCGACAATAGAAATCTTCATCTGCCGGACAAGGGTATTGAGATAATGTTGATGACGAAGGCGCTCGATAGTTTTATGTTATTTACATTTTTTTTATGGATACCTCGCTCGAGCCTTATTAAAGATAATTATTGAAAAACCATTAAAAATCCATTTGGAAACAATTGAAATTTTAAAACAAACATATGGCATTTTCTTTTCAATGCTGTTGATACTTTTCTTTTCATGCGCTTCGAAGCAATGTAGTATGCCTCTACACTGCTTCTTCACTGCTCAATTGTGATAATATAACCCGACAAAGGTCATAAATAAACAAATGTATGTATGTCCGAAGTTAAAGCGGTGTGTCTTATACACAAGCCCAGTAAAACATGAGCAAATTGACTCTTTTAACGAGAATTTGTACGAAACTTTTGACCCAGCTCTTATTCAAAGCCAATATGTGTGAAAATAAGGTTATTCGACTTTGGAAATAGTTATAGCACAAAAACAAAAACTTTTTCGTTAATTGTCAGTCATTGACGGATACCTGTCTTTTGTATTCAAATCAACGAAACTTGTTAAGTTATCCCACAGTTCATGAATTATTTTGTCAAAGTTACTTACAGTTTCGAAAACAGCACGTGTTGCCTTGAAACTGAGTAATATTTTTTTGTATGTTTGTGATGAATTTCGAGAAAATCAAAAAAGATTATAACGAGTAAGGGATAAAATAATGATCGTTATTATTATATTTTTCAACAACTTTTTCACGTAATTCAGCCCAAATGATATATTTTTTCATAACTTAATCAAAAAGCTAACATATTTAATTACATATATTATGGGAAAGTATTACCACGCTAACTAATATCACATAAATTATCGGTTAGTAAGTTGAAATTGTTGAAACTATCGTGTTTTCAATAAATGCAACTTTATAAAGGCTCGAGTTTGAGAATCCTCTTGATTATTTTTTTTTCACAATATAATGTCATGCATATTATCTCGTAGATATGCACTGTATTCGTAGAAAAGAAATTCGTTTTAGAAACGATCCGTCTGCACATGATTGTATTTTTACTGTATACTATATATATATAGTACGTAGTCTCGTTATTAATTATTTTGTTGCTTCACCTTGTTTATCCTGAAAGCACCCCCACCCGTGTAGATGGTGCGATAGTTGTTTCTGGCACTTGACGTTCCGCGCACATTCGTAACTGTCCACCATACTCGGACAGCGAATGCACACGTCGCTCTGCACTCTGCATTATATATATTTTCTCGTATTATATTACATTGCTCAGCGAGAAACGCAAAGTGGAGTGGATTAAAATTGCGGTTCATGACATTAATTTTAATTAACGCTGCCATCATACCGTAGTTATTATTTCGTTTAGTTTATTATTCAGCTCATTAGGATTAATTTATTATTCCTTCGTTATTTATTCAACGACGATATTTCGCGTGTAACGATTTACCAGTGCTGTTATCATTATTCGAATAATTTATCTATTTAATCGTCGGTCTTTTTTTTTTGTTTGTGTATCATTTGTAACGAAATTTCGTATCGAAGCATTTATTTTTTTCAGGTTTAACTGTGTAGACACGCGACGGTTTTGCACGAGATTCTATCTCATTGAAAGTTTTCATCTCCCATGTTGTTTAATTTCTCCATTCGGCCCCTGGAATATTTCGCAAACGCCGCCGACGTGGTGCCCGAGCGATAAGCTTAATTTTCCACGTCAACGTCGCCTCTCGTGTTCTCGGTCCTATACATTTTGCGATGTCAACGGACAGCAGCGGGCGAACAGCGGGTCTAGCATCCCACCGTGGTCTCTCGTATAGTATAATGTAGCTGCGTAACTTTAATGAAGCTCATTGTATCCGCAACTATGGTATCGCGCGACCACTCCGTGGAGAATACCCACAGACATGACACTGTATCGCGTGACTAAATTGCAAAATCAATGTTCTCGAATCGACTGGACCCGCTAACAGTTCGTATTACATAGTACATGGAAAGCATCAGAAATTACAAAACTTATTATTCTGTCCATATCGCGAACCGCGGTGGAGTTTCATCGCCAGATTCTAAAAAGATGCAAAGTAATTTCCTCATGGCTTCCTAATTTTTCATCATTGTGCGTATAGCTTCCTCTATGAAAACGGCTGTTGACCGATTTTGGAAAAGGAAGTTTTTCATTTTCAACATTTTTATTTTAAATGCAGGTATTGGAAGGACAAGGTCGGGTTTTTACAGACCGTTAGTACAAGGTGTTATGAAGTTTGAGTTTCTTTTTTCTCATTGAAAAATATTAATTAACAACGGACTTATAAACAATTAACAATTAACATCAGACATCGTATCTCAAAATCTATTCATCCGACTGTCATTCTAACACTAGCGTAAAAAAAAATTGAAAATTGACCTGTTTTTTGGACCAAATCCTTACGATGGTGGCTTAAGACGGGAAAAATTCACTAAATCAAATGTACTTTTTCCCGCTGATTATGAATACCCAACTTGTTTTCTCCCTGGAGCGACATTTGAGCCCAGTATTTGACATGTGAAACAAAGTTTGAGGTCTAAAGATTGATAACTTGCACAAATTAAAATATTTACGAACAAAAATACAGTATAACAATTCCGCATAATCTGAATACTAATTATTCTTAAAAATAAAAATATACTCTGCTCGGTTTCCAAAGATCAATTCATTTTGGTTCCTCATAGAGGAAGCTATTTAACTACTGTTTTAACTATTAACGTAAATGGTTTGTCCAAAGCCTCGGAGAGATTGGTAAAGTAAAAATCTCATCGCAATTTATTTTTCATTTGGTCTCGCGTACTCTCTCCAAGTCTGCGGGACTGTTGAATAAAGCATATACCCCTTTCATCAAGAAATACGATGAGTAAACGAGGAAGCCTTTTCTCTCCGCGTTTCTCACCGAGAAATTCAACGTTCTGTCGAATTCAATCGTAGACCTGCAAACTCTTCTCTATATTTATACAATTCATTTACATTAATTCGATGAAAAATAAACAGAACCTTTTTCGTTTAACGTTAATATCGATTTGCCCGTGAACTCGATTCCGAGAGACGAGAGTTCGTTGCGCCATTGCGGAAGACCGAGTGCAAGTGTCTCTGACGATCCTTCGCTATGTCTGTTAAAAATGATTGGACAGAAACCGGTTAAGATAAACGATTGATACTCGACCCACATAGTGAGGGCTTTCGATGAATGTATTCCTATATCAAGCGCTCGTACCGTACAGCGCTCAACTCACGCCCTCGGGTTAATTTTCATCATGGCTCTGTAACTTAACGTGTTTTGCTCAGCAGCTGGGCGACCTCGACTTTTCGAGGTCGAGACAAGTTTGTTGAACATTTATTAATCACCCATCTTGCACACTTAATACATGCCGCGCATGTATTAAGTTCTCAATACTTGCGATACTTTGTGTTTCCATCCAATTCGTAGCTAATAACTTGTATGCACGATTGTGACGTAGTTTGTGAACACTGTTATTTGCGTTGCCGTTGTTATGCTTCGTATGGTTGACCGTACGATTTTTCGATTTCTCCTATTTTATAGTTTTGCAGTACGTATTGCGGCTGCTCCATTGTTATTTTGCAATTGATTTACTTTATTTTTTTTATATCATACACAGCTCAACATTTTGTTTGGATTAGGGTACACTGAGAAAAAGAAATGGTTGGATTAAGCAAATGCGCGGTGACATACGTTCGAAGGTGTATTTAGTTGGAACAACAAAGATGTTTGTTTCAATCGACAAATTGTGAATAAATTGCAGCGAATAATCGTTTAACAAAGCAATGCGTTATTTGTACCAAACAAATAACAGCTTTGAACGTATGTCACCGCGACTTTTGGTTAATCCAACCAATTTTTTTTCTCAGTGTAGTGTGGTGCAAAACGGGCCGACGTGATCTATTTGAGATGACACTTTGTTTTTACGTCCCGAGAACAATTTTTTTTACATATTCCGTTTTGCCCCGCTCTCCCCTATAATTAAGGTATTCCGTGAAGTTAATAGAAATTTATGTATTAATCGGTTTCGGTAAAAAAAAAACCCGTGCACTTTCTTAATCAGATATGACGGACGTATAATTTCGATATAAAGATTATCGTGAATGACGAATACTTATGAAATTTCATTGAATTATTCCGTAAAATCTTATCCGTACAGTTGATTTTCGCTTCTAAAAAATCGCGATCCTATAACGTATTAAATGTACGCCCGTATCAGTATAGATTATGTGTGATTAACGTATCGTACATAGCGACGGTCAAACGCTGCAACATGTATCATCCATGCTTATACATAGCCGATA
Source organism: Exephanes ischioxanthus (assembly GCA_958510785.1). NCBI lineage: Eukaryota > Metazoa > Arthropoda > Insecta > Hymenoptera > Ichneumonidae > Exephanes > Exephanes ischioxanthus. Next base: position 8,335,130 of record OY294018.1, on the reverse strand, counting down.
CGCGCTTGTGGCGTTATGGTAATTGTAAACTACCGCCCAACCCGTGTCCAGCCAGTAATAAAAAGTGTTATGCTACTTTTTACAAGGGTGCTTAAACCTCAGTATCTAACGGAAAAAGGAGTCCCCTGCATCCGTGGGTTCCACAGTGGATACCTATTTCGTTGTAACGCTAAAACTCAAGCACTCTTGAAAAAAACAGCCTTACAGTATTTCATTACCGATCGTGATATTTTACATACCCTTAAGGTAATGCGAAACATATTCGCAGTGTTTCCTTGTCACTCCGCCCTGAGCTCCATTACACTCCCTTACCCACACATGTTTCACCTTGTCTGTAGGTGAGAATAAATTCCACGGTCGGTAATAAAAACCGAATCTTTTTTTTCCCCCCACAATGATGAAAATGCAGTGGGAACGCTGAGAATTTTGGTTTCTCCCAAAGATTTAGTGTTCTTGAACAAAAAAAAATGTATTACAGTTTTTATTACCAACCGGGCCCGAGTAAGTACGGAGTTGCCCATCACTTCAACCCTTTGATGCACGGTCATGTTTCTTTACTACCTCGTTACGGAGGTCACAGCGATTTGTCAAGTCAAACGAGTACAACTTTTTTATAATCGATTATTGCTCAATCGATGATGAAAAATTGTCATCCATTTTTGTCAAGGGTCCTGAAAATGTTGGGCTAGCGGCAAATTATTAACTTCTTCATCTATTAATTGGGCAAAAGCTAATAGATTTTTATACCCATAGAGTCCGGTAATGATTTAACTCGACAATTCGCCGTAAAGCCCGTTAAAAGCATTGTACAATTCAATCAGCGTAACGAAGCTTTACCAAACATGCTTTAAATGCTCATCGGATTGATTCATTTAGTGTTAATTTTTTTTACCCTTTTCCCAACACAGCCTTCAAATATTTTTCCTCAAATTTTGTTTCGAAAAACGTGTTGCAATTACGCTTCGACGGGTTAAACCATCGATACATGTTGTTTTTTTTTTTTTTTTCTTATCTTTAGTGCAACTTAATTTGATCGTAAGCCTCTTTGCGTTAGAAAAAAAAAAAAAAAAAAATTTGACGAAACACGACTAAAGTCTGCTTTCTCTATTCTAGACACGCTCGACGAATGGAAAATGGTGTTTTACGGTACGGAGACGTCGTTGGAAATCGACGAGGATCTCGATAAGGACAAGCCCGCGCCGAGTCCGGCGGATCCCGAGGTGATACAGGACAACGCTGCGGTGTTCGGTAGTCGTCCAAAAGTGGTCGATACCGAGGGCGATCCATGGACCGGAAGTCAACAGGTCGATCTGATATCGCATCCGGAAGTTCAAAGACCAACGACCGAGAACCAGACGAGCGGTGCTTGCACGAGTTACGACTCACGCGGGTGCCTAGGTGGGTGCCTCATCCTCATACTTGTCCTACTGTCCCTAAGTAGGCAAATCGACAGCTGGACCGATATCGCATCCGGCCGAAGCTCGAAGAAAATCGTTCCAAGTGAAACCGCTAGTAGCGAATTCACGAAAAACTTATCGAACGTGCCGTCGAGCGACTCGCGGCTCAACGTACGGGACTCTCGCGCGAGTCTCGCGTGCTCGACTTTAGGCAGGCCTCGGTATCTCCGTTGTTCATGATAATGCGGACTCCAGCGAGCTCCGCGTTTAGTTAACAATCGAGTTAATAATAATACCAGAACAATTTACAATATTAGAAAGTTAATGAACGAATAGTGGAGGTAAAGGGTGTATGATTGTTTCCGTGTGACCGATGTACACTGCTATTCATGAATGCCTGGTCAGTTTTCCTATAGCGGCCCAATTCAGATCGTTCAGGCATTCATGACCAGCACCGTACGAGGACGGATGTACAACGTCAGTGATATTTATCCCCGCTTGTCGAGAAAAACTTTCCAATCGACGAGGGAAAAAAAAGAGAAAATAAAAGCTAACGCATTGGAAAGTGTTTATCAGCGCGTTGCGGGCGTACAAGCGGGCATTGGGGTCTGATCGCTTCGATCGAGCCTTCGAAACGATGTACACTGAAAAAAAAAAAAAAACGATTCTTGTCGGCGTCATTGTTTCGAGTAGAAATGTTGAACTTTTGTTTTTCAGTGTAAATCGGAGCTCGAATAACGTTTTTTCGTGATATTCGGGCTCAAAAAGCTTCTTGCCTACTTGCTAGCTGAACGCTAACAACAAATGTATCCAAAGAACGTTGCGCAGATGGAATTAACGGAACGAGCGTGTTTAACGTTTTACAAAACTTTTATACGAAAAAAAAGAATCACGCTGTCCATAAATTAATAATAATCCGGTGTAGTCGATTGCGCGTAATTAATGCGACGACGCGAGAGAAAGAATTAACAACAGAGAGATTGTGAAAGAGAACAAAAAAAAAAACATGGTTGGCGGAAGTTGACAAAACCAAATTAAGCGAGAGTTTGGGAGCGGGGGTAAAAAAAACGAATTCTTTGGTTCGTGAGTTAAGGCCGAAGTGACGATAATCATAATCGAAGGCGATATTTCGCGGGTCGCGCGAGACCCGGCTGACAATAAAGTCCGTAACGCAAGGAGCCAAAAAAAAAAAAATAAGCTTCGTTAAAAACAATGCTGAATTCGCAGAGCCTTCACCACTGCCAGATATGGAAAAAAAAAACGAAATAAGGAAAAAAAAATGGCCGAAGGTGAAATTTATAAACGATGAACGATAATGGAAAACCGAGGATTCTCCGCTAATATATTAAACGACGAATCAATGCGTGAGGGACACTAATTAGAGCTTCTGTGGTGTTCGATACTATCACACGTGACACTTGCTCAAGGGACGTTGCTAAATATTACAAATAATTGAAGAAAATAATATCGCGAAAAAAAATCCGCAAATCTGATTTCGCTTCTCACTGCTCGCATCATCTTCATCGTCATTGACATCCGTAAAGGCCCTCCAAGAATCATTGCGCCGTCGACTGTTCTCAACTCAACGCCAACAATATAAAGGTCAAAACTAATAATCTGCTTGCGGTTATAGAGATAAATGTTTAGGAGCGCGCAGTTAAAAAGTAAGGAAAAACCGGTCTAAAGAGACGGAGATCTTGGAGAGAAGAGTCGAAGAAACGGCGGTGAAGAAGACGAAGGATTCGTTTTCGGAAGGAGTTCAGTAACCGAAAGAAAGAAAGTGTTGAAACGTATAATTTTTTTATCTCCACAGTGAGAACAAGTGCAATTAAAAAAAATCATTGATTATTAACCGTCATTGAAATAACCATAGCGTTGCCAAATAAATAAGTTAAGAGATTCTAATAAACTACCGACTTGTACGAAATCGAGAGAAACGAAAAAAAGCAGCGGTTAAACGAACCCAACTAGACCCGGGTTTAAAGTTTCAAATTCGCAAAACCGCAAATTCGAAACAGAAAAAAAACATGCAATGACGAATACAAATCAGTATTAAAATCCAAGCTAAATGCTAAACGCCAAGTACTCCGGAATATCTAAACGTACGTAAATAATAAATTAGCCGTTGTAAATATGTTTTTCAGGTACGTTGAAGTACAAGGACGCGACTTTAATGATAATTGAGTCGTGAAGAGAAAAAGTAAATTGTTTCCAGACTAAAGTTCCACAAATGGCTCGGTGCTTTCGTTTCGATCGAAAATTTTGAAATTTTGAAAAAATGCATGATAAACTCCAGCAGTGTTTACAAGACAAAAAAATAACCAATGTTAAGGACGCCAAAGCATTGATTCAGGCTTCCGAAGGATAAACGTCTTCCTTGCACAATTATGTTGTAAAAGGAAATCGGCGAAATTGCGATTGAAAAAGGATAAAGAATACTCATTTACGTCATTTACGTCATTTTTACTTATAATTTTTCATGTAATAAAGTGAATTTAAAAAAATGGAATCTTTGATCTTCAAAATTTCTCGTAAAACTAGCTTGAAGAATGGAATTTTTTATACAACTTCTACTGGAAAAAGAAATGTAAGAAGGGTCTGTATGATTTTTTATCTTACAAATTCACATACAAGTGGACGAAAGAATTTTTTTATGCTGAAAAAAAATGAATGCAATTATCATGGTTTTATGGAATTTATCGCGAATCAATGAAAAACAAGGATTGGAAAGATACTTGATCCCAATTTCGCCGACTTCCGATCGTAATCTTTGATACTATAGATACGCGTGATTCGTGAAAAAAAGAATGTGTTTTCATCATATGTACAGTGAGAAGTTATATATATATATATTTACCGGGTAGTCAACTGTTAGTATCCTATTAAATTCTACCGTAGTTCATCGCGATAAGTTGCTCTATCGTGCCGTGTTATAATTATACAAGTTAGAAGATCCATCGATCGGACGGATTAACTTCAGTCGGATTCATTTATTTAATATCATTAGCTTGTACACTGAAGATACATATCTGTCGAGAGCATTTGTTGATTGCGCCACACATACCATTGTTTTGTTGTTGGTTTTTTTTCGAAAAGTTTTCAATAATGAAACGTAACAATGACAAGAATAATTCACAAAACGAGAGCGTAAAAAACGCGACGCTCATCGTTTCTTCCACTGTTGATTATAGTAATGTCGATATTTAAAGGTAAATTAATTTGTGAATTATTTTAAAGCGATTTGTGTGCGATTTCAATTAGTTAGCATAAATATTGTGTACAGATATTATTATTTAGCAGTTCAACACGAGCCATGTTGTCCTCGATCTGTCGTATATATCGACGAGAGAAAAATCTTCGCTAGAGGAACCAAATATCAAATTCTTTGACACGCTACGTTGATGAAAGGCGTGTCACAAATTCGAACAGTTCGCAGACTACCTGAGCGTACCTATCGAAGTTTAACGTCAAACAGATGAAAATAAACTTATACGAATATTGGAAAATGTGAACCGCGGTATGGCTCGAAGTGTTCCGACGAGTTTTTCCTTTCACCAGACTAATATAACTCGTCGATTTGAAGCGTAAAGTCCGGAAACGTAATAAGAGAAGAAAACAAACTCTAGAGCTTCGTTAAACCGGATATAACTGTTCAGAATAATAATTATATATGTATATTACCGATATTGACATACGTGTGCGGAGAAAGTCGTAGAACGTAAAAGAATATCTTCGAAAAAAAGTGAAAAGAAACATTTTTATGACCGATTGAGTTTGAAGGGGTCGACAATTGCATTTCTCCTGTTTATTATCACGGATCATGAAATATCATGTAATATCTGCCCATTTTTTATTAACACAATTTAAAGGGGTGTCTTGCCACTTTTTCGATAATCGAGCCACTAAAGGCTACTTTTTGCTTAAAATTGTTGTTCATCGACTCGAAGAAAAGAAAACGTTTTAACTTTGTACCTCTGAAGTCACAAAAAAATTAATCTACTCGAGAACAAAATGATTAGCAACATTTACTGGTGTGTCCGTGAACAAATACAACTTTTTGCGTCGTGATTATATTGAGCGATCACATCACAAAATGTTCAAGTCTCATCGGTAACAATGCTTAGTTTACTGGAATGAACGCACTTTTGTATCCAACGCAACGTTATGTGGTGCCGTGTAATAATAAAAATGTTCCGTGTTTGTTACGTCCTAACGCCGGGACGTAACAGTGTATCAATCCTAGCAACAAAAAGCGAATGGGCTGATGAAAATCTTTTTAGATCTCATTAGCGAACTATCAAACCTGCGAACTATTGATAGTACTGTTGAGCTTAAATAGTATTCTCCGTCGACACATTCATATTTTTTTCATGAAACAATGACAAATCAACATTTAAAACGAACAGCTCAGACTTGATTCGCCAGTTTTTCAAATGCTAGACATTGTTTCAGTGACAAGTCCTCTATGCTAAAATGGGTTTTAATTGCCTCTGCTCAAACATACAAAAGAAAGTAAACCGGGGTGAAAGTTATATTGAATCTTTAAACGTCAATTAAAATAAAGCCAACGTTCATAAGCGTCGACGTCAATCTCGAACACGAAGATTCGAATTAAAAAATCTAAAAATAGATAAAACAAAACAAAAATAAACGAACCCGATACGTATAAATAAGCGATACCGCAAAATCGAAAATCGTCGTAGCGAAAACAAGGATTCAATCGTCTGTCGTTTTGAACCCGACGTATCTTCCAAATGTACAATATCTGCGGCAGCACGATGGGTCAAGGGATATATCGGAAAAAAAGAAAAACCCTTCTAATGTATTTACGATATTGACTGTAGACCATTTCCGGGGTTCGCTCGCGCACCCTTGAATCAGGCGTAAAGGAACTTATTTTTCCAATTAGCAAAAAAAAAAAAAAGAAAAAGAAAACGTGTATACTATTTAAATTGAAGAAAAGAAAAATGAATGACGCGTCCGTATGCTATGAACTTTTTAAAACTTAAAGTGAAAAATTGCTAATTAAAAAATAAACATGAAGAATTTCCCGATGCCGATTTAGGGCATTATATTGTTTCAACGTAAGATTGGTCGTGAAAAAAAAAGATAATGAGATTTGAAAAGCAAAGCGATATCGGGACTGTCACGAATAAAAATGGCCCTCCGTGTGTGCGCACCATAATCAATGTATCTATTGTAAATGTTTGTATGTAATGTAAAATGTATCTTTGCTTAAAAAAAGGGGCGACATATCCTAAGTTGTAGAGTTCATTAAAGTGCAAGGGGTTGGGGAAAGAGGAAAGCGATATATTTAAGCTTAAGAGGGGCCCGTACGCACACGCCACAGACACTGTAATCTCGTCTCTGCCATTTGCGACTCGACAGGTAGCTCGACAGTATAAAAAGATCTGCCAAATCAATATTTGACCACTCATTAATATGAAGCCGCAAAGGACAGGGACGAAATCGATTGATCGCAAAGTGCGAGATTTCGCAGGATATACATACATATACATAAAAAAAAAACAAAATATATATATATAAGTAACTGAAACTACTATATCAACCTTATATATGCCGAACTAAAATTTGTATATCATGAATGAATTAAAAGAGAAGAGGATCCTGAATAACGAGGCGCACGCTCTCTTTGTCTGTTTCAATTGATATATTATCGTTACTATCACCATTATACTATTGTGTTTAACGCTTGACACGAACTTTCTACTTTTCTTGCTATCAAACTTAGCATTTAGGACAGTCAGCGGAGGAAAATAAATTGCATCTATGGGCGCTGTGAGCTTGAACGGATAATCAACTGAATAATTTTAATAATTTTTTAGTGATTCTTTATGTTAAGGATTGCTCTTCAAAAGTTTGCAAAATTTTTTTCATTTTAAAACTCGCGTTATGATACTGAATTATCGTAACTAATCATTCTGTCAATGAGAAGAAAAAGTTGTGTCCATAAATATATCAAAGGTTAATTATTCGTACGAGAACGCGTTTACTACTTTTTCCCGAAAATTATATCCGATTTTATTAATGAAAGTTATTTTTTTTTTCTTTGAGAGATATTAAATCACCAACAAGATTTTCGATAACGGTTTTTGATTAAAATATACATTAATTTTTTTTTTCCTGACAGTTTTGAAATTTTCGCTCGAACTTTTCATTAAATTCAAAATGAAGCTTCCCGCCGACTGACCTAATAAGGTTGCGTTTGGTTTAACGAGTGGGTCTTGATGATTTTTTTTTTTCCATTACATCTGCAACACTATTCTCGCTATACTATTCTCGCCATCATTGGGACTAATAATAATTTTTTTCCTTGAAGCACGGTACTAAATTGACTAATTATATCGATGCTCCAAAGCACGTACAGGGTAAGCTCAAACAAATATTTATTCGGTAGACACGTACGCACGCCGATTTAGAATCTGAGCATGTATTTTCGTATACATGTAAGTAAATGTCTACGAAAACCCCACCTCTGAAACTGCTCGTGTTGATGGTATGCACATGCACGGGAACAGAGGCGTAGAAATTTGATCTGCGTGCGTGCGCACACGGCGAATATGTCCTTTTGACTTGGGACCATCGATATTATTCCGGCCAAAAATAGTTTTTCCAGTCTCACTTCGAATTAGCACATTGGCCACAACGTTCGCAACGTGTGCAGTCCTCAGATCTCAGGTAATCAATGTCCCGAGCTCCCTGGCTTTGCTTATGTGCAGTTCAAATTGAAATAACTGCAAATCGATAAATAAACTTTCTCGCTGTTTCTCACTTCGAGCTAGCTCGAAATAACCAGGTTCGTTTATACCAGATGTACGTGTATAAGTTATACGCAAACGTGGGCTTTTCGGTGTTTCATGTAACTTATCCTTTCGGCACTAAGACTTGTTTGCTCTTCGAATTAAAAGGGGAATTTTCCCCTCCACTTGTATGTTTATCTTCTGTTTTACGTGCCGTTTCGTGAGTTTGATTCCAGCCGAAAAAAAAAAAAAAAAAAAAAAAAAAAAAAAACTACGATCCAAATTCCAAATCTTTGACGACGCGACCTCGCGTCCTCTATCATCGAGCAGTTTTCAATAGTAGTAAATAAATAAAATCATAAGATAGAAAAGAATGTAAAATTATAATAACATCTTGAAAAAATGTGATTCCGCGTATAGTATCCCGACTTTTCAATACTTAATTATTCAACGGAGCATGTAGAATCACTTACTTATCGCGGAATTAATGATCTCTATGTGAAAGTGTAAACTACTGCAAAACCACTGGGCTGAATGAAAATTATTAGCACGAACGAAGCTCTGGCGGATAAATTTAGGCAGCTCTAAACCCGATGACGGACGGTTCATGATTTCGGATGCAGTACGGATTTTCCCAGCCAAGCTCTACCACAAAATCCACATCCACACACGTACAACCAAAACCACCATCCATCCCCCGAACGTTTCACCGACACGGTGAGTCTAGCTCTCTCAATCTACTCTAGTTTTGTACAAACTGGCTTCACAATCTATCTATCTACCTATCTGTCTGTCCTCTTTCTGTTTCTCTCGCTGTTCTCTCTCTGTATACCTTGCATTTGAATTATTCATTTTAATCCTCGGCTCTATAAATCCAGTGTGACTAACTTCCGTGGGCTCTAATATACTCTCCTCTTTATGTGACCGTTGTTTGATACTTTATGGGAATTTTATTCAGCTTCCATGCCGTTCACATACAGCTTTCCCCGTATCCAAATCCTTCGATTAATTTTGTCGCGCTTATCCCGCTCTGCACGTTGCACTCCCACTCTAACACTCTATTATACTATGGTTGTATAGAATTCGTAGTTAAATTTTCTCTGAAAATTGTTAAAAGTTTAACGCTGTCGTCCGGACGGTAAATCGAATGCGGCCCACGACAGCTATTGAATGAATAAACATTTAATTAATTAATGTTTTTAATTACTTCTACCGAACACGCTGATCGATTTTTCTTTGTGTAGTTTTTTAAGCGTAATTGTCGTACACGCGATAGTTATTTAGTATCAATATATATGTATGTCTGTTTGTAATTTGTAACTTGCGAAGATAGGCTTGTCGGACGATTGTAATTTTTTTCTTTTTTTCTTTTTAGGATTATCGTTGTCACAGTGCATGTTAGGTATCGCTTCATTAAGCTGTTCGCAGTGTCTGATATACTGAGAGAACTGTTGAGGATTTTTAATATTTGTTGTTTTTTTTTCTTCTTTTGATAAAGGAGACGGTCTGATATGGCTTGTTTTTACCAATCATACGACTAAAGCTCGAAACAATGGACGAACGAGATTGTTTTATGGATACTATCATCAAATTCATTTTCCAAACACGATTATCGACGACTCGTCGCTATGAGAAAAGAAAAAAAAATCATTCGATTTTCTCGGGAGAACATTTTGGAGCTTATATTGTTCTATCGTCTTGTGAAAACCGACAGTATAAAAGTTTGAAATTTGAGTGATCAACATTTCTTGGTACATTTATAATTTGTGGACATTCCACAACCGTATAACATGTTTTTGGATTGAATTCGTTTGCCTAGATATTATTTTGGAATTATGCGGATCTGAAATAGTTCGCCGATTTTTTCGAACTTAAACCATATCATCAGCCACGAATGAAGACTATTCTTCGGAGCCTTTCTTCACTCTCGGCAATGCTTTGTCGGGCAATTAATCGATAATAGACCAGGTGCGATTTTTGATGCTGCATGTTCCCTCATCAGAAATTCATGGTTTCGGGATAAATTGTAGCAATTTTTTTATTTTATTGGTATTCATTAACATACATTTCGAACGAGTCAAACAGAATATTAATGTTTTTTTAAAATAAATTATCACTTTCGTGAAAATATCGATGACATAATTTTCAACTCAATTAGACAATAACAACGTTGATTACTCCTGTTGTCAGGTGTAAAATTGGGTGATTGAAATTTTTCCACGTGTAATAATTTGTCTGCAACGAATAATCCCCTATAATTTCCTGATGAGTCCCAACGCAGTTCGAAATGTCATAGATTATACCTAATCTATTGCCAGTTGATTATCCTAATTATCCTAATTATCCAATCATTAAATGATTCCAAAATGAATTTACGTCTAAAATATGTAAATAAAAAAAAAGTTCTCTCAACTGTTCTTGCAGCGTAACAGACATTTTTCCGTCTACCATGAAAGTATTTCCCATTAAAGCATGAGACATCCGATAAACCTGTAAAAAAAAAAAAAAAAAAAAAAAAACGAAACGAAACGAAACAATGCATCAACCATTTATGTGTTGATTTTACAGAATGCAACGCTGGCTGGTACCTGTACGAGGGAAGATGTGTGACGCAGTGCCCATCGGAAACGTATCCTGCTCACGATCAGCACAGGAGTGTGTGTTCGTTGTGTCACTACACTTGCACGAGCTGTTCAGGACCATCGAACACCGAATGTACATCATGCCATGGAGACGCGAGCTTGGACTCCTCGTACGACGGTGAAACTCAGTGCATTCCGAAGTCACTTGAGTGGAAGACCCAATCGACCAAATGGTTTTATCGCATGACCATACTGTTTGGACTTAATCTTACATTCCTCACAGTGGCCGTTGTATATCTATGTTTATCAGGCGTGTTGAAAAAACGAAATACGCAGACTGGACAATCGTACAATTACAATAAATTGGCCGCGTCTGTCGAGGATGATGTTCCAACGGAAAAACACTTGTTACATCGAAATGGTTGTTTATCCGACAGCGACTAGCCTCAATAAATAAATAAAACACACATTACGACGAGAGATAATATTGTCAGTCTTCGTGTTTTTAGAAAACCATCCCGATATTTAACATATAAACATGCTTAAGATGTACAGTTGAATGGGGAAATTTAATTGTAATAAAAGATTAATTCGAAAACGTGTATTGATATTGTGTTTGATAAAATAATTACATCCGAAATTTACAAAATAAATTGTGCCTATGGAATAAGAAACTCGAAATAACAAAATTGGCACTTTTGAGTATAAGAGGATGGTTGCTCCTTGATCTCGAATTTGGCACGACGGGGTATTCTGATTTTCACTAGAAAATCAGTTTTTCGATCGAGTTATACATCTACCCTCGACGCTTTGACTGCACACGGAGTTATTCTGAGCCCTCTATCGTAAAGTAAAATAGTGCACCGATTTGATTTGAATCACGTTATAAATAAAACTTTTCTCTTTAATCTAACCGATCGAAAAAAAATGTAAGTTTAGCATTTTTATTACAAAAGAGATATCAGAAATTTCATCGGAAAAAGTGCATAGATTATCATTTAAGATTCGATACGGAGGTGTACACGACGTGTGCTGCAACATTTTCATGTGCAGTCAAATGGTTAAAAAAAAATCTTGTTGCCGGGTATCTTTATCTTATAACCGTATTAAATTGGCGATTTTCGACGAAACTTGCGAAAAGTTAAATATAATTATCCGATAAAAATTCACCGAAAGCACTATGTATTCATGAGCTAAAGCACTCTCGGTCCGTTTTGTCTGATCTATTCTAGGGTGTTATTATTTTCAACAGGAGAAATATCAAACAATGGAGCTTTTTCCTCTTAAGCAAATTCGGTCGGGGCAATATTTGAAACTCAAGATTATTTTTACCTCATACAACATAAATCCGTTGAAAGGTCGGAAAAAAATTGCGCCTAAGTAATTTTGCAAATTCGTCTCTCTCTGGTCGATCATTGGCAGAGTATCCTCTACGATAAAATATTTTCGTTAGTAGCTTCTAGAGTCCAGGTTTAGTGACTAAAAAACAAGAAAGATGAAGCAATTTTTTTATTTAGTTTAGTTTAATTTAGTTTTTTTGAGGGTACAAGTTTACTTTTAGCACCTTTTTTCAGTATTTTCGATTGCTAAAACTTTTTGTATGTGAGATACGAAGTTTTCCGAAAATGACTTGCCAATTTCGATAATAAATATTACTCGGCGATGTTATCGAAAATTTTGATACTAAAGCGGAAGCGATAGAGGCTCGGGGATGTGGTTTGGGTTGGAGAAGGTAGCTGGAGTAGCAGCAGCCACAAGGATTGTTGCGGCAGCGCCTCGGTCAATGGGATGGCTGCGGCATAAACGATTAATGCAGAGTTGGTCGTACGTTCATAACAGGTTTTTGGAACATGAACCTATAATCGAGTTGATGGCAGAGAATCCACTAAAGGGCGATCGCAAAGGTTAATGACTCATTAGCCTCCATTAGAACGAAAAACTACTTGCGATCAAGTAGGGTGGCGTAATAGGGGTGTGCTCGCTCTAGTCAGAGTAAAGGACTCCAAGGGTAAAACAGTTATTCGTTCCGTTAATGAATTAACGACATTCCTGTCGAAAATAAAATTATGTGAAAGAAATACGAGAACAAACTTTGTTCATGGTTTCAGCTTCTCTTTTTTTATAACGACAGCATAAAAAATAGGGTTGAGAGAAATCAAAGGTAACCCTGATTATTTCGAATGTACTTTTGCAATGCTGCCTTTATTAAACACGAAATCAAAGCCGCGTACACCGCCGACTTTTATCTTCGTTTTATTTTTTATTTAATTTGTATGTCCACAAAAGCACTATGCATTCATCGATAATACGTGTCGTTAAAGTCAATAACTGTTTTACCGTTGAAGCACTGTAGATTATGTTTCCAAAATGTCTCGTCAGAATCTAGTAAACTGTTTTATCAGCCGACTGTCACCAACTGTTCACTCACCGCAGGAGGGCGTTAGTGATAAAGAGGACACCGCAGGAGTACAATTTGGGAGTCGTGACGGACCATAAACAGGACTCTCAAACCTCACAGAAACATACGTTCGCAGCTCATTGCTCCAAGCTTGTCTTCAGGGTCTTGGACACTGAGATCATCGACAGGATTGCTTTGCTCCTCTCATCACGCTCCAAACGCTTCTATACTCCTCCGCATGACCCCCCCCCCCCCCCCCCCCCCCCCCCCTAAATTGAAGTGATACAGCTGTATAGAGAGATAGCTGTAATTTTGAAATGGGTTCTTTTTTTCAATAGTGTTAATATGTTTAGAAAAAATGGCAATTCACGCTGGATGCAAAATTATCGGGCGCATCCGGCTCAAATTTACCTTTTCCCCAAAGAAATTAGCACTATTAAAAAGTTTAATTAGTTTTCAATACCGACTGAGTCCGGTTCACTTCGCCTTAATTTTCCTGTTAGATTTTACGAGCATAAACACAAATGCTTAGAATTCGACGTCTCGGTCACCGGTTTTGATGCGCCGGCTGGTGCACGGCTACGCGGTCACCCATCCAAGTACTGACCGCGATCGATTCTGCTTGATTATGAGGACCACCGAAGCGCACACCAACCGCGCATTCATCGTTGTCGGTATTACCACTTCGGTGACGGCCTCTCATCACTGGCGCCCTCTTGCGGTGAGCGAACGGTCGGTAACAGGCGTCTGATAAAACAGTTTTTCCAAAGATTGAATTCGAGACTTTGGCATCCCCGCTATCGCATCTCCTTCAGATCGACAAATTAATGTTCTGACGTTTCCCTCGCTTAACCAGTTCGAATTGTCAAATAAATAAACTGTTGTAAAAAACGATTCTCAAAAGCATATGTCTAGTTCTTAAACCACCAACCGTATATATAGTTTCTCAGAATTTTCACAACATACTATACTTCTATACTACCTTAATTTCGATGCACTTGGATGGGGATAATCGCAGAATGAAAGAACCGTTATGTAATTTTTTTATACGGACAGCCTGCATTTATAATGATCGAAGAAATTCACGGAGCAAAACAGTCGCGCATTATCGATGATATTCAGTTGCAACACACGCTGATTCGCAATATTCGGGATGAGACACTTTTGGACTCACCAATCCGAAACGACTTATTACCTTTTGTACCCAAGAGAACATAGACAAATTGTACGTTCAGCATAAAATCTTTCTTTTTTTTTAACTACTTAATGTTCATTATTTATGAAACGGACAATAAATGTGTTTCATTCTCGCCTCTCGTGATTCGTTACCTAGAAGATTACTATAATTTCACACGCTAAAGTTTTCTCTTTTCTTTTCATTAATTTTGAGTATTGGGCGGGAACGCCTGATTTTTTTTTAATAAAAAAATACATTGCGGTCGTATAATAGACGAGAGTATGGAGTTCGAAGATCCAGAATAATATATTACTCTCGATGGAATGATCAGCACCGAAGAGAACGGTCATATATATGTATATATATACCGACGGAAATTCGTTTGGGTTCTGTGACACGAACGACCTGAAAGTATTATAATACTCGTAGTGTAATATAGTATCGCGGATGCGGAGGATGCGAACAAGCGTGACAAGAATAGGATGTTTTGTATATGATCGATATCTCGCTATATCCAAATAAGTACATTTTATCGACAATATAAAACACATTCTGATCATTCGAACTACCGGCGTTTTGTATGTCAAAACTATATGCTTTGCGCGGATCCAAGTACCACTGTTTA
>OY294018.1:8318303-8319990 GCA_958510785.1 Exephanes ischioxanthus | reverse complement strand
TAATTCGGTACGCGAGTTGCCGAGATGAGCGCCGCAAACAGCGAAAATTCGGCCGTCGAAACTTCCACTTTTCTTTTTTTTTTGTAAATTTCGTCATTTATATACAACGACGGCTCTTCAGCGAGGTTCGGAGACCATTGTAAAAGGCAATTATCATGTCGGAGGCTTGAGGCGCCTCGATAGGCGGGATTTCCTCAAAAAATCCGATTGTTTTCGCAGCTTTCGTACCCAGCACAGTGTCCCTGCGGAATCTCGTGGACTCTCCGAGATTCGTATATTATTATAGGCGAGTAGTTTTTTTCGATCCGGCAGGCTCGGCAGACATATACAAAACGTATATCATCCGATACACGACGACATAAAAACGTAACGCATTATTATTATTTTACTTTACGCAATAAAAAACTGTGTGTATGAAATATAACGTTATTTTTAAAAATCCCATCGATATCGCGAGACCACAGAAATTATTCAACGATGCGAAAACGTTTCCGTATTTTAGTGCTGGTAATGTAATGCAACAACAATAACAACAACAACAACAACAATAATAAAGTTTGGAAAACGATATACGGTATTTAAGGATATTATAATTATGAGTAGAAAGTTTCAATCAGCCTGCACCGGTTTAGCACCGCCACTCGCCTCTCTATTCTCCTCTTATTCGATTCCGGTCTCGTTATCCGAAAAAAATTTCTTTTGGGTCTCACTGGGTACGAAATCCTTTAGTGTGTCGTTAAGGCAATGTGAAACAGACTCAGTCGCTATCAAAAACTGTAATTCTTTTTTTCAAAGCTTTTTGACCGAAAAGTTGAGCAGCTTCGAAAAGAAAATGCATTACAGTTTTCGTTACCGATTGAGCCCGGTCGGCAGCAAAAAAAATGTCATCGCACACATCTATCAATTCTGCTTGCCATAACATTTTCTTCTTCCCGAGATGTCTGCGGTTTTTCGAACGGCATTCATTACAGTGTTTGTTACCGACCGGGACATTTCACACGCTCTTAATTTAAACATAAAGAAACAAGAGAAAAATAATAATCGATAATATAAATCAGCAAAAGAAGAACGTCTCCGTCTCTCACTGAGTGTTACCCCGGGGAGCCGGCCACCTGTCTGAACCACAGTACGAAACGCTTACCCGAGCGTGGTAGGTTCACCCCTCAACTGGACTTCTCTATCTCGTGGCTTCGGCAGAAGTGAGGGTCCGTCGCAGCAGTTACGAGCATAATATAATTTTCAAATTACGTTACAAAAGTGTATGAATTGATTTTTCTATACAATTTGTTGTCCAGTAATGATTTTACGATTACAATTTCGCGCTCGTTAGCCCTTTATAAGTTACAGAACAATCGTGGCTCTCTGACTTTGTTATAGTAATCCACTACTGTACATTTGATTCTCAACTTATCGTGGTGCTTGACCATGAGAAAATTGTTATGCAGGGTATTTGTTATCCTAGGAGAAAATAAAACGATGACAAGGTCTGTGCTCCCACTACCAAGATGGTTTCAAGAAATACTCGAATTTACGAACTTCAACTCTGAGGCAAAAAGTCTGAGACAAATAAAAAAAAAAAAATAACCAACATGACCGCCCGAAAAGTCATCCAGTTTGAAAAAAATTATTACCCGATGATTTTGACGAGGTTCACATTATTCTCATAAACTTTTTTCAAGATTGTATT
>OY294018.1:8283303-8313303 GCA_958510785.1 Exephanes ischioxanthus | reverse complement strand
GTGTGTGTGTGTGTGTGTGTGTGTGTGTGTGTGTGTGTGTGCATGACAGGTTGCATCGTTAAAAAACGACCATAACTCGGAAACGGTTTGAGATAGCCAGTTGAAATTTGATACATATGTAGAGTGGTCACGTCTCTTTGTTCAGTGCAATTTTTATCATTGAGTGACTTTTTAAGACTGATTAAAAAGTTGAATATGTCACTTTTCAACTTTTTTACTTGACGGTATACTTAAAAAAAATGTAGAAATTACAAATTGATTCTCGGGGGAATGCCCGAGTCGATCTCCGACAGATTTTTGCGAATTCATACAGCCTTCGATAAAGTTGCAAAGTTAAATATAAGTATACATTAATATTTTTTGTTCGATTCCGTTTATTTTTCGATCAAAGCGTCGGTTTAAATATCAACTTTATTCATTAATATAAATATTTACTTTATGTAAAACAATAATAGTAAAAATCGACTAACGGTAAATAAAAATTGATTTTTTACTATGCACACACCAGACGCACCATAGTCCCGAACGGATATATCGCAAACCGTTTGCCGTGCAGCTAACAAAATGAATACACACTAAGTCGGTAATTTTCCCTGAAATCTCCGAGTACTATACGTATCGAAAAAAAAAAAGTTTCACTGAAAAGTCACAACATATTATATACCGTCTGATCGACATTCACACGAGTCGCGAGTGTATTCGGCCGAATAGAGAACATTGAATTTGGTGCGTCTTACGCCCCTCCAACGCCCGGCGGGAGGAGAGTCGGCTCGGACGTCGTCTGCTACAATTTTTCTCTCGTCTTTTCCATACATAATCTCGCAGCGTCGAGACGCCCTTCGCGCGGACGAGGCCGGGCCTTGTGGATGATCGTCGGCACGATTAGTTATGAATCTCGGACACGGTAGTTTCGAATAGTTGTCAAGTTAGTACTCAGTGCTCCTTCAAACGTGGTGAAACTCCTCTCTCGATAGTGTAACTTATCCCGGAGTGGTTTGTTTGTGCGGGTCACGCGAATCGGATCGAACGGCAAAGTTTACGAGAACAAGAACACCTCGGGGGCAACGCGGAGGAAAGACGCAACTTTGTTGTCGCGTGGACGGTTACACTAGGCCGAAACATAAAGTAAGTAAACCACTTCCATTGTCACTGATTCTTTCTCGATCTTTTCGTCGAACAAGATTATAAATTACTTTGCGATTTCACCCGATCGAACATGCGGCGCTCGCGTCTCGCCGTTTGTTTACTCACTGCGAGCTATTAACCTCTCAGTGCAATCGTAATACAGTGAACAATGACGGTCCGTCTTTTATTTTATTATCCCGTTGAAAGCGAATAAAGTGTAGAATTAACTCGCCGAAAACAAACAAATAAAACGAAATGACAAAATTTTAATACAAAATATGCAAATGTGTCCGGGCGTGGATAAAAATGACCGGTCGTTCGGGTAAGGTTTCGCGTAAGGTTAAAGAAAGTATCTTCGTTCTCTCGGAGAAATAAAAAAAGAAATGTTTCCAATTTTTTATGTCAGCGTTTACCGACGACAAAAATCGCGACAAGAAGAAAAACATGGCCGACGTTTGTGCGGTCTCGCTCGGTAAAAGAACGTTAATAGGCCGACTTTGTTTTGATCGAACGAGCTGAAAGTTTGTACAGACGCGGAGTTACCAACAGCGATTTTTGGAATGGATTTTATCCGGTATCGGCCGTGATTCAAAAGTTGGGATTTTTTTTTCTGTTTTTAACGATCACTGCGCTTGCTCCAACTTGCAAGATGTTCACGCTATGAAATTGAAACTTCGTACACAAGTTCGGCTACCAACAAGAATATTTGACATTCAGATTGGTAAGAATCCGGAAGGCGATTAAAATTGCATGAAACTTTCAATTTCTCGAAATGGGACTGGTTTCGTTTAATGTAGTGTGTGTGGGTACGCCGGAGTCATGTACATCAGCGTCTATTTGACATAAAAAATTAATTATATGTGGTGGTACTTTGTCTGCATCAATAATTTTATAAAAAATTATAGAGTATCTATGAAAATGTTCGCAATTAGATTGAACCGATTATTTGTAAACTGATTATGTGTTTAGTGTGGATGTGACTTCATTTTTACGACAATTAGGTTAGGGAACATCATTTGACCCGAAACCGTGTAGTTTGATCGCGGTTCTATTGAACATTAGTCCGATGACTTCACTTCTTTTTGTTGCGCATGAATTCCTGATTGATTCGCGAGTCCGCAGTACTTTATATTTTTTGACTATCTTTGATCTAAGTATGTTAATTCTCGATTTGAAGATCAATTTCGCCAGCTCTCCCGTAAGCGCAGTGTAAAAAGACGGATTTTCAAGATCAAATTATTCATCCAAATGGTCGGTAAAAGCCTTCGAGATTATGTATAAGTAAAATTTGATAGTTAAATTACAACATGTCAAAAGTTTATGCACATGACTTTGGATTGCCTTCGCGACATAACTATTTCAAATTCAAGCGAAACTGTATCTATCAAGCTGAAGTGTGATGACTTGAACGTGCCCAGATAGACAAAAGACGGCACGGCGAAGGGTCGGTGGCAGTACGAATGATACGATACCCGCTTCACGGCACGTTTTTCTATCTGGGTGATAAAGTTCGGGTTTTTTTTTTTTTTTTAATTAAAAGATCACTATAATCGGTCCAAGTAGAGTTTTGAATAAAAATTACATGCCACGTTTATAAATAAAAATTCTAGAATACTCCCAATGATTTTTGGCAAAAAAAATATCGCAGAAGGTTTTAGATTTTTAATATCCTACATCTGTCGTTACTCTCGCAGTAGCCTTATACTATTATTGAGGTTAATTTTTATCATTCGATTTTTGCACTTAACTAAAATTATAAAAAAAAAGAAAAATCCTGTAGATTTGGAACTTGCACGTCGCTTCCGCATAATTTTTTTTCTACTCAGAATTTCCTCTGTGAGGTAACGTAAAGAAAAAAAATCGAAATATGCCCTGCAGAGAAGCTTTCTTAATGAATAAAAAAAATGTACGACGCAGGAGCGATGTGCAAACGGCCAATTTGCAGGAGTAAAAAAAATAATTCCGTAATTACTGCATCTCCGGCAACATCAGGTTCAATTTTTTGAACCTGATGTACTGATGTTCTGAAGGACGGTAAAAAAAGACCACGTAAAAAAGAAATTGCACAGTACTTCTACATAATTTTTCTCCGTAAGCAAAGCTTCCACTACGGGTATGACATAAATGAGAGAAAGCACTGATGTACGCGATAACGTGAAATAACATTAATTACGTTTCACCATGTAGCCGTAAATCGTATCCATCAACTACCGATCGGGTATGTAAAGTCTGGCGTGTGTCTCAATTGTTTAATATAATATAATTGATGCTTACAACGTATCGACTGGATAATTGAATAATGAAAAGGACGAGAATGTGGAAAGTAATGAACAACATTATTTTCGAATGAATAAATGTTCGAATACGAACATATCATTCGAATATATGTTCGAATAACGGTGACGCAAAGGATGTGAGTAAAAAAAAGTAGTATCGAATCTGTCGCACTAACCTTCCTTGATTTCCTTCCTCGTAAGATCGGCACTTCCTTTGGTCGCCCGGGCCACCATATTAGTGAAGCCAATGCCGAGACGCAGAAGCTTGTAATCGTCGTCGGCGGTCAGTGGCTCCGGCGTCAGTCCGCTCAGATGGAGGCATTTCCCTGCAAAATGGCGATAAAACGAGCGTTAAAATTCAAGTAAAATGTGCCAGGCCGTACAAGGAGAAATGTAAGCAGAAGAAAAAAAAACGAGAGTTCTCGATACTGTGTCAGTGGGTGAAACGATGCAAACTTTCATTTCGTTGTTTCCAACTCTTTCCACTTTTTCTCTTTCGTTCCTGTGTATCAGCTGTTTTTTTTATTCCACGATTAAACGAAAGTACGAGGGAGGACGACGCTTGGCACGCTTGTGCACAACTCGAAACCATAAAATTGTTGGGAGGGTCGTGAACGAGAAAAAGAGAGAGAAAGTTCCGGCAAAACTTTCAGGGAGGATACATGTATATATATATACTTATATATATACACACCGGGAAAATTTATCACTTTACGGCAAGTCGTCCGCGAGTACGGCCAAGGGGTAGGGAAACGCTTCTGGCGTGCTAGGGGGGGGTTTCGTTCCTCTGTTTCTGCCCCCACACGCCCACAGCGGGATAGCCGGCATAGGAGCACAGAATCGTTGGTGGTTGTGCTTCGTGCCGCTGGATGTCGGCGACCTTGGCAAAGCGCGCCGCGGCGGCCAGGGCAAGCACAACCAACTTTCGCGAACAAAGTTAAGCGGTCGAAAGAGCCGTCGGGTCTCGTACCGACGTTTTCCCGTTTACTCTCCGAACGGCTTCCCTTACCCTCGAGCGCTCCCCCCACCACACTCTCTCGCGTAGAAATGGAAAGGGAGAGCGCGAGTGGGTTATAGCGTAGAGATAAGGAGACTAAAGGCCGCCGATCGGGCAAACTTTATCGAAGCGCAAGACGAGGAGCGGCAAGACGTCGGTGGGTGAGCTTGCCGTGTATACTCTATAACCCATCGGCCGCGAACCACCGGGAAGACTCTATCTGTCGGGGATCGGGTGCCGCCGAGGAAAGAGCACTAACCTGACCCAACTTAACATCCCGCTGCTACTCTTCCTCCTCTCTCCTTCAGGTACTAGCGTCAACGTCTTTACCAACTTTTACAAAAGTTTCTTCATACTCCAGTTTTGCCTCTTCGGTATCGTTCCGGGACGACGATACACGGAGCTTTCGGGAAACGCTCTTCTTTTGCAGGGGAAGCGATGTTAACTCGGCAAAAAATTTAATTTTTCTTTTTCTTTTTAAATATTCTTATCGACAAGGAGTGCGAGTTTGCTTGTGCCCGAAATTTTATGAGGTTAAACGAAAATTTGCAAAAAAAACTATACATATGGGGCATTCCGTGTCAAGCCGGGCTTACTATTGTTTATCGTGCGAATTGTAATGCACACTACACGTTCGTCGTTCGAAACTAGCCTGGGACGAAATGGATGAATTAATAACGAAAGTGATACTTTTCATAATTGTTAAAAAATTAGCCCATCTTACCGTGGAAAGCCTCGATTAGATGAGAGTCGTGTGATTATGGATCTTCAATTTATCTTTCCATCTTTAACGGTGTTCCGAAGATCAGAATTGCCTTGACCGTCGAAGGACTCTACTAGACGTAGCAGTTTCGGCCACTTTCGACTTTCGATTTTAATTAATCGAAGCGAATGTATTGAATGCGCCCGCCCAACCGCTCAACCGAATTCAGTCGATTTCAAAAGACACTCATTACGGAAATAATTATAAAGACTTATTCGATGTTACTGAGAAGAAACGAAATAATGATGATAAAAATACGAAGCGCGCAGTTTCACAAGTTTTGGTGATAGTTACTTCTGTCGAATTTACAAAATTTCGATACAAGCGAAAGGAAGTGGAAAAAAATAATTTACCGACTTGACTTTGACAAAATTGAGATTACGAGAAAATTGCCAAGATAGTCCACGGTGCACCAAACATTTGTTCTCATCCCTGCGGACGCGAACGACGCGCAGGTTCCGTTAAATATTTTCTGATGCGTAGAAGCAACGGGGCATATTAATTAAAATTAGGACAGACTGCCCGAATAAAACCCAATCAATGATTCCCGGTTCTCGTTTATTCGTAATTTTTTTTGCAATTTTTTTTTCCACGAGTAATTAAATCGCGAAAAATAAACGAGCGAATAGAAAAACTGTGTAAGAGCCCTGCAGGTATGTTCGACGAGAACGTAGCTCTAGGGGCTAGTGCCATTGGTAACCGCCAGGTCGCAGGTCGATGCTCCAACCTGCGACCGCCGACGCGGAGGAGCCGAGGCAGAGGCAGAGGAGGGTGGCGAGAGAGCTTGGCTCGGTTCTCCGGGAGTATACGTACCCGGGATGGAACGAGGCAGAGAGAGAGCGAGAGAGACCGCGCCTGGAAAATCAATTTTCACGCGGCTTCCCCTGCGGGTGCGGGGGGACGGGGAACCAGTCACCGCGTTTATACGCTTTGGCTTCTCTACCCTTGGAGAGGAAAAAAAAGGAAAGAAAAAACTTTGATCGGGAATCTCCCTGAGGAGACACGACGGTGCTTGTAAAATCTCCGTTCCAAGTTGCGGAAGGTCAAGTAGAACTAGAGAAGAGCCATATTTTTCCCGGCGGTGAGGCGGAATATTAGCGGGTATAGTAAGGTCTCGGCAAAGCCCTTGGAAAATAAATTACAATAATAAATCGCACCCTCTCTACCGCAGCCGTCAGAAACGTCTCGGCGGTCCGGAGACCGGAAGTTTGACGACCTTGAAAACTCGGATACCTCAGCAATGGGCCCCTCACCATCGATAACCGATCACACACGTGTCCTCTCTCGCTCTTCCCCCCATCTGTTGTAAACGTGTTTACTGTCGGCTATAGGGAAATGTCTTGCTAACATCGTCGTATTTAGGGGCAATAAAAAATATTCAAACTACATAGTCATAAAACTGATTCCCTATGCCCAAAGTTTGGGGCTCGAATAGTTTCCCTTCTGTAATGATTCTACACTTGGATTCCGTTATTTTCTTGTGTTTTGTTTTTTCACCATGCAAATATTATTGCTTTATATACGTATGACAAAAATTCAAACGTTATAAAGGTCATTTGAGCGGTGGGAAGTTATCGTAAAAATGTGCTAATTGAAATCTTCGCATACACGCCGTTTCGAGGTCTTGTCTAATGTATTTTTCTCGCTGATCACGAATCTGCAATTTATTTTACTTCCGCCGTGAAATTTGATGCAAAAATTCGTGACGGAAGTGAAATAGAGTTTTTTCATAACATTTCAAAATTCCATGATGTTTTAACGGGTGGATCTATTTTCGCCAAATGTAATTTCAAACGTTGTTCACTGTTGGTGAATTTACTTGCCAACATTGGGATCGATATCCCCGGGTTTACTTTTCCAAAAAACTTCGAGTTTTAAAATCTCATAGAATGAGAGATAGATTTCAACTAAATTTGATAAAGAGTCCAAAAGTCGGTGATCGACATATTATGTTTGCGTGCAGTTTTAAGATCATATCTCGAAATTTACGAAAGTTAGAACTCCCACACCATTTTTTTAAAGAATTCCAAATCTATAAAAATCTCAAAACGAGTATAAATTTTCACGAAAATTATACTGCACAAAGGAAAATGATCATTTTACTTGTGTGCCACATTTCAATTGGCTCACTCAAACCGTTCGGGAGTTATAGCGATTCCAAACGA
Organism: Exephanes ischioxanthus; assembly: GCA_958510785.1. Classification (NCBI taxonomy): domain Eukaryota; kingdom Metazoa; phylum Arthropoda; class Insecta; order Hymenoptera; family Ichneumonidae; genus Exephanes; species Exephanes ischioxanthus. The sequence goes on along the minus strand of OY294018.1, from coordinate 8,305,977 downwards.
TCTGAATCCGTCATACGCACGCACGCACGCATGCACGCACGCACATGCATATATACATACATCAGGACCAGATAATAATTGCATTTGTGTTAAACTATTTTACGTAGTTTTACACTAAAACCTCGATATTTTTATGAATACACCTTCGTGAGGAAGCAAAAATAAAAGTTTGACAAATAATCGCACACCTTTTTTTTATGTGAAATGAATTCGTTGGTTTTTCGGAAAACACGAATTCGTTTTGTTGAATTTGTTCAGAATTTTTTATCATCGTTCTTTTGCGGCGCTGCATTGCATATAAGAGGACATTTCGAATTGTTGGAAATATATAGGTGACAATAGCGCAATGGTTAGCGCTGTTACTCAGTAACAGAGAAATTCGGGTTCGAATCGCGGTGATCACCATATGTTTTCTCTTTTCGATAGATCGTCCGTCTATCTGCAATACCATTCTCTATAGGTCCCAATCTCTCTGGTCGATCGTTACAGTATAATTTTGTCTTGAATTTTTCAGAATTTGGTGGAAAGTAATGAATTTCACATATCATTTAGTAATAAGATTCCAGATTTCACGTGAGAAGTTTCCGGGGTAATCTAGAGAACAGATGCTTTAATACAACCTTAAAGAAAAAATACGAAAACGAAAATTTTTCAATGATAAGAAAATTCTAAAAAAATCCATATGTATTCAGAATAACAATGCAGTTCGGTGTTAAACGTTGAAGGATTCTTTTCACATTAAAAAAAAAAAGTTTACCAATTATTTTTTAAAGGAATCCTTATTTGTTATCATTTTTTTGATAACTTTTCGCCATTATTATTATTATAATTATGCAAAGTCGATGTTCTCAGTCTCGATAAACCTCCGATATCGTACATTTTTTCAAGATCTTTGTCGGGTGGTATAAATAATTCTCACCGAATCTCACGGTTACCTGGGAATATGACATATCCTTAACTTTTTTTCTATGTTTCAAACACAGTTCAAAGTAGATGACTCTTCCGAAATGTTGGCCATGTAAAATTAGTGGTTGGAAAGTTCAATTGACTAAGGAAATAAAAAATTTCGAACAGAAGTACGATATTTTATAAAATTGTTAATGTTTCATTGATTCGTTCAAAGAATACAGTATAGTAATGACGCAGCTGAAACACAAAACTGTGTGAAACTGAAGTAGTTCAGTCACCATCGTTCTCTCTAATACGAGTGAAGAACACATAGCTCGTAACACAGATTGTAGAAATAATGAATAAAAAAATATGAAAATTTTATCGGATTGTTAACTCCCGACTGCCCGCTAGGGCAAAAAGACGGGAGTTATGCGTTTCACCGCGATGAGCGATTTCGTTGTCCGCGATGTTCTTGTACGGCTACAAATTACTTGACGAAATTTGATACAGCTATTCTATGACGCACCGTCATCAATGTTTTCAACGAAAAATTAAAATCTGTACAACATTGATAATAATAAATGCGATTTATTAAATAGCTACTCGCATATATCGAAAATAGAGCGCCATTTTTCTGCGATATATTTTCGGAACTCCACATTTTTCGTTGGCCGCCCGATCTCGGTGTACCATAACCTCAAACGCACGAATTATAGTAAGTAATCGTTTAAATAAATGATGATTATTATTATTATGAAATAAATAATATAATTTATAAAAAAAATCGTTGATCTAATCGCTTGTTTTTTTTTCTCACATTACTAGCACATCAATAAATGTAATTGTAATAATAATAATGAACGTTCGCGAAAAGAAATTGAAATAAATTAATACTACAACATTTTTGTATAAAAAGACCAATGATAGCTACTACTGATGTAGCTACTATTTCTGGCATACCTACTAACATAAGAATATGCCATAGTTGACTGAAATAAATGCCATGAGGATACAGTAACTAATTTTGGCACCTGAGTTTATTGTTGGAGATTACCTAGGGGCAAACTTTAAAAATAAACAAATAAAAAATTAAAATTAAAAAAAAACTCCGGACTGCAAACTAGTCGTTATTACTAAAAAAATATTCGTAAAAAAAAGTACAACAAAAAATCCTTAATAAAAAGTAACTTCAAAAAGAATAAAATAATTCATGTATGTAACAATAATTAATATTGTCAGTAAACAATAATAGTAATAATTAGCAATAAAGAATAATAACATAATTAATTAATAGTAATTATATCAATTCATTCATAATCTTTGCTACAGTCGGGAGACGTCTTCCCTCACAACGCAGTACTATAGCCAATCTTCGCGGTCACGGAGTGGATTAAACTTACAGACGTCTCCCGACTGTAGCAAAGATTATGAATGAATTGATATAATTACGATTAATTAATTATATTATTATTCTTTATTGTTAATTATTACTATTGTTGTTTACTGACAATATTAATTATTGTTACATACATGAATTATTTTATCCTTTTTGAAGTTACATTTTATTAACCATTTTTTTTTGTACTTTTTTTTGAGATTCATTTTTAAATAGTTAACAGTTTTTTAATACTTTTTTTACGAATATTTTTTTCGTAATTAAATGCCGGTGAAAAAAAATGTATCATCGCATCTCATTTATCGGTTCCAAAGCGGTCTCGCCGACTTTTTCCTCATGACAAAAAAAAGTCAAAGAATATATTTTCTTTCGAAAAATACATATTTTTAGTACATCGTTTATATAGTATTTTTCGCATATACACTTTAAACGCTTTAAATCGTGCGGGTCATCTTCTGTACAGCTTCCACAATATATATACATATGTATAAGCTCGCTAAAAACTTGTGATTTCAAGAACCGATAATTATTTTTTAATAGAGATTTTAATCTAACGGAAAATTGATACAAACGGAATTGCTGATGGTTTATGCCAGGCATGCACGTATCTTCCTAGAGAGGACGTAGAACATTCCCTGCTGCAGAACAAGAGTTGCGGGGAGGGTTTACGCTCTTAGCGAAGGTGGACGGCGGCTGGTAAGCCGCTATCGAGCGGATAGGCACGCGGTACCCGCCCGCCCTGCGCCGGTCGTCCGACCCTTCTTTCTCTCTCTTTCTCCCTCTCTCCCACGCACACACACGCACGCGCACACACACACACACACACACACACACACACGCACACACACACACGCACACACGCACGCACACACGCACACCCCCTTTCATTCTTTCTGTCTATACTACTCTGTTCCCTCCGCTCGTTTCGCCGGCGAGCACTGTCGGCAATCTATACGGATCCCTTTTTACCTTGTCTTTCTTCCCTCGCGAGGATAGTGCGAGGCCGAAGAGAACCCCGGAGGATTCTGACGCAGGGTAGACTTTCGCCGGCAGTTCGAGCTATAGGGACATGCTGTACGCGGTTACGCGGTTTCAACCTCTATCTCATAGTGTTCATCGAAACTGGGCTCTTGCACAGTCTCCAAAGGTACAATGATTTCTACACCAAGAAAACAAAATGTTCTTAGATGCTTGACGCCTGCATTCACGAACGTTCAAATGAATGTTTTGTTGGTACAACAATCCTCTGAGTCCGAGGGCATAGAGGCTTCGGATCTGTTGAAAACAATATTGATCATTTTTGTCAACCGCTCGACACTTTTTCTGAATTAAAAATTCTAAAGCATATCACTTTTTTTTATATTCTTTCACAACTAAATCATAAGCGTTTTTTTTTTTTAATGGAAAATCATTTTTCCCAACGGCTCGACCCATTTTCGAATCAAAACATTGTACGATTTTTTTTTACACCCAAGTCCGAAACATTCTGACTGAAAAAATAATTCTTGTTAATCGCTCGACACATTTCTGAATCAAAACGTCTCAAGAGTATGCTTTTTTCATTTTTCACACATAAATACATTTTCGGAACGAACATACACATATTCGAAAAACTATCGTGAGGATGCATAACTATTCGTAAATTTGTTCCACAAGTTTCGAAAAAAAAAAATGAAGATAATATAACTGGTAACAGCAGTAGAACCAACGTGGCGACTATGGTACGCTGGTCATTAGGGGGTTTAATAAAAAAAATTTGTTTGTTCGATAGTTATTCGCGTCAATCGACCGGAGTAAGCTTGAGGCAAGACATTCTTTTTTGCCCAAATAAAAATTCATTCGAACGCCGGCGAGGACGGGAGACATCATTTTTTTTTGTTCTCAATGAGCTGCAAACCGCATAGTTCACTACTGTTTATCCCGCGGAAATTACAGAGGGGTGTATGTAACGGTTGTGGTCATACTTCAGTTTCTCCAAACCCCATCGATTTTCTATTGTGTCTATTGACTATTAAATGTTCGAGCCACTAATTTGTACGTTTTGCAGCATCGGTAAGGCTAACAGAGCCCGCAAACCCGCTAACAATGTTGATAAATTATTTGCTAACAAAAAAATTGATAGAAAGGCGTTTCAAAATAATTGTGGTCTTGATAAGAAAGATAATAATCTTTCCATGTTTCTTATTTAATATTTTCATATTCTTAAAAGTTGCAGAAGCGATAATACAATGAAGTAGGAAGAACGATGTTGCAATTGTTTCCAGTTGCGACCGTAACTTAAATTTTACAGATTTCAGTCTGAGACCGATAAATTTGTACCGCGTATTAACAGATTAAATATATACCTTGTGTGAATATATGGGGGGGGCGACAATAATTGCAAGTGTGGCCGCAAACGTCGAATCTACCCTAGTTACGAACCACTTCAATATTCCGAAGAAGCACTGAACATTTCCCAGAAAGCGTGTTTGTTCCAAGAGATTTTTGCGAGCCTGTGACTACGAGACTGATATATTATATTCGGCTGGGTTTCTCGGCAAGTCGCCAATTCGAATGAACGTACGAGATACGTGGATATCTACGCGATAGTACTAGTTTCATTGGAGCGAGATGGCGAGGTATGTTCCACAGGTTGACGAAGTTCGCCGGGAGTAATTTATAGCCCGAGCAGCTGATGAAGTACTCCATCTATCGGAAAAGCCTTAACTATGCCGATACACCTACATATTTCGCTGCGAAATCTACAATGCTTCGAGGATAAAGTCCCTTATTTACGTACGGTGCAACGACCCCTGGACTCCGTTATGCATCCCAAATAGCGTCACGAGCGCGAGGGATAATTAAAAAAAAAAGTAAAGAACGAGAATTCATCGATTATCGATATTTTGAGCCGTGGATATAGCGAAACTACGACCCGCGGTTCTCTCGGGGCTTCAATTTACGATACAACTTCGGTGAACTTGACGCTATTGTCGACATAAACTATTTTCCATGCAATTTTACGTTCGGTTCGCATATTTATTTTCTTTTCGTTTTCTTTCATCTTCCGCCCTACACCTATATTCGTAAACCGCTCACCCTTTTTTTTTATCATTTTTTTTACGCCACGACTTTTTTTTCGTGTCGAATGATAGTTTGTTATCCATCCTTCGTTGGCTCCGTCTCTCATTCGATTCTACCCATACACACAAGCTAACCTAGAGCGTGTATATATACTTCTAGAAAGGTATATACCTCCATCTTCTCTACATGCTTCTATACCTATATACTTAGGACAATCTACCATCTATATATACATATGTATATACCACAGTCTTCTATTCGTAATGCATATAACTATATGCCTGTGCTTCGGCGCCATACCCGTACCATAGCAGCAACCCAACTCCCTCGCGTCCGCACTTCTCCTCATTCCGCACCACCCAGCTCCACCAGTACCGCCGGTCCATCCGCACACCTCAGCTTCCAACATTTTTACCTCCCCTCGAGCGGGTTGCCGCTGGCGCTGTACAGAGCCCAGAGTTTCCCTCTTTCCCCCCGCATCCTCCCTTTTTAACCAGCAGCAACCACCACTACCGCCACCTTCTCCTCCTCTTCTTCGTCCCTTCCCCCTTCGCACTCCCCCGTAGCCTCAACTCTCGCGTTGCTCATTATAGTTTCTCCCTCGCGCTCCACCTCTCCCAGGGGCCCGCAGCACGTTGCCCTCCCTCAACCCCCCTCGACGAGCTACCTCCTTCCCTCTCCTCGGACGGTCGCTCCCCTCTAACCCCCCCTCCCCCCCCCCCCCCTCCCCCCCGACCGCCCTTTTCCACCCTTTGACAACACAGCATCGAACCCGCGCGCTCTGGTCCGCCCGGCCGACCCCTTTCCTGCCAACCCTGTTTTCCCTTCGTGCTCACCCCAACCCTCTCGCCGTCGCACCAACCGACCCTCCTCGACCCCCCTCGCTATCCTACGGAACTACCGCAACCCCCGGGAAAACCCTGGAAAATCGAGCCCTCTCGTTCTGTCCTAACACTGAAAGCGTACGGGGAAAAAGCACGAGTGAGCCGTACGTGTACCGAACCCGCCAGTCGTCGAGCTTCGCATGCAACGCGTGCTAAACTCACGCACGCGTGTGCGTGCATAATGGGACACGACATGGTAGCGAGACCGCTGGGACAGCGCAGAGAGGAACGGACGAGCAAACTCACCGTGGGTTTTTACTACCTATATGGCACGAGATCGCTTTATGAAACAAAAAATCTTGCTCGCTCGATCGTCAATGCTTTGCAAGTGGATCATTTTTTTTTTTTTTTTTTTCAATTGTTCCTATCATTTTCTGCCGCTGGAAACTAGGTCATTTTTTTTACGGTGGACTGCTATTAGGATCAGTTTGAAACTAATATGCGAAACGATTGTGATGCAATATGCGGTAGTTGATGATTCGAGACTTGAAAATTGTTGTAATGTATTTTTCAACACTGGTCAAAGCAGTTATAGATAACGTATACGCCGATAACCGAATGCGCAGTGTTGCGCAGAAGGAAGCCCGCGCAATGTTATTGCATCAAGATACAAGTACTCGGCACTGACATACAATTTCGTTTTAACTTGCCGACATACTGTGTGCTGCATGGGTTACTTTTGTTGCATTCATCAAAAGCAACAGTTACACATATATATATATATATATATCGGCAGTTTTTCAAAAATGTTAAGCCGTTTGTGTAAATGTCTTGACAAATAAGGATATACATTAATCCGATAATTTCGAAAAGACTGTTTGGATATCCGGGTATGCACTTTTTGCTACTTCCAGAAAAACAATATGTATGGATATCATCGAAAGATTTTATTTTTATTTGGGAAGTTAATCCGGACGGATAGTTGAAGGATTTTTTTTTTCGTGCCGTTCGAACTGTTCGGAACATCTTTGAGCTTGGTGACTTGTGACTTGGAGTGGACACTCGCTTAGTGCTCGATTTTTGTGGTTACGGGGAATTTGTGACTTGACATTTTTTTTTGTCAATTCATCGTCAAAAAGTCGGTCGAAAAATTACCACATTGTCACGAGGCCGCCATTAAACCCGAAAACTTTTGCGTTCCCAACGTCAAAAACAAAAAAAATATTAATCTAGTCTGGACATGTTATTTGACAAGAAAAACTTGTTTGAAATTAATTTAAGCTGGTAAAAAAATAACGAAATTTGTTTAAAAAAACGACGCTCATATATAGGTGATGCGATAGTTTGTAACGCTGAGGAAAAATGAAGGCCATCGTATATCACGACCTTTGTAAAAGCAAAATTGACCGTCGATAGACACTTATTATGTTGTCAATTAACGTTCACAAGAAATTACCGTGACGGTGCATCTCTGCTGCGCGGAGTGGCTCGGTCCAATTAGCCGTCAATTAAAGTTTAGAAAAATCTTGCAAATTCAAGCATTTGACCGAATTCAGCCAAATGTTCAGTTTTTTTTTTTAATTTTACGTTGACCATCAGTAATCCCTAGGACGCCACAGATTAAATAAAGAAAAAAAAAATACACCAATCGTCCGGAGGCGTATGTCACCTTTGATTATTAATATTCTTTCTTGCAGGCAGACTTGCGGTTTCACCGATTTTTCGGTATACGTTTCGTCGTAAATGTTACAACGTTTGAACAAATAATTCTTTGCAGTTCACAAATAGCTTAAATTTGCCGAGCAGAGTCAGGCGTTTCGATTTCACTACAATCGGACCTAAAAAAACCTCATTTCGTCGAACGTTACAGAAGATCAATAAACATCGCGACCTGACTGATAACGACACTAAAAACAGGTGTGACAATCTAGGCTTAGTTAAACATGTATAAAAAATGGTGTAAAAAAAAAACAAAAAAACATGTAACAGTTTTGACTGTCGGGCTGTTTGTGACCCCCTTTGAATGTTATAAATTCTACTTACAGAAGTGATTACCGGGTCCCGCGTAGTGATGACCCTTGTAAGCCGCGAATAGTCCAGGATTTATACCGATCTGAAAATAATAAGTAGAAAATACATAAATTGCTTCAGTACGGTCGTTTCCGAATGAACGATCCGGAGAAGATGAGTTTTTTAGGGCATTGGGTCAGACGACTAGTCTTCCTCTACAGCAAATTCTCAAACAAAAGTTTATGACCCAATCTATACTTTGTACCAATCGATTAATCGAATTGCCGTAGTACTACGACCTCCGGGGGCGGGTCAAAGTGTAATCGAGAGCTCCAAAGTTTCGGTTATTGGAAGATCCTCACAGTTGAAGTATACCGGAGAGGAGTGAGCACGAGTTGGCGCGAGTTTGGAAGTTTCGAGCTCACTCCGGGCGATTGTCTCTCGCTATCTTACGCGTTACGAACGCGTTGGTTCATCTGCATCCGGTAACAGCGCGGCTCGAACCCACAACGATTATGCAACGCTCGTATTCTTCGAGCCGGACTTATAGTAGTCGTACCCGTCGGTAGTTAGTAGTTGTCCCGAGATTCGCTCGATCATAACGGTAGATACCTGTTGCGCAACGAAAGACGAAGCTCGCGAACGCGCGCTATCGTCCCTCTTTACTTTGGAGATTAGGTAACTAATCATGCCAGAGTCCAAGGATAACCGTGCGCACGACTTTTCGCTTACACCGTCGCGCACGGAGCTACACAGCTATTGTATGCAGATACCTGTGTATCGATAGTGTATGTAACCATCGCGCCGAGCGGTACGTTACTTACATACCTTATATCCAATGTATGAATCACGTGGCCCGTAACCGACTGATTGCTTTTTAACAAACGCCAATTTATTCGATCTATTTATAACGAAAATTCAGTGACGATTCTTTTTCATTCCTCGTGAAAGAAACTTTGGTCTCGTACAATATTTCATTCTTTCGACGAAGAATTTTCTTAAAATTACGCGAAACACCTTCCGCGCCGCCTGACCAGGCTTTCCCCGATATCGATGTTACAGTTCGGTTTGATTTTTTTTAAATATCGTCAACAATTTTTAAAGCGGTTTTGATATGCTTGGATGAGTGAATGCCAAACAAAATTAACTTCCAAATTGCGAGAGTGACTCGAGGTATGGATCTGAAATCAGATTCCCAACAACAACGAGGATCCTCCTTAGTTCGTTTCGACTTGCATAAAATAAAGATGCACCGATTTGCGATTTTCTAAGATTTGAAAAAAAAAAAAATCATTTTCAAGTGGCTTGATGAAATTTCTAATGCGCCGAGACTTTCCTCACGAATTAAAAAAACTTCTCACATATAGAAATCTCACGAGAATCTTTGTGTTCTTCGTTTAAATTTTTTTTTCTGAAAATCTGAGCTTTGCGAAATACGAGAGAATGACGAGGAATCTGTGTAAAAAATGTATCTACATTTTTTAAAAATTAATGAAATAATTTTTTTTCGAACTTGCTTACACGGCTGGATGGATCGTCTCAAACGTTTTGAATGTCGTGCCATCGGTACCGGCTCTGTCGGTGGAGCAATTGGAGACGAGGACAGCGAGCGCGAATAGTGCCAAATTCACCGGGGCTCCCGTTAAGCCGAACAGTTCGGACAGCAATACGTATGTATAGATATTGGTGGAGGTGTCGCTATTAAAATAACAATCGGTGTGAAAGGGGAATCGTGTGCCACGCATCTCTTTCACTATTTTCCCGGCTCTATGGATCTAACTCCGATCGTGCCGTAGAACTCTGCGCGTCCGGTACAGTGAACCGAGGTCGAGGGGGGGGGGGGGGGGGGGGGGGTTAGCGTAGATTTGACCGCGATTACAACGCGTCGACGAAATAACCGAATTTCCGTCGGATCGCCGCGTCCCGCGCAATGAACCGGGCGAGGTGCGGGGAGACAGAGAGAATTTCAAACGCGCGTGAGCAATTATTGGCGGATAGAGAGTCAGAAGCGTGTCGGGCTTTTATCATCTATCCATTCCACTCGGATCGGACAAGTTCAGCGAGCAATCGAGACGCGCGAGAGTGAATTCCGAAAGGGGGAACGACAGAAAATATAGTTGACAAAAAAAAAAGTATCGCTAGAACTTACTATGATAATGTCGAGGTTGCTGGTAAGGTGGTCGGGAAGAACTCTTTTGCTGACTTCCTCCTCGGGCATACCGTCGAACCTGTCGTGCTTCTTTCTCTCCTTGTAAGTTTTGGCCCGTTTCTTCGCTTCCGCAAGTTCAGCCCTGCGAACATCGCCGAGATAACGCGAAGCGCGAAAAGGACTCGTTAGTGTATTGAATTTTCGATATACTTTTCTTATTTCTTTTTCTTAAAATTTTCGCCCTCCGCTCTATTTTAGCTTCCTCCGAAACTTTATTCGCCTATGAAAAATAACTCTTCGCCCAACGGGAGAGTACATACCGTGTAACTGCTTGACGAGAGAGCGAAGAGAATTGATTTAAACTCCGAGTGAAAATAGACCTCGACTGACGGCTCTCTCGTGAATTTTGCATACACTGTTCGAGAGTGCAATTTTTTCTTCACAATTTTCGTGCGTTGTATAACGCATAAAGTATGATGAAATATTCTCAACGTTGTGGCAGGTACGAAGCGCGAAAGGTCTCATTAATAGTAACGTCTTGTCGGGCCGAGAATTTCAAATATAAATTCTAGCACTTGTTCATACCAGTCGTCAAACGGTATGTGAAAAAAAATTCTAATTCGGACTTCAAGTGCCTGAAGTAAGTATTGCAGTACCCAGTTATCCGAATAATCCAGTACGTACTGAAGCACGTAAGTTCTACCCAGCACATCAGTACACGAAGCACTCCCCAGCCCCGTCGTGTCCTCAATATTTAAATACGCGCTTTCAGTACTTGGTATTTCTACACGCATTCCAATGCGTCTTTAAATATGTACACCAATATGAACTTTATCACGTACTTTATATCAATACGCACTTCGTTATGTACTTCAATGTGCACTCAAATACGTACTACAACGTGTACTGAAATATGTAATTCTATATTAATGTCAATATGAACTTGCACGTGTACTTCAGTGTATTCTGCAATGCGTACTTCACGAGTACTTCAATATGTACTGCTGAAAATTGATGATTGGTTTTTATCCCCACTCGACAAAATGAACTCACTCTTCAGGTGTCAGTATCATCTCAGATTTTTTCTTGCGGCCCCGTTTTTTCGGCTGGTGTGGTAATTGCAGAGGATTCACGCCATTCATTGTTGCGAGATTCATCTGATGATGCTGACCGGGTATTGGACCTGGGGATGGTGACGTCGGGGTTCCCAAACCTGATTGCGCACCGCCTGGACACGTCATGTTCTCGGGATTGTCACCGGGACTGCTCGCCGTTCGCATTCCACCGCCCATCGACATTTCTTCGTCCACGAAGGAGTACGGATCCACCGGAGTCTCGCATTTTATCGAAACCTTCATAACAAACATGCGGGTTATTTAAGGGCAAGGAGATTGTTGCTAATTGCCACTCGGCGAGCTTACATATGATGGGCATAGTTCTGTCTTCCTTTTATTACCTTATTCCTCACGTTATTTTTATTTTATCGCGGGTACCGTTTTTTTACTTTTAACTATGATTTTATGTTCACGGGATAATGTTGATTCTCCCAATAAATTGGAATCAAATCTGGCTGGCATTAACGAATCTCCGGGCAATCAAAGGGCAATGGTTCGAGATAAAAAAAATATATATACATACAATCCGTCAACTGTAATACACGATAGACTTTGTTATCTCCCTTTAACGTAAAGTTTAAATTGATTGTTATAAACCTTCAATAATCGGTCATATTTCATAGTCGTTCGAGACTATCTCCACAGTTACCGAACGGTGTCGATATTTAAAAAAACTGTGTTCAATATGTCGTATAAATTGGCGTTCTGATGAACCGAGTTAAGCTTCGGATAATTGGGCATTTTTGTAAAACTAACGTTGGGATAATCGACGGTACACTGCATGTTTCATTCTCATCGCTTGTTAACCTTTTTCTTCAAATCGTTTATTTTCCTTTGCTTTTTGTTTGCCGTTGTGTAATGGATATTGCAAAAAATCTTTTCCTCGTACGATTTCCCACGACGTTAAAAAAAAAAAAATTAAATTCATATGTTGTTATATGTTGTTATACTGTTTATGAAGATCGTTCCGGAGTCAATAGACTGAACTGTGGCGACGTGTTATTTTTTTTGTTATAATTCTTTTTTCAAAGGTTTATCAGGTATCACTCACCTGTCCGAGGGTTGCAGCGTTGGATCCCGGCTGCTGGGGTTGATGGGACGTAGCCGATATTGGCGTTAGGGGTGTGTGCGGTGTGTGAGGTGTATGTGGCGTGTGGGGCGTCAGTGGTGTATGATATTGCTGGCTACTGTCACCCCCGTTGCTTCGCAGCTCCGGATCAGGACTCGTCTCGTAACCGTCGTCCCTGGCCTCCTGTTTCACCATCACACCTAATGTTCCCCCACCACGAAAACCCACATATTATTATGGTTGCTGAATGTTGTTTTTTTCTTTTTTGTTAAATCCGCGCCTTAACTTTTAATGAGGTACAAAAAATCTGCCCATTATGGCTTCGGCGATCAGGGTAATGCATACATTTTCCAACAACTGAAAAGTATATTACATCGGTGTACGGTTTTTTAAAATATACCATCTTGGGAAAGGTATGGTACATTTTTTACCGGAAATATCAAGCGACATGTCGTAAAAATTTGGCATTGTTCCATCGACCCGTTTAAAAGTTACATGCTATTTTATGTTAAGGAGTCAGTAGGTACGGGGATAGCGGAGCAAAATCGAACCGCGGGCTGAACGGAATTTTATTAATTTTTCGCAGAACATTATTTTTTTAAAATAGTATTATCTGAAAGGGTGGACACAGGTCAATTTTTCCCCGGGTTACCGTCTGGCCATGATCTTCCATACACTAGTGTGTTTCCCGGTTTAAAGGGTGGTTGAAGTTAGGGCTTTCACATGGAAATTAGTCATTTTCGCTATACGCAAAGCGGGAATATATATATAGTTGTCCCGATTCAAGTTAGATGAAAAAATAAAAATGTCGAAAAATTAATTTAAAAAAAAATCTCAAAAATTTGGAGGGGAGACCCACGGTTGGTCGGCACCACCGCAGTAAATCTACGGCAAAATGGCGATCCCTTTTTTTCAAAAACTTATGTGTCCTTAGTGCGGAACAATTATTAACAACACATATTATGAAAGGTCAAGCTACCATTTTTTTAACTATTAACTATTAATTTTTTTCACTATTATTAAGGTCAATTTACCATTTTTTTCACTATTCGTATTTCCCGTAAGATTTATTCTATTTTTATACATAATTGTTTATTTTGTTCGTCGTAAGATGCTCTAAAACGTCACTGATTCGATATTTCATAACGATTTATGAATTAAAAGTTACATACATTTGTTAAAGTACAAACACTTGGAATAATCGAGAAAAGTAGATTTTCATACTAATGAATTTCTAAAAAAAAATTCAATTTCAATTTTCATATTGCTTTCTCATAATGTTCCATTATTCGCAAAGCTTCTTCTATAAGAAAGCCTTTTCTATATATATATTTTATTTTGGGGTTTCTCATAGAGGAAGCTTTGCGAATAATAGAACATTATGAGAAACCAATATGAAAATTTCAATTTTCAACTTTTATGCGGAAGCGTTATGAAAATTTCATTTTTCATTTTTCAACGTCGACATTGTGTTAGAGTTTTATGCAAAACAGTTGATCGATTCAGATTCAGCGCATAAAAATACACCATTGTCACGCTTCACTTTGTCGAATCTGCGCTCGGCGCGAAAATACATGGAATCATGCGCTCCTGAATTTTCTTTCTGGCACTTTTATTTCACTCAAGAAATCCAAATAATACCTCTTTATTTAGCTTTTTCAACCCCGTCATATCGTCTTGTGAATTTCTTGTCGTAGAACATGGTAGGCACCTGAGTTTTTCGGCGGTACCATAGGGAACCAAAGAAATCGCTATTTGAAAATATGCTAAATATTCTATTTTTGCAATATTGACTACAAAAGTTCGAGATAAACTTTTATCATTAGTCCTCGCTTCGGGACTATATTCAATGTATTTTTTCACCCTGATCACGAATCTGAATCTTTTTATTCATTGATGAATATTTAATACGGAAAAATGCGTCTCGAAAAAGAAAAATTTCATGAAATTCAAAAAATTCAAAAGACATAAAATTTAAATAGTTCGATCGATTTTCGTGAACTTTTAATGACCATATTCTATCTTTGTGCGCGTTTTTAGCCCGACAGTAACAAAATTGTGAGCGCTAGAGCGCGGACAAACATTTTTGAAGAAATAAAAAATTACGTACAAAAAAAACAACTGAGCATTTTACAATGAAATTTTGCCCAAACGTTGACTATTGATCACACATGCTTTGTGTAAAATTTCAGCTTGATCGGTTGAGGCATTCCCGAGTTATAGCGGTTTGAATTTTCCGCAACATCTGAACATTTTTTCTAAATGTGTTTTTTCGATGTTTTGGAACATTCTGAACACGTTTTCATTAAAATCTGTTTTTTTTTTTCACCAAAACAAAGTTTCCTCTATGAGGAAGCAAAAAAAAACAAATTTCATGCGATGATTACATTGAGCTTCGTTTCAGTCATAAATGACACCGCTGTTCATAAAAAATGTATAGACTTTAAGCGACAGTGTAACTGAAAAATTATACTCCACACGCCATCGTGTGAATAGATGGGTAGATAGATAAGTTTGATCGATTTACAATGTTAACATTTCATCAATTTATTATTAACGATTGTACCGGTGTTAAAAGGAGGCTAATACCGACACTCGCACCTCAAAACTTCAAACATGTTTTTCTCCGAGACTGTTAGATATAAGCGAATAAAATGTTAACAATCAATACGGAATTATGGTACGGAAACCCCTCCGCTAATTGCTCCGAAATAATAAAAATAAAAGGGAATAAAGAGTGATAACCAAATCTGTATTAACAAAATGGTACAACCTTAGAACATCACACATGGATCTGGTGGACTCGAGACATTTCAAGAAAGTCTTGCTTTTCGAACAATTCGTCGGTTATAAAGCATGCAACTTCTATAAAATTAGTTATAACGGGACTGCAGCTCATCGAACATGTCTTAACGATTTTACTAAAGTTAAACTAAATGAGCGTAGAAATAAAAATTTTCACATAGCTACTTCACGCGATTTCCTTTTATGTACAAAGCTTCTATGGGAAAGCATTTCCTCATAGATTATTATTTGTCATTCTTGTAGAGGATGCTTTATGTGTAAAAGAAAATAATGAAGTAGCAATTTATCGCTTCGTAATGACCCCCAAAAAATGTTTTCCGTAGGAGACGTAACGGCGAGAGTGCAAAAAGGCATTTTTAGACAATTCAAAATGTCACAAAATCCAGGCCCGTCGACCGCTTTTTACCAAATTCAATAGCGCCAATTACTTGACGTTGTTTGATGTTACTTCTATAGAAAGTTTTAACCCGGTAACTTAAAGTTTGCGAAAGATAGTGGACAAACACATTTTCATTTTTTTAAATTCAAAATCCCATAAAATCTGAATAGGTGTTTCAGTTATTGGGTAAATTGTGAGAAATAAAGGCGCGCGTAATTGCTCAACTGGTGTGCCAAATTTCATCGCGACTGATAGAACCTGATAGAACTTGATGGACTAATGAAATTTGAAAATTCCACAGGCCTGCCACGCACTTACACATCCATCCATCCAGACATTTTTTGTAAATGCCATTATTCGACATTTTGAAATATTCTGAACGTTTGTCCATCAAAATCTCAACAAAAAAAATGGTTTCATTGGTAGCAAAAATATTGATTTTGCTTCCTCATAGAGGAAGCTTTGTTTTCGTGAAAAAATTAGTTTTCGAGATTTTGATGTGAACGTGTTCAGAATGTTCCCAAACATCCAAAAAACACATTTAGAAAAAATGTCTGGATGTATGTGTGTGTGTGTGTGTGTGTATGTATGTATGTATGTATGTATGTGTGTGCAAATCATTTAACGTTCATAATTTGAAAACGGCTTGAGATATCGAGGTGAAATTTATCACACGTGTTGAGGGGTCGATCCTCATTATTCGTTCCAATCTTTGGCCAAATCTATGCAGTAGTTCAAATTTTATGCGGTTTTGAATTTTTTCGAAAATGTCTGTGCGCGCTCTAGCGCCTTCAATTTTTGACATATCGGGCTAAAAACTTGCACATACATGGACTGTTATCGACCAACGATCGGTATTGAATTTGGGAATAATCGGCTGAACCGTTTAAATTCTATGTCATTTTGAATTTTTTGAATTTCATGCAATTTGGTTTCTCGCCTCATTTTTTCGTATTAAATATTCATCTATGAATTAAAAAAGTGTCAGATTCGTGATCAGCGTGATAAAATACATTGAATTACAGTCCCGGAGCGGCAACTAACGAAAAAGTTTACCGGATATTTTTATAGCCAAAATTGCAAAAATGAGTGTTTTTGGGTATTTTTAAAGTGATTTTTTGCTTTCCGATGGGATCGCAGAAAAACCCAGGTGGCTATTATTATCTGCAGCAAGGCATATACAAGACGATGGATATGGCGGGGTTAAAAAAGCTAGATAAAGAGGGATCACTTGGATTTCTTGAGTAAAAATCGAAAGTGCAAAAAAAAATTCGGGAGCGCATAATTCCATGTATTTTTTCGCGCCGAGCACAGATCCGACAAAGTGAAGAGCGACGTTATTTTAACCAAATTCATAATAAAGTTGAAAATTGAAATTTTTATATGGCTTCCTCATAAAAGTTGAAAATTGAAATTTTCATATGGCTTCCCCATAAAAGTTGAGAATTGAAATTTTCATATGGCTTCCTCGTAAAAGTTGAAAATTGAAAGTTAAAAGGTGAAAATTGAAAGATGAAAGTTGAAAGTTGAAATTTTTATATCAATTCCTCATAATGTCCCTTTATTCGCAAAGCTTCCTCTATGAGGAAGGCAAAAATATAGTAAATGCTTTCTCATAGAAGAAGCTTTGCGAATAAAGGGAAATTATGAGGAATTGATATAAAAATTTCAACTTTCAACTTTCTACTTTCAACTTTCATCTTTCAATTTTCACCTTTTAACTTTCAATTTTCAACTGTTATGAGGAAGCCATATGAAAATTTCAATTTTCAACTTTTTTTGTAAAGAAATGCAATGACAAAAATGGCTTAGCTACTATACCCATGTGTGTTGTTCTAGGATTAGTATTTATTCTTAATTCTTTGGGTCACTTATGAAAAATATGTTTTTGATATTGTTGAGAAATTGACTGTTGGGGAATCAATTCTTTTTTTTTCGAGATACGAAAATGTGTGTGGGGGGGGGGGGGGGGGGCAGGGCGTGGATTTTTCATGTCGTACGTCTGAATTGATTTTCAAAAGTGCAGTCCATTTCTTTCACCAGGTTCGAAAAAAATATATTAAGTTTGGAGCCGAGCGTATCGGTACTTAGCCTCCTCTTAAGGACGTCTCGGTTCGTCAAAATATACATGCATACGTCGAATTGGAAAAACTTGCAATATTTTTTTTGAAGCGTAACTTTTGATATTAGATTGGCCCGATCATTGAAGCGTACTTAAGAATCTCCTCGATATCTACTCACCTTGTGAAGAACAGTTCATCGACGACCCGTTGTGTACTCCATTGTGCACCGGCGATGGATAAGACCTGTTACCGAAAGAAAAAGAAATTACATTAATATTTTGTCCTTCTCGGATTTTTCACAGAAATCTCGCCACTTCGCATCGACAAATGGAGAGGAAACGATGACTGGATACAGGAAAATGTTGAGCACGGTGAATGGAGTGATCGAGCGACTACAGGTAAACACATACACACAGCAACTTTAATTACTTTACACAGGTCTCGAATAATGTGGTAAAACAATTTTCGGAAAACATGAAAGCTTTTTCATCAACGTCCACGCTGCTGGTAAAGTCTGAATTTTCTTTGATCCGGGCTTCAAATTGTGAGCGCGGTTGGTGTACCCTACGCGTTGTACACTGTACGAGGCACGCGTGCACGAGATTGATTTACGCACGATCGAGCATTAAAAGCTTCGGACATCCGACACTGGGTTGAGGGATATCCGATATTGCGCCTTGGTTACGCACCATGGTGCGGCTCGTATGATAGCTTCTACTCATATCCTACCATAGAAAAGGATGATAAAATAAAGGGTAAACCGTGCCGGAAGACTAGCCATTGTATCGGGTCAAAAAAATGTCTCGACATTTCCCCGACAAAATCTTTGTCATTTTATGACATTTTTTATTTTCTTATTACTTAACATCGAACAAGGATTGTTAGGAAAATGTTTATTTATTAAAATAAAAATTTTCCTAACAATCCTTGTTAGTGGGGTTGTTGGCGGGAGCGTATTAACGCTCCCGCCAGTGAACGGTAAATCGCAGCGATAAAAGTCGCAGTAAAAAGAATTAAATAATAGTTTATTTACTAATCATTAATATTCTTCGTTAATAATAAAATTTTGTTAATCTTTTCAGTTTAGTCACGAAACGTCTACCGAAGAAACAACAGTTATTTTATGCAAGTTAATATAGCATATGATACGTTTGAGTTTGAGGAACTCTATGCATGACTATATGTTGATGCTGTGAGAAACGTATTCCAACTGTAATGACGACGACGATTAACGATTAACGAATTATTATTATTAATTAACATTATTAATGATTACTAAATAACGCACTATTTAATTATTTTTACGGCGACTCTTACCATTGCAATTTTTGGTTCACACTCAGGAGTTTAAAAAAAATTCTTTTATTTTTTTTCACACTTTTTGAAGTACCCCCGGGATCTTATGGAACTTAAAGAATAGGGAGGTACTAGTACGATCGAGACTATGTGCAGCATCTACGCAGGGTGTGGAAGCTTTCACGTTATATGCCGATTGCTAGATGACAAAAGAGCGTAACCTGTATACTTTAACACAGGGGATAAAGCCTTTTTTGTCTTTTAGCAGTCGATGATATAAGAATGCCTTTCACATTATTTTTTAGCGATATATTATTAAGATATTTTTCAATTTGCAAAGCCACTGCGATATATTTTTCTTTACTTCGGATATATTAAATCGATAGATCATTTTAATATGTCTCTAGAAATCAGCAATCTTCTTCAAGAGGTGCGTACTAGTTCTGAATGATTTTCCAGTTTCCGCAGTTGTAGTTGTTAAAAACACATTCCGCAAGCGACTGCATTCCGCAGTTGTAATTCGTCCCTTTGTAGAAGTCAGAAATGTTCTTCACGTGCTGCGCACTCTCCATCGATGCAAAAAAGAAACTTTTCGACCATTCTAGTACTTTCGTAGAAGCTCAAAACTTCTTTCGATTTACGCTCTAATCCTTAATCATTTTCAGGTCTTCGCAGTCTCCGTCAAAAATGAAAACAACATTTTAACCATTCTCATCCTTGCGTAGGAAGTGGGAACCCTGCTTTGACACTTGTACCCTGGATAATTGTCCAATTGTCGCAACCTCCATAGATGCTAAAAACAACATTTAGACCATTCTAGTACTTTCGTAGAAGCCCAAAACTTCTTTCGAGTCACGCTCTAGTCCTGAATCATTTTAAGGTCTTCGCAGTCTCTGTCAAAACTGAAAAAAAAATTTAACCATTCTCATCCTTGCGTAGGAAGTGGGAACCCTTCTTTGACTTGTGCCCTGGATAATTGTCAAATTGTCGCAACCATCATCCGCTCTAGTGCATCCACGGAAATCTGAAAACTTAGTTGAGAGCTGCGCATTTGCAATGAATAATCAAACACTGTCGAATTAAATGCACGAAGTCTGCAATCCTTCTCGTATCGAAATAATTTTCCGGATCCTAGATGGTTCTTGCTAGAAACGATTAGTCCGAAATTTACAATATATCGCACGGCGCGATATTGATGTTACACTAAACTATTTCAACTATGGCAGCAGTATTATAGCTGACGAAAATCATCGTGTCGGCGGTAATAATGGCGGTCGGTGTGCCGATTTTCGGTATATGTGAATATACTTTTAACCTTTTCTTTTTTCAAAGTTCTGTATCTCTGCGGCTTTAAATTTTTTGTTCACAACCTACCCAGATAGACAAGCGCCATGAAAAGTAGTAATATTGGCGCAATATTTGCGGCATGTGCGGCACATGTCGCAATTATTGCGGCAACTGCTACTTTTCGTGCCGCTTGTCTATCAGGGCTACATGGCCCACTGTTCTTCTTCTTCTTCTTCTTTTCAATTTTACTGGGCCACCTAGCGTACGAATAGGAGGCGCCCAGTATGGCCACCAGAATAAACGTGTCGGCCAACGCGAAAGTAGCGGGATGTTCAAGAGAGGCTTCGTGACTGCCTGCTCTCGTCACGAAAACTTGGATAATTAGAATGGCCCACAGTTCTAATGTGACGAATTGTGTTAAGACACCATAAGCCGTTTCGGCAAACACTAGAGACAACGAAAACGGCAAAATCCAGGTGTCTCAGAGAAACGCATATAACTCGCGTCATTTTTTCCGTGCGGGCAGTCGAGAGTTCAAATGGTGTGAATTTATTTGCTTCTCTTTTTTTTCTTACTTCATTCACGAAGCGACCTCTATGAAAAAAAAGTTAAACTATTCTGACTGCCTCATCGACGCGGTAATTTGCTCGGCCCGGTAAAACTTCCTCTCGTCTCGTTTTTTTTTAACGAGTCAGTCATTTTTATTTTTTCGAGCTCTTCAAGCTCGAATCCCAGAGCTTTTTTATCAACATTCGCCAATTACGCAGCATTTTCTTGCCTTCGCTTAAATAAAAAAATATTCATTGACCCGACATTTCCCTGATTACCATGACGCGCTTAAAATTGCCTGATATTTCCAGATTTTCTCCGACGGTGGCCACCCTGCGTGGGTTCACTGCATAAAAATCGTCGTACGTGGAGAAAGTACAAATTTATTCTCAGTTCGCGTGGGCGGGCGAGAGATCCTCGCGGCCCAAACGCCGTGCCGAATTTATTCATATCAACTCTCCGGGTTCACCGGAGTAACGTTCCTCTTACGGTACCGAATACTAATACTATAATCTACTCCGCTCGTTCTACTCATTATATGCTGATATAACTATGTATAGTATATATTAACGCAGTTTTGTGTTTTCTTTTTTCACATAGGCAACAAAAAAGCGTACGTTAGCGAGGAAAGTGGAAAAGAGTGGAGAGGCCACTAATTCGAAAATACCTAACCTGGGATGATTTTCCAACGAGTGGCGCACAGTACCTGGTCCCATGTACTTTTTATGTGAAACCCAACAGAGCTCTTATCCTGTCTTTCTCTTTTCCCATAGATCTATATGTATACCTTATGTGCACGTTGCATAGTATGCACCCCCCCCCCCCCCCCCCCCCGCCCCGCCGCTGCTGATACATACTAGAATGTATAGACTTATATATTCTATATATATATATATATTTATATGCATAGAGTACATATAGTACGGGGGCATATAACTTTGCGAGACAGGTATATATACATATATGTAAACGGTCCCGGTCGGTCTACATAGCTCGCCTCTATGTGCCCCGAAGAGGTAAAATACACAAGGTATATGAGGCTAGCGTGTAGGAGATGGTTGGTACATAGAAGTACTTGCTGGAAACGACTAGGGCGTACGGGAGGAAACGAAAGGGGCCGTACGGGGGGGGAGGAAGGCTACCACGGGTAGGGAAAGATTCGAGTTAACTTCGTACACTGGATCAAACTAAAGTTTCGATCTTCCTAACCTTTGAAAAGATTTTTTTCTTTTTTTTTTTGTTAAAAATCTTTAATTTCGCCTTACAAGTAGGTTTTTTGATTTTTTTCTGGCAACCAAAAGTTTTTTTTTTATATGTGAAAACTTTGTTGGGAATTATCGTCCAACAGGTTGAGCAACATCATTTTTTGTAACACATGCACAAAAAGTCCCGCTTTTCGTACCTGTAAAGCGTGGCGAAAGTGGAGCGTTCTAGCAGAGGATACGAGAAAAATGCTGTAGATACTTTTGCGCCCGCTTATATCGGTGTAGATATTTTTGCGCACACTTATCTCGGTATAGATACTTTTGCGTACACTTAACTTGGCCTTTCCCGCACGCTTTCGTAAAGCTTTGCAGGTACGAAAAGGGGGAGCTTTCATGCATTGGTTACAAAAATATTGTGATATTCGTACGAAAAAACGGTTTTCCGACGGCGGTCGAGAAGTAGGCACTCGCCTACTCTCGAGCTAACCAACGTCACTTGGCTTCGCCTTGTGCCGCTGTAGCTCTCGATCCGGCTGGGGCAGCCAACGTTCGTCGAAAAGACCGCTTTTTTCG
>OY294018.1:8139906-8283103 GCA_958510785.1 Exephanes ischioxanthus | reverse complement strand
CTTGCTCTCTCCTTTGCCCGGATGTTGAACGAGCAGTATAGTTTTCGACGAGCGGCGCTTGCCTCCACCCCTAAGCCAGTGTGGCTGGCTCTGGCTGGTTCGTTGCTAGGGGAAACCTCCAGAAAACTCAGCGTACACGCAGAACCAACACAGGCTCACGTAGAAACCCCTTGCAGCTACATACACACACACACACACACACACACACGGAGAGAGAGAGAGAGAGAGAGAGAGAGAGAGAGAGAGAGAGAGAGAGAGAGAGAGAGAGAGAGAGAAAGAGAGAGGAGAGCATACACTCGGGCCAGGGGCTGACACACGGGAACGAACGGGAGGAACACACGGACGTTGGTAAAGCAACGGTGCGAGCTGCGGGCGAGAGCGAGAGGAAAATTCGCGGGAGCATAGTACAGCGTGGAATGCAAAGTGAGAAAGAGCGGACCCACGCACGCAACCGCACGCACACTGTTCTTCCATGAAAATGTCGATAACGAAAAACCCTGCGGGACTAGGAATAGCGCACGAGCGAAATGCTCGGAAACTACTACGTCGTGTACACTGTATACTGTATATCGCAGGACCAAAATTCTGATTTTCATCGTGACGTTTAAAAAAATATTTTTTTTACGAACTGACATCCCGGTTAGTAGTTACTAAAAGGGGAAATTAGGCTATCAAGGTTGTCCGTCGATCTCGGGATTACTCTGTCCAAAAAATAATTCAATATTTTCTTGCGCGATTTTGCGAGAGTGCACTGATAAAAAAAATGTGATTGTCTGCAACAAATTTCGTTTCAATCAACTAAACGGCTGGGTCAATACGTCCAAATAAATATGTACGTAATACGAACAAAATAATTCATTGTTTTTCCAAAATGAGTAACACTACGACCGACATGACGCTAGCTGACTTCAGACGAATTTTGTTTGTAGTAATCAAATATATATTTTATCCAACTTATAGGGGAGACCGGGGCAAAATGGGGTAACCCAAAATTAAGGAAAATGATAACCCTCATAATACAGAGTAAGGCGGGGCAAAATGGGGTCTCCTTAAATACACATTAGTATTCGACGTGTATTACTTAAAAAAATATTCAATTGTATCTAGCTGACAAAAGTTGCCGCGAGTCAAATCGAAGGGTACCCCATTTTGCCCCAGACGATTTTTTTTCAATAACCTCCTAAAACCGGTTTCAATACAATTTTTGTGTGACAAACAGTGGATCTATTTTGGGTATCGTTGTAGCAGGTTTTATTTCTTAGCTTCCCCATTTTGCTCCGATCTCCCCTATATGTAATTGAGTGGACAAACTTCTCGATGCTTCAATTACATCTCTTTTTGAGTGAACAGAGCTCGCTCGCTTCTGGGATAAATATTACTTTGAAACAACAAAGCGCGTATTGGAAAATAGTATAAACCGAAACAAAAAATAGCATTTCTGTTTGCGCGATAAACTTTTAGTTAGTACCGACGAACTATCCGGCGAGTCTTATACCTTCTCAGGAACTGTTTAATGTGCGAGAAACGATAACTCGTGTTTGCCGTCTAGCGCCATTATTTCGTTGCTATTTCGAATTTCAGCCAACTAAATGATAATGTATATAACCATTTTCAGTGAACGGAAAAGTCCAATATGAGAAACTCAATCTCGATAATTTTATCGCATATGCTTTGAATGGACTATACTATACGTTACATCCAATAAATTGTTGTTGACTTAATAACGAAGTGTTTTTGTAATTTAAAAAAGGCCGGTAAGTTCGTCAAAGCTAAACTAACGTTCACTTTATCTCAACAAATTATTTGAATCAATTATAGTGAACAGCATACATTTAGCGTTTAGCCCACCTCATCTTTGATCAAATAATTCGTTAGTATAATCAGATAGATGTTTCGGTCAAAATAGAGGAAGCTTTGAAAGAACTGAATATTCAGTCTACTCATCGGCTTCAACCCAAACCTTTTTCGATTTTTCTGACAACAAATCACCCCCATCCAATACAATATACGCACTTGTGCGCGATATCATTCAGTTATGTTGCGTCAGAAATTCCAATAAAACGGTTGCATGATTTAAGCAAATAAATATATAAATAATTTGGTGGATATTCCTTTGAATAATTAGAATGTTTGAATTGCATTAATGTTTCAACATTGATCATATTCTTTTATATTCATTTAAATACCCTTTATTTCATTTAAATAACGATTGGTCAACCTGACTAAATCTCCGGGCAACTAAATGCATTTATTTGAATCAACAGAATTTTCTTTCTGTGTGGGGAAGCAAGGACGTGTATGTTTTTTAAAATGTTTTTTTTGAGCTTCTAACTGAGTTCGGGTTTCTTTTCAACCCAGAACATACTGTTGTGATAATTTTGCCTTCATTATTTTAAATAGAATTCTTAGGAATGTGTTCTATTTTTTTATTTTTTGAGAAATATTTAGAAACAACCACTGTACATATGCTATGCAGTCTGCTCTGAATGTTGTAGCATCGCGAATCTGATTTCCAGCCTACCGTTTTATTTTATTATTTCTTATTTTTACATTTTTTTCTCGTTTGTTATTATCAGCTGCGGGAGAGAAACAGCGTTCACAAAGTTGTCGACCAACTTTGAGGTTTTCCATTTTCATCAACTACTTCAATATTTTCTACTGGTCTGTTCTTCTGACTGAGAGTAAAGGAAAACTGTTTATTTTTATCAATTTCTTTTTGTCAAGTTTCGCTGTGTTCGAGTTTTTGAAACCCGCCATTTATATTAATTTTCTATTGTTTGCGTTATAGTCATGGGACTTGAAGATTTCTCCCACTCCGGTCCTTCGACAAGCTTTCTAATAGATTTTACAAGGATTCATTGAATATTTACGATCACTGTAACAACGTCACGAATGCCATTTTTTTCATCCAAAAAATTAATCGACGCATAGCTTGTCGGGCAAAATATTCGGAAGCTCTTCTACGTAGTCCGAGAAAAGAATCTCTTTCTGCAGGCCATTGTGAGAAAATTGCGCTCAGGTGCGTCCCACAATTCGTTGAAATATTTTTGAGAAAGCATTTCGATAACCGAATTACATGTTATGAAACCTTGTTCTAATAGCATCAAGAGTTTCGATTTAAACATAGTTTTCGTGAAAATTGGAAAAAACGGGACCGTCGAGGATCGGAAATTTTTTATTTTTTTTGTTTATTGAAAATGCAAAAACTGAGAAAGTTTTATATTAACATCATATATTGCTCGTGTCTCGTTCCTCTTCAGATATCGGAATATTGAAGTATCCATTTCACTTTTGATATTGGGATGGAAAATTACAACATTATTACGTAATTTTGGACGGCGATGCGAGAAACTTTTATTTACTAAATTGCCATATTTAAAAATCGTTGACTTATAGAGAAATCTTGTATCGATATTTGCTTTTTAAAATGTGGTACTAGCACTGCTTGATTGCGTATCTGAGGTTTTACAGATCTCGATGGTGTGCATCAAACGTCTTGGTATGTGGTAATTAACTTCGCAACAGGAACTTTTTGCGGACTTGACGCGACCATCACTGCGGTCACGTACTTCGTAGAATCGTCACACATTTATATATTTTGCGATGACAAATAACATGACGTTGAGCGTAAATGGCCTTTTTAGATTAATCTAACAACGTCAATGACTTCAATGCTAAGTGTAAGTGGGTTGTGAATTATTTTATATAATAACTGAGTAGCGATCGGGTAAACGTCGAGTGATGAACTTGATCGATGCGTAAATACTTCTACTTATAATATTACTGGACAATAAACGTTGAATAAAGGTTTGTAAATTTAACAAACATTTCTTGTTCACAAACGTCAATAATGTTTTTCTTGTTACGATTACATTTTTCAAAAGTATTTACACTCTAAAAACAAGCGTATCGTCAAGTGTGTTGAATCAACACGCTTGCATTGCATCTTTCATGGATTCCCTGTACAACACACTTCTTAGTGTTTTCCTATAGAACACGCTTATCGGAATGCACGTTATGTGTGTTGTTTCAACGCGTTTACGGCTGAACAACTCACTTGGGCTACAGGTACATGCTAGATATATTACACACATTATAAAAGAAAACACTAGGAAATCAACACGCTTGCATATGCATTTGATTCAATCGCAATATAGTGGATTCGTATATCGCACAGGACAATCATGGACAGGCCGCCCGATATTTTCAAGTGTCGTATGTGCTATTTTGAAGCTGCGTCTGTTAATCAGCTATTGAAACACTTTGTCCAACATCATCGATTTGATGCATCATTTAAAGTGCAGAGCAACGAATATGAATGTGACGCCACATAAATTGGAAGTCTTTCAAGCAGCATGGGTTTCGAAAGTATCCTCACGTCGACATTAACGAAGAAGCTGCAAATATCCCAAATATCGCAGAAGGTAAATCATTGTAATTAATTTGGAAAATGTTGCATAGTTTTCTAAATGTGTTGGAGGGGGTGGGGGTGAACACACCTATAACCGTGTAAAAAGTAACGACATGCGTGAATGAGTTTAAAGCGTGTTGAAATAATGCACGTAAAGCGTATACAATTTACACACTTTGACATGTGTTGAGAGTCAACACACCTTGAAGCGTGTAAAAAGTAACTACACTATTCACGCGCCTAAAGCGTGATGAAGCAACACGCTTGTTTTTAGAGTGTAGTTATTATAATTTTTTTACTTCAATATACGGTTTATGACCCAAACAAATATCAGAAGAAAAATTTGCAACTCAGTTGTTATTAGCAGAACCGCAACTCGTGACTTTCTCCTCACACTCGTTTCGGCGTAAAGCTGTCCCGAAATTACTGAGATAAAATTACGAACGAGATGGACAGAAATTTTGGAATCTCGCAGAATAATTGTAATCTTCGTTCGTCGCTATATTCAGGGCTAAACCTACTTTAATAGTTTGAACGTTCGCCTTCATGTCTCGTCCCTTTTAATATTAGAGTTATCGAAAAATACAGGCCGCGACTGGATACACAGCTGATTCAAAATACGGCCGCGAATCATTTTTATGAAATGCTATCGCTCGTGTTCCTACAACCTCGAAGTCTACCTGAAAACTAACCGTAATATCAACCGTTATATGGGTCGCACAGAAGGTTGATTTACGGTTGGATTTTCCCACAATACCTCAATTTCCGACTCTGTGGCGAGAGCTACGATAGTTCTTAGCTCACATAGAAGATTCTGATGGACATATGTAACCCATTCGGATAACTTTCGCAATAACACAAACATTGCTACCTGGGAATGTATTCTTAGTAACGACGAATATAATTTGATTCTAACACTTACGGGTCATCGAATGAAAAAAATTAATATCACAGATATAAAGTGAAGTTTCGACAAAAAAAACAAATTGAATAAGTACATTCAAGCTATGACGTCGACTAGCAAATACATCGGCGTTCTAAGCTATAAGATGATTCACAACTACCTATTATCAACAATAAAAAAAATTAATTTGGTCTGTATTACCCAACGCATGCGGATAACAGCGACCGATCTAACGCCAAAAGGGCATATAAACTATATTTATACAAATTAGTTATGTATTGATGAAGTCGGAGTAACCGTGGATACACATTTTGGTTTGACTTCGGTTAAGCCCTCCATAAGAAAACCATAACCAATACAAATATAAATATAAAAAATATATTCTTTGTTGAAATGATTGCTATTAGGTGAAGACGCCGGAAAACTAGAGCGTTTAGCCGATAATGTCAAAGACTCTTGAAAAAAAGGTATAAAGCAATTTGCACATGGCTTCCTTATTTTTGATCGTTTTGCGCACAGCTTCCTTTATGAAAAATTTGGTTGGCCTTTTTTTGCGTCCTCGTGGAGGAAGCTAGTATATTTTCTGTCGTTAAAGTGGAAACAAATTCACTAAGTGAAAGTTCCGTTTTCGTTCTTGTCTAATGTTCTTCGGGCATGTCTAATGTGTTTGTCCGTTGACTACGAATCTCCAACTTTTTTTACTCCTCGTAATACTGATATTTGATTCAGAAACTCGTGTCGGTGGAGAAATAATAATTTTGAAAAAAAAAGTCAAAATTATCAGATCTAAACGGTTCGATCCATTTCCGCCAATTTTAGCAATTAAAAAGTAACATTAAAATCCCGTAAAATCTTACCGCTTGGGTACACTTTGGCTAATTTAAATACTGAAGGTCTTTGATCATAATTTTATATTTGTGTGCAGTTTTAAAACATTTTAAAAATAATAAAAAATTGCGTTCATTCTCCAATCGGGCCAAAGTTTTTGTGAAAATTTGCACTGCACGGAAGAGTCGTGACCACTTTACTAGTGTACCAATTTTCAACGCGCTATCTCAAATCAATGTCGAGTTATAGTTGTTTTAAACGATGCAAATTTGTCCCATACACATACATTCGAAAGCGTCCTAAAAATCGTATTTCTCGACATTTTAGTCTGTTTCCTGTACGCTGACATTAAAATCTCGATTAAAAAACAAATTACAGCTGCTTCTATGAGGAAGAGAAAAAAGGTTGAAACTTTTAACCTTTTAACTTGAAAGTTTTTATTTTTTACCGACCGAGTCAGTTTCGCCTCGGTTTAATTACTTAGTTTCGTCGAATCATCTCCCAGACAGCATGGGAAAATACCGTACGAACACGTGCTATCCCCTTCTGCATAATTCCGTCACGTTCCTCACGAGAATTCGTTTTTCTGCTCTGCTCGACACGCGTGCCTCTCGCGAGTCTATGCGAGACAGACGGAGATGAAAAGTACGGAAAGAAAATGTTATAATTCCTCTCATCCTTCTTCGACGTCGAGCGGCTACCGCACAGCCGCCAGACAGCTACGAGACGCTAGAATTATGCGCGAGGGGAAGGGAATATAATTTATAGTATCTTGGCGGAGCGTCGATACCATAAATGATTATTCGAGTGGGAGGGAAAATAAAATAAAGTTCGATGTATCAATCGATCGCGTTTTAATTCCTCGTTAATTCCGATATGTGGCATATCCTTATAATTTTCTGTAAGTAAACCTTAAATAACAGCACGAGCATACAAGTTCACGCGGTCTGTATCTTACGTGGCACACGATAAAATTTTACGATCGAAATAATAGCCGGCTGTTATCGAGACTTTGCTGTACACTCGGTCCATTCGCACTTCCAACGAACACGGAAGCAGAAACTATACTTCGAAGCTTTCTGGTTAAATTTTAATTTCGCTTGAGAAAAATTCAAATAGAATTCCGGTGGAAAGCTTCATAAATAATTGTAATTTATATTGAAGGGTGTTTACACCTGTTATAAAGGAGGCATCAGGAGTGGGGCTACATGGCATCCTGAATCAATACGGAGTATTTTGACAAATTGTTCGGGGACTCACAGAAGAAATCTCATCCCAAATGGCTAACCGATGGATGGTCCGTTTTGCCCCGTTCGCCCTCGCTTGTCTGCTGAAAACATGCTTATCCGTTGTGGGCACTGAAACGTTCACTCCTGCCCATGCTATGTTTATTTGACCGTGTGGGGGAAAAAATGAAATTTGGCATACAGGGTGAAATAAACTTAAAAATAGCGATGTACACATATTAAGGGGAAGCTGGACGTTTTTAACTCCTTACTTACACTTTTTACCGACGGAACTAGGCGATTTCTTAGTTTTAGTTTAGAATTGTTAAAATACTACGCATATGCTTCAAATCGCTATACATTGAACATAATATTGACATAAACATTTCGATGCGCAGACTAATTTTGATTATGAACGTACAAGAAATTAAGAAAATCGAATATTACAGTTTGCCAAAAAGCATGAAGTGTCACGATTGACGCACCGGTGGCTCCATATCATACCCTACACAATGTTCATGCGCTTTTTATCGGATCTAATCACTTGTCACAAGTGAACAGTACACTTAAACGTACAATACGCTTTACATGGATTTCTTTTTTTATATAATAGACTTTGTGAACGATTGTTGAATGTTCGGAGAATTTTAGAAAACCGGCCTGCACAATCGTTTTACGTATGTGAGTTCCAGAATATTTTACATCCTACAAAGTATATGCTGTTGAATTGTTGAGCGGCCATATTTTTTTATCTCGACAATTTTTAATATTCGATTTTCTCAATTTCTTTAACGTTTCCAACCGAAATTCGACTGCCCACGGAAGCGTCTATGGCTACTATAAAAGTGCTGTAAAATTTGAAGCATATATGCGTAGCATGTTAATAATGTAAAGTCGATTCTACCTCGCCTCGTTCTATCGGTAAAACAGGACGGTCCACCAGCCCTTTAAATTATCATTTTTTAAAAACCTTCGAACTGTGGATTTACAAACCTGTAGTTTAATTTAGTAAACATTTTTTTTGTAAAGCAGATACCGTCGTAATAGAAAGACTAATTTTTTAAAGACGTATTTTAGTCAGATGTTACACTGAAATAATTTGATTTTATTCGGACATCTATATATGGCGTCCGAACAAGTATCGACCGATGTGAACATATACATATCGGCGCGATTGCAAATAGTTGCACGGGCATGAATGCTTCCGAACAATACTATATAGTACATGGCCCTTTTGTTTAGCGGTCGAGACTTTCCAGCTGTAAGGTTGCTCCTATCACTGATAGTGCTCGCATCTATCTGTGGCACGTTTACGACGCTACCCGTAGTAGTAATTCTCAGCACTCCTACAATATTTTTAAATACACCAAATAATTCTCGGGACTTCTGTACTTTTTTAAAATTCTCTCGTATTCAACCGAAATAAGTCACGGGTTTGTTATAGACGAAATTCTGTCACTACCGGTCGATACATCGAGTGGTCATTACACAGTAAAAAATATATTTGTGCTTTGACAAACATTTTTTGACCGTGAAGGTAAAAAATTTTGTTTCTTGCTAATTTTTCAATTTATTTTTTCACCACAAACCGTATTTTTTTATCTAAAAAGGGATTGTAGAATTGACACTTAAAAACGTGCTACTGAATTACTACTAGTGTAACCACAGCACGTGACTGCGCCATCACACTTGTTTTGGCGTGAAGTTGTCGTGAAATTACTGCGGCAAAATTGTGAACGAAATATACATAAATTTTGAAATCTCGTAGAATAATTGTAGTCAACCTTGCTCGCTAGAACTTTTGAACATCCCGCCTCCAGTATTCGTCACGCCTCCTATTGCCATTGAGTGAACTTCTGTTCAGGGTTAGCGCACAGGCTTTAGTTACGTGCTATCTCTCGATGGGCATTTCAATAATTTGACAGCTCGCATTCACGTCTCGCCATTTTTCATTTTATAATCCGTAAATTTAGTGTAATAATAAGTCTGTTCTTTCTAGGCAAGTTTGCTAGATTACAACCGTGTATGACTAATCATAAATATATTCCTCGTCGAAACCCGCTTACGATTTCTGAGTCTGTGATAATCTCTTAATTTTTACACTTATTTCGTAGACCCGCAACAAGTTCCATATATCTCACTCGGAGTACATTTTTTACAACCGATTTTTTTTTTTTTTTAATCTCATTCGAGTGATTTCATAAGATAATGAAGAAACCGCTGTACCGGAAAACTAATCTTTTGCTACGGGCCTGGACGTAAGTCTGTCTCCGGACAAAACAAATTTTTATTCGAATTATTTGCATTTTTTTCCTCATGTATCGACAATATTTTAAACTATTTTTTCATAATTTTAATTTTCTCACCGTATACGAGGTATATAATGAGAAAATGTATTGTAATGTAAAAAAAAAATGGTTTATCAGATTATGGTTTAGACACACATGCAAGGTTGCAATTATGTATCGACAGTGCCACTACAGTCCAGTTCGAATAATAAAAAATTCGGAAAATTGAAACGCAAAGTTGTTTACGGTATTATAACATGTATATAAATAAGCATATGGAAATGAAATAACAGTGTACATTATACTGTAAAACATATATTTAACATATTTCCGACATGGAACACTTATCTCAAGGGGTCTGTGAAATAGAGTCGTCAATTTTTAATTATCGAGCGCCTCGCAATTAGGTTTTCATTTTATAGAATCTTTTCGGAGAAAAATCGATTCTATAAAATAAAAAATTAATTGCGAGGCGCACTCCGTTAATCAAATACGCGGTGATCGTAGCAATACATTTTCTACTTTATAAAATCGTCTGGGAGGAAAAAGGATTCAAAATGTTTTGAGGCCATGTTGATCTTTAGCCCTACCGTAAAAGGCGACGCAACAACCCTTTCTCCCCTGCCCAAACCGGGCCCAAAGTGTAACAAAATCTGTGATCAATTATTTTCAACGATTTCCGACAAAAAAGCAAATTCTTACACGAAGCCTACGTCAATTCAGCTTCTCTTAAGATTTCATTTTTTATCATGAATGGCCAGCGTAGTTTAAAAAAAATTAATTACCGTTTTCATTACCGACCGCGGTAAACTCGAATAAACCGGACAACTCGACAATCCTTACACGATGGGTAATTTGTGAATTGCGTATGTTTTCGGTATTATCCGAGATTGCACTTATCTGAGATACGCCTTCCCCACATTGCCTCGGACAAACTCGGTTCTACCGTAGAGAATTTATCCCATTTTGAGAGTTTCGGTTAGCCAATGAACTGCTTTTCCCGCCACAATCTGTTTCAATAGCTAAATACTCATAGTTGTGTAGATATTCCTAATTGTTTCCATCACATTTATTAGATGGCCACTAGCAGGAGCATTTTTATCTTACATTGGGAAAAAAAAAAACGATTGAGTCAACAAAATGAGCGCTTACGGGTGGCGAAATAAATTTTTCGTTGATCGAACGAAGTAATTGTCGTAGTAAATAAATAAACATTTCATTCGACAGCCTGTCGATCAACGAGGTATTCCTTTCCATCAACCAAACATTTGTTTCGAAACCCGTAAGCGCACATTTTGTTGACTCAATTGATTTTTTTTTGCTCTGTGTAGGAGATCTGAGTACGAGAAGGTCCAATCGTCGCCATTCTCTAGGTAATTCAGAATACTGAAAAACAATTGTGACGCATTCAGAAAATTTTATATCCGCAAAATTTCGTGACATTACACGGCATGACTTTTTGCATGTGTAAAATTGCATGCCATTTAGGAATGTTCTATGTCCAATGTTGCGTTACAGGTATAGCACAGTAGCTTAAAGCCGTGGCCGTACATTCGCTTTAACTCCCCGGAATCGGCTCGAGAACTCCTATGAGCGCATGACGCGTCGCTGTGTGGCTGACGATGTATCGAATTCAAGATGCTCTGCTCCCCTTCCTAAAGCCGATACTGGAAATGTGGTGCGTGCATGTGTGTTCTGTGTAGTAGACATTCTACGCTATACGACGCGCACGAGGCTTCGAGAGATATAAATCGCCGAGAAAGGAAGACATAGTGCAGAAGAAAAAGAAAGCGTGACAGGGAAGACCGGCAATGTCACCGGACTTCTTCATTTCTCTATTGGCTCGAACGTCTTGCATCCTCCTCTTCTTCTTCCTTCTCCTTTTTTTACAGGACCAATTTTCAGTCGATTCCCAGCATAAGTAGCGATTGTAGTAACGCAGGTTACGGAAGTTTATTTTTCCGCACGTGGCAATGGACTTCCACCGAGTCAATCGAGTCCTCGAGTCCATTCACAAAAAACTTGATCGTTTCATTCATTTTTATTTCCATCACTTTCACGACGAACAGGGTACGTTCTGCGAGTGACGTGTTTCCAATTGATACCGCTATATCGCCGAGTATTTACGTGGTGCAAAAGGCACAGTTCAATCGCACCGATGTCGTCTATAACGTAATCGAGTCACGTGCAACGGGCGTCCACGAGCCGCGACGAGATCGAAGGACAGACGAGACGAAGGTTTTTATTTTCTTTTTTTTTTTCTTTTGCACACAATTTTAATGCACGTGGGGCAGTCGCACGTGACATATCGCCTGCCTCTAAAATCAGCGAGACATATTTTCTGTGTTTAAACACAGAAGTATCCGTTCATGTTTTGTGATCGCAACCGCATGAATATGTACGTGCGTAATTCTTATGCATATACATATATAAAATGACCTTTGTTGTATTAGTTTAGAAAAAATTTTGTAAACTTTTTTTTTTATAAAAAAAACGCATTTTTATTTATAGAATATTTTTTATATAAATTTTATGGATAATTTTGAATTATCAAGTTGGATACTCATGAATTTACCGATCGGCTAAAAATGGCTGAAAGTAATAAGTTTTTGCAGCGTCTTGTGTAATATCCAGAGTAGACGGGGGTTTCCGAGTAAAATTGTCTTCGCGACGAGTTTAATTATTCGTAAGAAGCACGAATTCGTCATGCAATCGTACTTATAAGAACAGGACTCATTCCTCTTCTTTACTTAGACTGAGAAAAATCTTTTTACGGATACTAAACATCTTATAAAGTCAATACGGTCAACTGGTTCCGATTTAAATGGTACGAAGGGCAATAAAAAGTTAGAAGGACATTTGTGTCAGTATTTTCTTTTACAATTTGTTCTTCATTCCGATATGGGCGAAAGATGTATTGGCTGGCAAGAATTGACCAAAACGTTGTACAAATTGAGAAAAGTAACAATTGTACCTGCTCCGAATGACCACACATTTCTCAAAGATCGTGAAGTATGTTTCCGGTGTCGACGATACTCGTTAACCCATCCTTAAAAAAAACTATGTTGTAACTTTATCTCTACTTATAATTCCCAAAATTTCATGCGATATTGAAGCGATAACCGAAAAACGTTCGAGACAGGTGTTGGCTCAATCTCGCGCGCTATCATAAGTCAGTTTATGTCAGTGCCTCAAAATTATTTTGAGCGCATAGAGTGGAGGTGGGGTTGCCATAAGAAAAATGCGAGGCGGGGGTCGGAGGTGGGAATTTCCTAAAAATATCACACGGTACTTTATGTTCCAAAAAATTGAATAAACCCTCATAGCGGCGATGAGCATGATTTTTCTTCAGTAGCGAGAGTGATCCCTTTAAAAATCCAAGTGCATACATTTTGCAGTTCAAAAAGATAATTCCGGGTGTGTTATCGAAGACCTGTCGACCAACGTGTGAATGAACTTCGCGACTGCGAGTAGATATATATATATATATATATATATATATATATCTATAACGGACAGAGGCGTACACGCTCGCTTTCCCGCGGCGGTTCGACGGAAATGCGCGCGCGAATCTCTCTCATCGATATCGGATGTAGTATTATAGGTATAGTATCTGCGAAGGGGTGGGTTACTGGTTGACGACGCCGGTTATGCCGAGAGGAGAAACCCGCGAGGGGTGCAACGGTGGTCTCTACGCTAGCTCGCCGCTTTTGCCCCGAATCAAATTTTACGATTCCCATCCATCCGCTGCCTCCGCGCTCGGTAACCGGCGCGATCCTGACCTACCGCGGTCCCCGGCACTCTCCTCTTCGTTTCTCTTCTCTATTCTTTATAACCCAACATCGATATTTTCCCCTCTCCAAACGACGCGGCGCTGTTCTTTTTCCTCTTTCGCTTTAATACACCGAAGAATATATACCTGCCGCCTATATAATGCGGCGTGCATTGCTCGCTCGTCGCTACCCCACGTGACGGAGACAGCTGCCGTTAATTCTTTTTCTTCCTCGATCGCGGGCGAATGAACTTTTGTCTCCCCGAATCTTTCTCCTCATACACACTAATACAAGTCATAAATTCATAAAATTGCTAATGTCATCGAGGAAAAATATCCTTTTTATTGTGTGTCTATTATATTGACCTTGAAAACAAATAATGTTCTATATTTTCAATGGACGGTACAGTTACTTCGAGAAGTTGCGAAAAATGCTGGACGTTGAGAGTCATCGATCCTGCATCTTCTAAGCTGAAGCAGTCTGACCTGAGATTTCCATGCTAAGTAAACTCGAAAGATTGAGGCGTCTCTTCTTTGTTCTTCATATGTGACATTTTTTTTCTCTGAAATTTTTGAAATGTTTTTTTTTTCGAATTTCTTGCCAACTCTCTTTTTCAACGGGAATGCATTGTCGGCGACTCCGAGTACGCGTTCCTACATTGCTCTTCGAGGAGTCGAAATGCAATGCATAGTCTGAGCTGTGAAAAAAAATTACACCATTTTTCGACGATTACACCCAGAAAAATAATTTATTTGACGGCCACCGTTTATTTGATTTAAATAAATATTTATTTCATTTAAGTAACTATTTACATAATTTAAATAAATATTTATTTAAGTCAAATAAATATTTTACTTGAACCCAAATAAACGGTGGCCGTCAAATAAATTTTTTTTCTGAATGTGAAGTACGTACGTTTGATGATTTTTCCAAATTTTTGTTCAACCTTCATTTCCACGGAGTATTTTAATTCTTGTATTTAAAAGGTGTTTAACGAGAAGAACGCGATGGTTCGAAGAGTCACGAAGAGCTGTCCACTACCGTACCGACACTTTTGCATCAACGTACGGTCAGTTCCGTGACATTGAACTGCCCCGATGTTATATTTTTATGAACGCAACATTTATTCGTCGAAAAAACGCGTGTAAGTCCGCCCAAGATTTTATTTGTTCCTCTTTTTTTTGGTGGGAAAATGAGTGAAGGTGGTACGTGAGAGACACGCGCCGAGATGGCGGCGATACACAGGTCGACCCTTCGAATCCCCAAAGCGCGAGAGAGCAGGCGAGGCGACGGGACGAGACTTTGACCGAGTTTTCAGAGAGCTCGACTGCCGGCGCGCGTTTATCTCGGTCCCGCTCGCTGTGGTATGCGCTGCCCCCCCCCCCCCCCCCCCCCCCCCCGACCTCGTATTATACCGCGGGGGGTGGGCGGGGGCACCGCTCCGTTCTCGCTTTTGCTTCTCTCGCTGTTAGACGACCGAGCTTTAGCAGTTGTAAACTCGCCGAACGCGGGCTAACCGTCTGCTCTTACTTGTGCGCATCGACGACGCCGAAAGTTTTAGTCGTCTGGTGTATCGACTCCTCTCGAACTTCTCATTTGCCACCTACTAATACATAAATAATCACTGTACTGATATTCAAACGTGTGTGAGCGGGAGGAAAAAATTATTTGAATAATTAACCGTTATAAACGGTTTGGGCCGCGAATTTTCTCTCATTGTCGATGCAACAACGGTTTCGGTGAATTATCGATTTAATGCAATTTCGCTACTGAATGTCAGTGATCGCAAGTATTTTATGATTCCGGGCGGATCGTGTGATTTCAAACGATTTCACTTTAGCCGAATTAATCGGAATACTTATTTCAGAATTGTTTTTCTTATCGGATTGGAAATGAGCATCGGTGGTCCTCAAATCTCGACTGGATTACGGAGTCGTCGCAGAATCGATGTGTATATATATATATTTTGTTTTTATCGTAGGTCATCGCGAAAGGGTGTAGAGGTTTTTCTAAGGCACAATATTGACGGATTTGTAATCAGCTGTGAAAAATAGATTAAAAATAGCCTCAAAACGACGAATTAGGTAAATTTCTGTTAGCGATTTTTTACTATAAATGTTGACCTTTTTGTATTTTATGAAACATAGAAATTTTTTAATGTTACGACAGGAGGTGCAAAGTAATTTGCACAGGACCTCCTTATTTATCACTTTGCACCTTTTTTTCATTTGACCATACGTAAACGCCAGGTGAATATATTTTTGCCGATCTTGCATCCGATTGGATGTTAGACGGGTGAAATAACGTCCCGTTAAAACGAACACATTATCTAACCGATAATAGTTATTTGTATGGCAATGGCGTGGAAAGGGAGGTCTTGACGAGTGTGAAAATGCCGCATGAGACGAAGGCGAGTGCGGCATTCACACGAGTCAGAACTCCCTTTTCTACGCCCATGCCATTCACATAATTTTTCCTAACAAATCCACGAAAATCACGCTTTCCGTTTCCGTGAAATGTGCGTAGAAAGGCACTTTTCCGCTCTACTGCGGGAAAAAAGACCATATTGCGTTTGTACGCATGTGCAGTGTTTCTCCCGCACGCGATTCGAAAAAGTGCCTTTCTGCGCACACATCACAGGAACGAAAAGCGGGATTTTACGTGCATGTGTTAGGAAAAGATAATTGAAATGTGATTTCCTGATATTCAGTATTTAAAAGTATTCTACACGCGGTCATGGGTATATAAGGTAGCACAAGGAAGAGAGTTGAAGTGAGACCAAAGAGGTGAAAAATCCATGATGGCCGCTCGTCCGATTGAAGATCCGGCGAACGCGCCAGGTTACCGTTAATTTAAATTCCCACAGCGACGCAGGCACATTTGACCACAGTTCACAACTATAAACTCAACAGGGCATATTGACTATGTTTGTACACGGAGAAAGCAAGATATTAAAATTCGGCAATCTTTATATGCAATATATTTTTATGCTAGCTATTACTATTACTTATTACTCATATGTACCATGTAGTGGTATCTACCTTAAAAATAGCTAAAATGGAACAATTTAGTATATGAAGATTGCTAAAATCTTACCATATATTATTCTATTTGTATGCTGTATGACCTGTCGGCCTTGAACCTTGTCGGTATTTTCACTTGGAGCTTACGGTACGGTCAAGTTAAAAATAAACAGCAAGTTGAATCCGACATGTAAATCTTGCTGTTGTTTAAAGTAAGGCTTTTCATAATTGAGGAACAAGGAGAAGGTGGAGAGTATGTTTTCGAATTACCCATCCAATGAAATTTCAAAACTGGACGAGTCAGCCAAAGGTTACATTTTTTGTTGTTGCATGACCATAGGTAGACTTGCAGGCATATTAGAACGAGGAGTGCATCTAACGGGGAACTCCGGCGGATTTTGCTCCCTCGGACACATATGATTTGGCAACTGGACGCGTAATTTTATCGTTAGAAAATATACGTTTATTGTATCTTAATGTTTCAGAGAACGAACAAACCCTGGTTATATCTTTGACAATTGACGTTATTTGAAAAATGCAAGTCACCTTCTCGTTGCTGGAAAGAGTCAATCGGAAGAACTGCTATTTACTATCGTTGCTTCAATAGATACGTTCCTTCCAGGATATTTGTTTCGCAGCAATCGATGTAGGGTTTAATGAAACAGAAAGGAATATAATGTATTCGTTCCGGATACAAGATCGCCAAATAAAATGTTCCTGTCAATCAGCAAATATAACGGCTGAATATCCATACGAAAGATACATAAAAATTCCTGCGAAAATGAGATGTTCAAGATGAATTCTTGCACGTCTAAAAAATAACTAGGATTTTCTTAAAGTTTTATATTTTACGTTTTTAGCTGCCGACTGCCCGCTAGGAAAAAAGACGGGAGTTATGCGTTTTACTGAGGACCCGCGATTTTGTTGTTTTCGTTGTCTCCAGTGTTTGTCGGGACCGCTCAATGTCGCTTAACAGAATTGGGCACTTTCGTTTGGTCGATTTGAGAGTGTGTTTGTAGCGATAGATTAGGACAATAAATGTGAAGTGGCAGAGATAAACAACATCGAAAAAATGGACCAAATGTCTATTCAGGTATATCGAAAGGCGACCGCGATGATCTACTAGCGCCTTTACGATTATTTGTATTAGTTTACAATTATTCATATTAATTTATTAATCGTTTCCGAGGCAGTCGGGTTTTTTGGCTTTAACACGAGTTTTTTCACAACGCATCCTGCCGAGTTTTTTCAACCTTTGGACAGTTTGTTTTCGGGCCGAGTCAATCGTCGCTTGATGCCCTCATTTTTGTTAAGAATATTCAAATAACGAGCCGAACTCTCGCCAGCGCGAAGTAATTTTCAGAAATTACGTCCGCAGCAAGGACACGCTGTAATAATCCACGCAATACTATATTTATGTAGCGTATAGAGCGTATATTTAGTCAGGACGCATATACGCCTACAGCTCGCTATAGGTTGCGAAGTTATTTCGAACTTTGCCGGGTTTGCCTGATAAGTACGCACAGAGTAGATATGCGGTACGCATAGAAAATCATGTCCGGGATGTGTCACCGAGGTGGATGTCCCAGTGCTGTGTGTTCAAAAATACACTGCGTTTCATCGAACCATTGAATAGATATAAATTCATTTGCGGAAAATTAAGCCAATCGGAAAATTTGACGCGCAGGTTGGTACAGCTATATTCGAATGAACTAACATGTTCCTCACCATAGTTAAAGTCATTTATCATTTATAATTTCGCAAAGATTCACTTTTTTTCGTAAAATGCATCCGATTTTCAAATCTATGACTATTCTGTAGAGTAAATGCGGAAATTTCATGAAGCCAAATGAGTCGTCCTGCATAAAAAAAATCGGATAAACTCTTCTGGATAAAGAACGAGTCAAATTGTAATAAAGAAATAATCCGCAGGTAATCGGAATGTGAGGTTAACATTTCTTAAATTCGTTGTTATTAAATTTCCAACCCCTTTTACAACACGTTAGTTGCCGGAAATATACCTGTATTTATATCGGTTAAAATTTCTTGAAAATAATATTTTTATTGGTATTGACAATTTAATAAGTTTGAATTTTTCACTTATCCTCATCGTCGCGACAGCGTCGCGGTGAGTGCATTAATTGAACTATTATTTCAGGCGATACGCGCCTCATTAACATAGTTGATAGATTTGAACTCACTGATGGATAATATTACGATATTAATGACAAATTGAGCAGCTTTTACAAAAAAAGAGATCTTCAATAACATGGGCTACATTTTTCGCTTCTTGTGTCATGATTGGAATCGACCGGCGAGAGCCTGACCCAGGGCCTTAAGGTACTACTAGCGGACAGCTTGAGCCCACGTGAGTTCAGAGAGAATTGAGAGAGAATTGCGAACACTTCTTGACGGGATAAAAATCTGAAAAAAATCAAGCATATGGAAAGTGCTGAAAAGATTGATAATGCATAATAATAATTCCAAAATGTTATTGTCAATTAATGAAAAAAAAAAAAAAAATGTTTTTATCAAATCCCCCGGCAACTTAACTTTTTCTTCATACAAAAATAATTTGTTAATCTTTTTGAATACATATGAATTTTTTCAGAATTTTGTGTAACTTTAGAAAATGACGTTTTTTTTATCAACAAAAAACGCGATTTTAAAAAATTACATGAAATTCTGAAAAAATTCATACGGATTCAGAAAAATTAAGGAATCGTTTTCATAAAAAAAAAAAAAAAAAAAAATAAGTTGTCGGGGGCTTTGATGGAAATTTTTTTTTCGTTATTTTGTTAATAACATTTTGGAATTATTATTATGCAAAATTAATCTTTTCAGTACCTTCCATATGGTTGATTTTTTTTCAGATTTTTATCGCATCGAGAAGTGTTCGCAATTCCTCTCTCAATCCTCTCTGAACTCACGTGGGCTCAGGCTGTCCGCTAGTACTACCTTATTAAAAGCATGTGAAAAACACTTTCGTGGTGTATCTCTCTCGGTCTCGATTGCTCTTAAGGTGTAGCTAAAGATCAACATAACCTCAAAATATTTTGAATCCATTTTTTTCTGAAATGGTTTTATAAAATAAAAAACGAATTGCGGCGCTAACTGCGTACTTCATTAACATAGGGCGTCCCGCAATTATTTTTTCATTTTGTAGAATCGTTTCGGAGAAAAATGTATTTAAAACTTTAACTCCGTCTCTCTCACACCCATACGTGTTTACCCTGCCCTTAAGATAAAGCAAACTCAGAATAACCTCAAGAAAATGTCTAACCCATCCCAACAATAACGATATCGTTAGTGTTTAATAATTACGGTTTACTACGGAGAATGACATTGTTCAGCACTGAACGTGTCCCCGACTAGCGATTCGTGCTTATATTAATAAATAAATATCAACAGAAATCATTTTTATGCAATTATGTGTCAACGATAAAGACTTATAGTCTTTATAATCCTATTCTAGATGAAAGTTAAGTCTGTTCTGTCGACACAACTTTAATTTATTTTATCTTATTCAAGTGGCTTCATATGATAATGGAGGCACGCTATACTGTAACACTGTTTTTCTTGGCT
The DNA here is from genome assembly GCA_958510785.1 of Exephanes ischioxanthus. Lineage (NCBI taxonomy): Eukaryota > Metazoa > Arthropoda > Insecta > Hymenoptera > Ichneumonidae > Exephanes > Exephanes ischioxanthus. The sequence continues at coordinate 8,263,065 of OY294018.1, read as the reverse complement.
GGCTACCTGGGTGTAAGTCTGTCTGCAAACAAAACGAATTTTTATCACAATTTTTTTAAACGTTTGTTGATAACGTTTTATCATTTTTTTTCACAATTAAAACAGAGTACCAGAAAAAATGGTTGAATTCATTCGAAATTCAATACCGAAACTACATGTCATATGTAAAATACACAAAGCAAATATCACTGCGATCCGAAATCTCTTTGAGAAAATTATTGTGTTTTCGGATGGAGTGGATAAACAGGGCTGCAGAGAAACAAATGGACAGATGTGGAAAAGTGCGTTCCTACATTCTAGGACATGTGCAAATAGTACTTTGCGATACTAGTTCGTAAAAGCGAACTTTCGGCGAAGGTTAGGAAGTGGCTGCACGAGCCGGATCGAGCGCTACAACGGCACGAGACGAAGCCGAGTGCTGTTGTCACTTTACAATTGTCGTCTGGAGTCCGCTTTTGCGTACAAGTATCGCATACTACTTTATGTAACAAATGTAGGAGAAGTGGTACTTCGTGCCTGCTGTTTGTGGCGCTACGAGTAGCGTGCAATAATTTCCAGAAATCGCACGCAAAGGCGTTGATCTGCGGATTCGCCGGGAATTTACCACACTCATGGCTGCAAAGCGCCACTTACGCCACTCTCGGCAGGCACGCAAAGTAGCGCTTTTCAGGCATGAGTTACATAAATATCCCCAAGCCGATATAACCTGACAATCCAATTTTTTTTGGATTCCAATACTTTCTCTCCTTACATACTTCGTATGTGATGATAGGCAAAAACAAATGATATATATATTAGTTTCGTTCGTGTACTCTTGACGAATCTGCGGGGCATTGGGGCATTAGCATCGTCGTTCTCGCGCCTCTAGCGAGTCGCGAGAGCCAAGGCGCCTCAAAGAATGCTTCGCGCAGAGTGAAGGTAGAAATACATATATGCCTACAGGTATATAGAAAGAGGCACGATAGAGATAGACGTGGCAAGAGCATCGAGAGACGCTTGCAGTAAAGACGAACCCGCAAGAGAGCGAAAGAGAATGAGATATCGTGCCGTATGGCGGTGAAACTGCCTGGCAAGCTACAGTTTGCTTCTTCCAATGGCCTGGCAGACTCTGCGGTAAATGGGTCAGCTTCACCGCGTGTACACAGTACAGAAGTATAGTTCGCGTGTGTTACGAAACCGCGACGGACCTCGCGTTGATCCGGGATAGAGGAAGAGGGACGGCGAGCCGAAGAGAGATACAACTATACAACGTCGAGGTCCAGAAGAGTGAGGATCGTGAAACGAAGAAGTGCGCGAGGTGGAGGACGGAGGAGGCTTGGCGAAGTGTTGCAGATATATTAAAGCTGCGCGGGTCCCAGTGACTGACCGCGTGAATAACCAACGACAAGCAACGATACATTATCGGGACATGAATCCGAACGTCCGGCATTTATCTCCGGGCTGAAAACGATTTTTTCCATCCCATCGGCTGTTACAAACATCGGAGACGAAAATCAGTGTTTTTTTGTGTGTTTGTAAAAATAATCGATCAACTGTTTATTCGTGGATGAACGTTAAAAACAATTTGGGTATCGAGCGATTGTTTAGAAATTATATTTGACGAAGGTACCTCAATGAGCGATAAAAAAAAGAAATCTGAGTTGTATGATAAATATGTCTCGCTGGTAAAGCGAGAGTTTTATATTTTTATTTATCGACGTAAAGTTATGATTTTTTTTTTTCGATCCCGTTAGTTTCCACCATGAAACACTTGGAACAAGAGTAGAAATAAAAATTGTAGCTTTTTTCACAATAACAGTATAGCAATTGTTCGCTACAAAGTAAAAAGAAATTATACGGTTCTTAGTTTTGAGCGCCAAATGATAATCCAAAAACGAAATTTGTCAGTTAAAAAAAGGAAAAAAAGAAACTGTGACACACTGGGTGCTTGCGGCGAGGGAGGTCAAAGTCTGCTCTCGGTATTCTAAAGTTGGTTAAGACGGTTCAATATTTTGTTGACGAGAAATCGAAGTAATTTATAGCGTGGTCGCTGAATAGAAGACGGTCATCGACTGGGACCACCGGTCGCTGCCGTAAGTGTCGGAGAGTACAGTCACGAGCAGAGGAGAAGTGAGGTGAGGTGGACGAGAGGGAACGGTTTGCGGGAGAGCCCGTTGGACGAGCTTCTCTCGGGCAAACGTTCGTAGTCGTCGTCGTCATCGTCGTTTTTTTTTCCCTCCTCCCGCTCCGCATCGTCCCGCACTCTTCATCCACGGATCCCACTGTTGCCGTCTCGTTCTCCTTCCTCCTACCCGCGCACTTCCCTTCGCTCTTGTCTACCTTCGCCATTGCCCGCCCCCGACGCGCGCTTCTTACGCGGCTCTCGCATACCCGTCGCGAGCGCGCCGCACTCACGAGATCGCGCGTTCGCTACGGGCTGAAAATAAAAGTCGAGAGAGACCGGGCGCAGGCTCTCCAATGCTGGCCGATTCCGCTCTCTCGGTTAGGAACAGAGCCGAACAGCACAAACTCGGCCCGGTCCCTAGACGAGTTCGCACTGCGATTTACACGGGTTAAACTCTGGGACGTTAAAATCCGCGGTTATGGGCACTAGCAGTCTCGAACCCTTACTTGTTGTAAATCTACGTCTACGGCGCGCATATAAATATACATCGGAAACCCTTATAAGTCGAGAGGTTTCAAACGATTCTCTCCCTTCAATTCTTTTCTTTATTTTTATTTTTTTTTCTTTCACGTGCCTTGAATCCGTCAGTTTTTTCATACAGGACGAATATCCATAACTGTCGAGGTTCGCACGTACAGTATCGATAGGAACCATAGTAATTTGGTTGGGGAAGAAAGATTTTTTAGCTGTTCTTACATAGCTCACGCTTTTGTGTTTTTATTTTCAAGTTTTTGTTGCTCGCGTAAACAAGCTTAGCGACAAACTGGCCGTCCATCGGTAGCAACAAAACAGTGAACGTTAACATTTGTTTAAATAGAAAGTTGTACAGAGCACAGAAGAAAAAAAAGAGGAATAAAGAAAATCAATATTTTTATTAATAACGCAAATCTGTCATATAGTATTATAGATATCTTATATCCGTAAGGCTTGAGGTATGCATCACGTAAAGTACAGGTAGGAACCATCAAAATTCGGTTAGAGTACAAGTTTTTTGAGCCTTTCTACGTAGCTTGTTATCTTCGTTTTCTCTTTTTTTTTTCTAGCTCTTTTCTAATCTTACATTAAACGGAAAAAATAAGAGCCCAAACTCTCGAGCTAAACAAAAGCAAGGCAAATAATATGAAAAGAAAAGAAAGAACAATTGCAGCCAAAATGACATATAAAATAAGTAAATGGGGAATTCAAAAAAAAAAAAATAATAATAATAATAAAACGGAAAGCATAGTACAGTTTTTACACCGTCGACGTCCAGAATAAAAAATCATGTTGGAGGGACTCTGCTGTATACATTCGCGTATATGTTCATGCGAGAGAATTCTAGTAGCGAGCTGCTTCGGCCGACGCACGTAACTGACGTATACTATACAAGAGTGTAGCGGCTATATATGCTGTACACTTGCTAGATGGCTATGTATACCCAATGTTCACATGCTTTCCTGGTTTCGCTCACGTACGGATACGCGTATTAACTGCTGCAGTCTATACCGAGCGGGAGGACTTGGCCGAGCTCGTGGGGCATGCCTTTGGGCTTCGCGCTATGCGTTCTTGGCACGTTCCTTCTGTTCGCATGCGAAATTCAGCTTCTCGCTTGTGCTCCCTTATCAGGCATTTCCATTCGGCGAGCGTAGCGATACAACGCTTCAACGAAATATATTTTCACGGGACATCCAAACAAGTGCAACCATTCTTTTTACCCAAAAAATTTACCGCTCTTAAGTATTTATAAGAAATTCAACGTATTTACTTCAGTTTACAGGATCGATTATTGCAAATTTTTGATGGCTCCGTAATTAATAATACCCTCGTTAACCCTTCGCGTACGATTCCCTCGAGTGACGAGGACTTGAGGGGCTATTTGAACTGCTTTTGTGTAAGAAACTATGGTTGCACAATTCTGGAAAAAATCATGTGGAGACTTTAAAGTATAATTAAAAGAAATACGATACAAGAATCCGAATAATTGGTATAAAAAGACGTGATCCCTCGAAACGCCTCCTGTACGTGGAGATTGAAATTTCATGAATTTCATGTAAAGTGCTGGCGTCTTTTACGCGGCATTTTTTGTCAAACCTTATTTTTATCAAATCGCATTTCAATGGACGCGACTTTGTTTATTTAGGTTTAAATGGTTAAAAAAAATTCTTGGCGCTTTTGCTTAAAGGCACTTGTGGTTTTCTTATTTGCACAGAAATAATTTTCCTCGCCGTAGGCCCGAAAACAGCATTTTTCAACAGAAATTTACGATACCAATAATATGATTGGTTTATAAGAGCCTTAGAAAGCGAACAAAAATTCTATCTATAGATGACATTTTGAAATATTTTGCCTCATACTTAAGCTATAGTAAATAGTATAGTAATAATGCATACGGCAATTGGTATGCATTAGTAATAATTGCCGTAGAGGCAATACGGGCTGAAAAGCCCGTATCCGACGGCTTAAAAATAAGACATACACCCTTTGGTTTTTAGCGAAGGGACATAATGTCTTGAAAATCGTAGAGATTTCTAATGAAAATTACCGGGAAGGACTGTACAATTTTCGTGGAATGGCCTCAAAATGAGTGGAAATTTTTAAAAAATCACTGATCTTGTACTGATCTCTATCGTTCCGCAGAGTTGTTTACGAATCTAGCGAATTATAGAAAATATTCCTCATTATCCTCTCTTCTGATATTTATTTTCCACTTTTCAAAAACCGATCCGCAATTTCCGTGACAGGGTCACTATACACAGTAAGAAATTACTGTAACCAAATTGAAGTGCTAGCAACAAGTCGTTTGTCACATACAAACGCATATATTTGTTTGTCGTGTCATTAACAATATTTTTTTATTAACAACTAATATTGTGAACATTTGGAAACCACAATATATCGTGAAAGGACAAATCTTTGAAAATGTAACAACTTTTTAGATTTTGCTTCCTCGTAAGGGAACCTTGAAAGGACGAGTTACGAAGATTAGATTAACGAATGTTGGTGATAAATTTTGCTATACATTTCGACGTTTAAAATTGTACATTATCCTCTATGAGGATAATATACACACAATATATAGACACAAAATCGGCCAATGAACTGTCTAATGAAGAACGCCACGCGTAACACGGTAAAAAATTACGAATCCATGTGCTAATCACTTTGCACCTTTTAAAAATGTTTACTGTACGTTGCAGTACGGACCTGGTAGACAATAAAAAAAAGTGTTTACCGCTTTTTCTCAATTTTCTCAGAGAAACAAAATTGCACCCACACATATTTAACCCGGATGATAATAATTCACATAATTCGCAAACACCTCCGCCTGAAGCCGTCAGAATAATGATTTCAATTAACCAACGAAGTCGTAAAATTTTTCATCGCTATTCAATGGAATCGTGTTTAAAAAATAAAACAAAAATCATTGTACAGACGTAACTATCTATGAAAACAAGAGCCACTCGGAAGAGGTTAAAAATCGAGGAATGAATAGAATCGCTCCCGAGAGACAATTATTATGCACCAATCGAATATAGGGCACGAGGGTAAATACGTTATCCTCCGATGTACAACATTGGTCGTGATATCGAGAGATCGACGGCACTGAGCGAGAGGGAGAGCGAGTGAGGGATTCGGAGCACGTGGCATAACACACATGCCCTCATCCTCCTCCTTCTCGTCCTCGTCGTTGTCGTCGTCGTCGTCGTAGACTCTCGACTGCTGCTGGAACCGGAGGTGCGGCGTATGTCCATTCAATCGGTTTGTAATCCCTTTCCACGACTCGCTCCCTCCCGCGGTCCCATTAAAGCCGGTTTATCCTCTCGAGAACTTAACGTCGGATTATTCCAACTTCTTTTCTCACTCACCCTGAAGAATAATGAGTCTAGAACAAGACGGCGCGTAACAGTGTCAAACGAGTCATACTCGTTTTCCATGTATTTATTTACAAACGCACCTATATTATAACGCGATACGGCATTAACTCCTATCGAGTGTCATTGATCGTTTAATTATCAAGCGATGCGACACACGAGTCTCCGAAGCTCGAGAGGGCGATAACTCATACCTACATAAACTTGGAATCGCGCGACCTTGACCATCAATTATATCGAGATATTAAACGCGGACGACCGATAGCCGATTAATAATACGATATCGATGGTATCGTTAAATTTCCGTCGTTCGATTTTTTTTTCACCCCGCGTCCCGTTCAACGAAGAGGCAATTAACGTGCGTTTCATCCGTTAGCCTCTCTCTCGCGAGACCCGGGGATCTATGTAACGCAAATATCTTCTATTTTCCCAACCAATTCGCACTACCTCCTTGGACATTCTTTATTTGTCGCCTCGCGTTACATCAACGACCGCAGGAACGATGAGAGCCTTTATATTCCGTTGCCGCGCTATGTTCATGCTGCTGGGAGCGAGCTTGGCCCGCGATGAATCACGAAGCCGAGAACGTGTAAGCCTGAGGTCCCAAGCGACGGGAACGTGCAACGAACACTCGAATGATTTTTTTTTCTTTTTTTTTTACTTACTCCGAATCTTCTGTTTATTTCTTCGTGCTTTTATCGTTATTATTGGACCCCTTGATTATAATAGCGGCTAAGCTTCACGGAAGATCCTACCCCAACATTGCGGTTTATGGGAACTTTTCAAGGAGGCAGGTTCGCTTGTTGAGAACAGACCGTAGTGATTAAGGAACAAAAAATCTACCCAGATTGAGCTTCCGTGAAAATTGCGATGCTTCGGGTTCATCTTTTCTTAAAATTGTTCATTTTTGCAAATATTTATGTTGATAGATTTGATGGAACAACCGCGTACCAGACCGAAACACTTAAAATCGAAACTTACTCATTGTATCTCGAACTACCGGGCTGAAACTTTTCAAAGACTATCTTTGGATATTTTTTAACAAATTCTACCACCAATTTTGTAAATAAAATGTCGAGATTTTTTTTTTCTATCCACATGTACCAAATCATTTTTGTGTACATATGTCCATTTCATCCATACTCAAAGTTCGTATCTTGTCGAAAATTGGAAATCCGGTGGCGGGTTTCGTTAATTTCGGATCTGTCGAAATCTGCACGAAATTTCAATTGAATCGATAAAAAAGCTGACGAACAACGTCTATTTTATTTTGAATGCATTGGAGTAAAGAAGCTTTGATCCATCAACATAGAGAGATGCTTGAAACTAATAAACGTTTGCGAACAACACACCACCGCAGTACGAACTAAAATGTATATGAAATCCTCTCATTACCCTTATAATAGTTAGGATTCCAGACGTTCGGTAAGATATAGAAAGTTGCTTAATTGTTACTAGCAACTTTCATACCTTGTTAAATATGAGTTCTATGCACAGCATTTTTTTTTCTTTCCTTTCTCTGATAAAGGCCCTTGCGCATAAAACAATTTGAATATTCAAGACTTTCCGATTGGAAAGTTAAAAACCTCTCACGCGCATTAATTATCTGTATAGGCTATTTTTTATGAGGTTTTGGACTTGAACACGAATAACCCCCTGAACAACCATCCAGGCTCCGATATTTTCATGGCCGATGAAAGCTCGATGCTGCTTTCAAGGCTGCTGTATCCTTGCCACCAAAAATATTATCTTCTACGTACGATAACGTAACTTCAAAAATAGCTATAACGCCAGAACTGTACTGGAAATAGCTCACGAGGAGAAAGACTTGACTGAAGGCCATACGTCGCGACGGTTAAAGAGTTGGTTCGACCATTTCGCAATACTGTAGTAGCTGTAGTTACCGTGTACCTCCACACCGTGATATAATCGTAGTACACATACACACAAAGAAACGTTTCTCCAGCCGCACAGAAACGCGCCGTGATTTTAGAGTCGTCGTCGTCGTCATTACTCGTTTTGCATACGATGTTTTGCGTTTTCTTTTTTTTTGTTTCCTTTTCGTGTCAGTTTTCGTAAAGATGTTAGGGACAAGGGTTGGCTTACAAGATGATAGACGGATTTGGTAACGGTAGTTTCCGTATAATCTCCTAGTTTGCCCAGAGAGGTGTTTACGCATTTCGGTTGAATTCGATTCGATACGGAGGATCCGAAGGATTTAAAAAAAGAACCGTGGTTGAAGGAATTGGGAATAAAAGTACAACGGTGGGAAACCCCAATTCGATCGCGTTGACCCTTCAATTTACATTCAACGGGTTTATGTCGTATCATCCGTGTCCCAGAGGACCGAAATCCGTTTCTCGTTTTCGAGCAAATATAGGACCAGTGACCGCGAACGATATTCGCGAGTCTTGCGATCGATCCTCGACGATCGCTGACTTGGAATCGAGGCGAAATGTCTGCTACCGTTTTTTTAAACGTGCATTCGTGTGTATTGTTTTCGCGTAGATTGCAAATTACATAACCGGATATCTGCGTGACATTTTTATAGCGATGTCTCAGCATTGGCCTAACGGATTCAATCGCAACTCGGAGCATTCGCAAGCTTATGACCGAATTATGTAATTTATTAATTTTTTTCTTTCGTGGTATATTGACGGACTTGGCTTGATTACAGGCGCGATACGTAAACGTATATAGGCCAAACCATATAATAGCAGATTGAGAAAGTACACCGCGGAAATCAGTAAATTTATTCGCAGAACAAAGTGAAATAATAACAATAAAATAAGTATAAAATGCCAAAATGACAAAAATTCGTCTCGTTACAAAATTTTTTGAGCAATACATCTCACAACTAATTCGACAACAATATACGAATTGGGCAGAATAAATTTTATTAAGACACAGGTAGATAATTATGTATGTCGCAGCATTGACGCCAATTTTCACCACTCAAGGAACGCCACTATAATAAAACTGTCGCCAAAATTCGGATTCGATTCTTAGGGGTCGAGAATCACCGATCGACTGATCTGACTTCCAGCATATTAGCGGATAGGCACACAGCAGTGTCCCTTTAAAACATTTTTTTTCGTGCACTTGGTGTCAATCGCTATCCGTGCCCCTTTATAATGTTTATTTCGGGTATATGTTGACAATGATCGAACCGCACATTACGAAATGCAACAATTTTGTCATTAAGGGGTGGTTCATACAACATTTCTGATCTTATCGACAATCGAAACCGAAATTAATCTACTCACTAAACATCTTGTAAGCAACGCGAAAACATTGCGGAGACTCGAACGAAACCCTGGCAAAGTACCGGTTTCAATGGGTTGGATCGAGAGCTTCCAAATATTTGTTCCACCAAGCAGGTGAATTATTAAAGGGAAAATGTTCGCAAGTATCGAACTTCTGTAGAGGTTTTTGCACCTCGAAAATGAATTATATATTCACTTGTTACTTCTAAAAATAAATTAACTTTAAAGTCAACGAATAATCGAGGATGTTCGTTTACTTTGACGATGAAAAATAAATAATCTCTACAGGGTAACTGTTTTCATCAATTGACGCAATTTTTTTTACACGGTCTTAAAGAATTATAATGTATATAGCCACGTATGAATTGATGATCTGTCATACCGTTCATTATTTCGTATTTCGTACGTTCTAAAAAGTATATTTTTTTAAATCAATACGACTCGTCAAACGATGCAACAGATTATTAATTCAATATGTACCTGAATGTATGTCTTAGAATTTTCTAAAAGACATGCAACATTTTTAGTCTTGTTCGTCAAGGAGTTCAGCTTCTGTCTTTTTTTTAGTATTTACGTTAAATAAAGTAATTGCGAGGGGGTGGACAAATGCGCACCAAAATGTAGTCATTTCTATGAGTCACAAGTGCACAGAAAAAAAAAAAACAATCATCAAGGTCTAAACCTTAAAGAATTCAACGAAAATTAGAATACCGGCCCTCGTCTACCCTTGACTCTTCCAACTGTTTAGTAACATTCGTACAATTTTTGCAGTAAATCAGCAGTGTAAAAATTTAATTAAAAAAATTAAAACGACATGCAGAGCTCGGTCTCTGCGTTAGACGAAACGGTGAGTCGTCGTCGAAATTTTAGATAGTCGGACCGACCTTTTCTTTTACTACGATCAGTACCAAGTACCAATGGTACATAAGTACCGATAATCAAAAGTTTTTACGTTCCATAACTCTATTGAAAATAAGGAAAATGTGAGTATTACACGAATGTTCCAGGTAAATAAAAACCAGTATACAGTTAGATGGTCGACTTCTCGCGTACGAAAATCTTCTATTTTGGCATCGTCCCCTTGTATGTCCCTACATGATTTCTGTATCAGAGCCAACTTCTTTCGAAGGATTAAAATAAATGAGACGCAAAGATCAACGAACAGATTTTTTGGAATTCGGTCCCATGTTCTAACTAAGCGAACAATTTAACAATACCGATTGTTGATGGTTAACGGTTCAATCCACGTACATGTTCGAATTACGACTTCAGCGAGGCCATAAAAAAATTTGAATCCCTACAATCCGTGTTACCAATTTCGAATCGCCAGATCACAATCGAAAGGGATAAATCAATGATATATAAATTTTTTTCCAAACTCACATTTTATAGTGATGCTGCATGTGATGAGCAAGATGCATATCCTCAGACTGTTGCTGCTGCTGCATCTGTTGATGATGATGCTGTTGCTGCTGTTGTTGATGCTGCTGAAGTGTCTGATGATGAGATTGCGGAGGATCGAGGGTAGAGGCCCCCAGCAGGGTAGCGCTCTCCCTGAACAGCGTTGCCACTTGCATTGTAACTTCTTTATTATTATATTTCAATCCCAATTTAATCAAACCAACTTGAGTCGCCTTTCCCAAGCTTTATTCCTTCTCCACTGTTACATATATTCACATATACTTAGTCTATACATATATATATACTTTGATCTCTCTCTCTCTCTCTCTATCGTTTATTTGAGTGGTTTCGTTTGCCAGCGAGCTCGCGAGATCTCTCGGGACGGCAACGTGGGGCCTTGCGGGCCACCCACACTTTCCACCCTGTTTCGTTACGGCGGCAGAGAAACCGCTCGCCTCTCCCTCTTTCTCTCTCTCCCTCTGTGTACAACTACACACTCTGATGCAGTATACGAGAATATCTATATCTATATATATACTATATAGATCTATATGACCGAAGAAGTGAATTGTTCTTCGGCCGTTTTGTCCTGGCGTCCGAGGGAGCGGGTTCGCGGGCTTTACGAGCTAAGTGCCCGACGCCAGTCCTCCCGACGCTTTCATCCTCCTCCGGGTAAGCTTCCCTGGTCAGGAGGACGAGAGAACGCCACTGCCGCCGCTGTTTCTCCTCTCGTTCTCGTTACCAGCGTACGGCCGACACACCACGCGGGTCTCCAACGGCCGCTTTCACCGTCGTCGAAAACCCAACGAGTCAACGCGAAACAACGAATGACGAACAGACGACTCCTCGAGTATTCCTCGCCGTTTCTACTTTCCAACCTCTCTCGGCGTCCGGTTCTTACCGAGATACCCGTCCACTCGAAACCCTCATTTCGTTCTCGTCCGAGCTCTCCTTCGGCCTCACTCGATTCTCTACAACGAAAACTCTTGCCTCTCTTGTCAAAAACCCCGGCAGCACACCTGCGTTTCGCTCGCACGCAGGCAACCGGGATAAAGAGAGAGTCTCCCGTCCGCTATACAGTTATACAGGCTCGGTGAGGATAGAGACGGAGGTAAGAGGCAGTAACACGCCGGGGCCTGTTACACTGTGCCTAATAACCCGCTGCTCCCCGTTTAGGTTTCTCTTCCACAGCTTTTTGTTAACGTTCGATGCTCCAACGCGAGCAATGTATATCGCACGAACGAAACACAACAAGCGTTTCGCCCGCTCGCGCGAACCTTTCTTCTCTCAGTGCAGTTTTCAAAGTTTACTATCCGGGGTGAGGAGGGGAGAGGGCTGGGGGCCAGGTATCGGGACGAAGGGAGAATGCGTTCTCCAATCACCCGCGCTTCCACGACGTCACTTCTATTTGCTCATAACTTTGGACCTATTCTATGTACATGTAGATACATGTTGCCTTTTTTTTTCTCTCACACGCGCACAATATTATTAATCCAATATTTTCGGGTTTTCCTCAGGTTTCTCTTACTGCAGCCACGAGCGCACTTGGGACACTCCAAACACACATATACACCTAGCGAGATATGTCTCGTATCGTGCGCGCGTGTGTGTACACTCTTTCGCATTCTATGCTCTACTCGTTTCTTCGGCACCGTGTGTTATACTATCTATCTCTCTCGGTTTCTTTCTACCACACCCGTCGACCCGGTTCACCACAGTTCGCACCCACACGACGGCGAGCCATGGCCGTCGTCGTCGAGTCTCTTACACTGTCGTACACCAATTTTATTTTTTCTTTCCTTATTTCTCCTTTTTTCAATTATTTTTTTTTTCCCTCGCTTCGATGCAATCCGTTGAAATTATGACCAATTCTTGCGAATTGACAACGCGAATCGAACACGTCGATTTTTAATTACTATAAACAACACCAGCTCTAAAAGCGCCACCGATATATATATATATATACATATATATTCACACACATATATAGATATAGATATATATATATATATATATAGATATATATATATATATGTACGTGGGTAGTTTTTTTCGTGTATATTCCTTGTTGCACTGAAAATCTCGCAGCCTGTATTATTTATTGCACGAGGCTGCCTGGCCAGGATGCGGATTCACGAACAACGTCGGCCGCGTAGACCGCGCGCACACGCACCCACGTAAAACTTAACGAGAGAAGAGCGCAGTAATCTAGCCGCGGCACCAGAGACGGCCGCACTGGCTCGCACGGCGATGTTCTCCGGTTTAGCTCGTACTTCGGCGAGACTCGTAACAAAAGTTCGGCTAAACTCGGCTCGATCGGCCTCGCCGCGAAGCTGTGCCTCGCCTGGCTCGTTCCTCTCGCCGTCCCTTACCTCGGTACCCCTCGGCAAGTTCCGTTGGCACGGCTGCCATCGCGGCTGCCCTCTCCCCTCTCCCCCCTCGGGATCTTTGTATCCACGCTTCTGTTGTGTGTTTGTGTGTGTATGTGTGTCTGTGTGCGCGCGAGCGAGCGCACGCGCGCGCGCGCTTGTGTCCGTGTATTCGACGAACTCGTACACTGGCGCGCCCTCGCTCGTGGATGAACGCACGAAGAACACGCAACCGTAAGTGCGGGTGGAGTTTGTCATGGTATGAGCGCGTGAGAAGAGAATCCGCGTGTGTGCGAGCGGTAGCGTCCCGCTCCGCGCAGCCCCGCGCGCCTCAATACAACCACCCTCGTCACCGACAGTGAGCACGACTGGTGGGTGGAAATACGCTCAGGGACGTACGTACTGTGGAGAACACCCCGCGTTCCGTCCGAGGCGGTTGGGCGACGGGAGCCCGAGTGGGATGGACGAGACGGCGAGGCGACGCGAGGGGCAGGGCTTTTGCGGCCGGCGACTCCGGGCCTGACGTGCCCGTGAGTGCACGAGCGAGAAGAAACGAAAGACACGTATCTTCCTTTCACTCGTCATATCTCAAAAACTGTACGGTGAATCCTTTTAATATTTCAACCTGTACCTCGTCGCATAGTACTCTTGGCATCGGTGACTTTTTTTTTTAAGCACATTTCTTGCAACAGATTTTTTTTTATCGTAAGTTTGCAACGCAACGGCAGCGACTTTCTCGGTGTTGCTCCTGTCGAACGGCTCAACTTTGGTATCCAATTTTTTTTCGAAAAACGAATGGTACAATTTTACGAAAAAAAGCTCTCGATGGACGCGTGAAGTTAAACTTTTAGCTTTCTATGAAGAATGAAGAATATAATATATCGCGTTTGCGGTGACGTACCTTCGAGCTCGATTTGCACGAAATTACATGCTACGCTAATATCGAATACTCGAAGGAAACTTTGACGACATCTCGAGCCTTACCGTCGACGAAACGAATCTTTCGAACGTTTGCCAGATTTCTATTACGAATTCAATTTTAACGCACGCATCGCGGATATAGTACACAAAGAATACTGAAAAATCCTCGCAATTCATACTCTAGTGTGAAATGCTACAAGCAATTTTTGTTTTTTCCCCGAAACATTGAGTTTTTCTCGGCGTACTATTTGCATTATTCTTGGGTTAATAGTTGCCTAGGGTTCCACCGAGTCTCGGTACAAGTATCGTGGTCGGTTGCCCGCGTGTTTCATACATGCGTGCATACGATCATTTGGTGTTAGGGAGCGAGAGGGGCAGAGACGGGGGTGGGGAGGAGAATCGAAAGAAAGAGATAGCTCAAGTTTTCGGTGTATCTGTAAGAGCATGAGAGAGAATGAGAGACAACTATATAATGCGCGTCGTGTGCTTCGGTGGCGAACACGCCGCGGTCTCTCTGCCCAACACTGCGAGCAGAAGGCTGGTGAACTATGTTCGCGCACGACTAACTGCTACTCCCACCACCCGAACTTTCGGAAAAATCAATAGAATACGAGAAAAGCCTTTGCCGAGCTGCGAGTGGAGGCTCTTGAAGCTTCGACCGTCCGTCACACGGATACCCATTTCGCCTACACTCTCTCAACGCACACCTCGCGGATTTCGTCCACCACTGCACGCTCTGTGCCTGCGCACCCCCCTCCCCCTCTCTTCCACCTGCTGCTTACCGGCACGGTCTTGCTCCACCATTTTCTCTCCCCTAGCCTCTAAACCCTTCACCAAAGGGCGAGAATCCTTCATTCCGAGCTTATAGCGGTTGTTCTCTTGTACCAACAAATATATATATATGTATATATATACTCTATTCGTCGTCGCATTAGTTTCATATTTCCTCTGTGAACTCGCCCACCGAAAGGCGAAATTTCTCGTTATCTCACCTGTTTAAATTATTATTATTATTATTACTCCTTTTTTTTTTTCAATTATCCAAATTCCTTTGCCGTCGGATACAATGAAATTGCATCAGTGCCTTCGGCTAATAGTTTTCTCCCTATGAGATTCGGTCGTCGAACGATGCATTCGCCAGAGTGTCCGAGCGTCGAGTCACGAAACCGACGAGCAACAACAACGTTCTCTCGGTTACGATCGGGCATGGAGAGGAGGAAAAAAAAATATGGCGACGTTTGAAAATGCACCGTAGCGTCGTACCGCGCACGCGCGTCTCGCTTCGTGACTCGCTTGCAAAGATATTCCAGTCCGAGCAGACTCACACGAAAACACGCTCGGCATGTGTATCGCCTGCTTTACTCGCTCACGTACACGATTCCGACTTGCGCGTATTCACGCAGATGGCCTCGTGTGTATGCAAAATCCTTCGTTCTCTAGCTCTGTGGTGGAAATCCCCGTACAAGCAGCGTCGCCGCTCCCCCCTCCCCACCACCGCCGCACTCATCCGAGCACTCGGGAAGGCAAGTCCTTCGTGATGCTCCTTTCCTTTTGGCGATTTTTTTTTTTTTTTTTCAAGTATTATTATGTGTTCCTGTTCTATCTAGCGAACATGCTCTCTCTCTCTCTCTCCCGCCTTTAAGCTGATAATACGCGAGGGATCGAAATTTTTATCGAGCGAACATAACCTCTCCGGATCATAGTTGCGTATCGTGAGATTAGTCGTAAGAAAAATTGAAAGTGTTACTGTTACTATATTATTAGTTTATTCAACTTTTATCCTTATGTTATCTACCAATGTTGTTATCTGTTTGATTTCTGTACAACATCCACATCTCATTGCAGTTACTCTTATTGACTAAAATTTCAATTAGGGCATGATGAAATGACCAATACCAATAGTTGCGACAAGAGCGTCGGCCAGTTTTCGCATCGGATAGCTTCCGGCAGCATCTCGTTTGTAGAACAACCCTGATAGACAAGCGGCACGAAATGTAGCAGTTGGCGCAATAATTGCGACATGTGCCGCACATGTAGCAAATATCGCGCCAATATTACTAATTTCCATGGTCCTTGTCTATCTGGGAAGTAATAGGGAAAAGAGTGGTGGAATATGGACCAACTCCAAAGAGCACACTTCGATGACAAAACTTTATCCAGAAAAAAAATTATACAAAAAAATTGAAAACAAAGCTTCGATGAATTATCAAACGAAGCTTTTATATAGTTAACGGCGTGTACGTTATACGTTCGACGGCCAGTAATAAATTTACGTCCTCTCGGGTCAATGATCTGGGCGGTGTGTATATAGCTCGGTACCGATGAAACTTAAACTTTTGTGGCAAACGATTCATGAACGATAAAAGTTTCCTGAAGGTCGAGAGCGAAAGAAAGTGAACGATATTACACAGACGCGTTCGAATACATGCGAGTATTCCACGACTGGCGCGGATACTGCATAATAGTCAATAATGATCGTTAATGGTCGTTGGCAAACGAGCAGGTTGTTGTCATTCTCGTTCGGTATTTTTGTATAAATGCAATTTGGAAAGCAAAAACGTTACGGATAATGAATATTGAGAATTTTTAGGGCACGACGGGTTTTAGGGTTTGTAAACGGTATTTCGCAGCTAGTTTGCTGAAAAAATAATCGTATAGGAAAATTGAATTTGCGAGGCGTAACGATGTACGATAAATACGTTCAAAAAATAGATCGGTTTTTTAAAGTCACTTTACTCGCACCGAGATTTTTGTCGACGTTCGAGCGTCATCGACTTTCGGAGCGAGTAGACACCATACGACGGAAAAACTTTTCAGCATATACATGAGAATCATTGTTTGGCCTTTTTTCGTGCAAACGAAAATTCGAAGAAACGGTTGAAAATGTTATCCAATAGTGATTTTTCAGGCTGTTCTTGGATATCTGTTGTACCTTCGTTGACACGTTCAAAATGCATTATTAATTATATGCAAAATGGTGAAAAAAATCACAGTGTTTTGTATAACATTAATAATTAATTGTTAGACCAAGTCAGCGCAACAATAAATAAATAAATGTCCTATAAAGTAAATACAACCCGTGAGACGGGCATCCAAACGGCTTCGAAGCTTCGTTCGAACTAAAACAGCAAACGGAACTGACCCAGCTTCGCGTAGCTTTCGACCCGGTTGTAGAAGTGGAAGCGGTTCTTCCCCTGGCCTGCCTCACTTTTTTATTTCTTTCTCCCTTGCGCGCCCTTTAACGCCAAGCAGCGACTCTCCCTCGCACTCGTTCTTGATCAATGGCCTTCCTTCCATCTTCATTTCTCAAAGTTTTATCTCGTTCCGTTTTCGTCCTCCTTCGCGAACCTCGTCCTCAGCCCCCCGCCTCGCATCCCCCACTACCATCGGCAAAAATACGAAAACGCGTCCGATGGCGCTCACTTGACCAAGGGAAAAAAAAAAAAAAATTGTTGACTATCTTTTTCCTCCATGACCCTGGTGAACGTGTCATCGGGTTTTAAAGGTCCAGCCCCTCTTTGCCCCATTGATGAAAAAAAAAGGAAAAGAAAAATAACCCAGTCCCGCCGGAGCCCGCCGGCGACAGACGCGAAGGGGTCGACATTCCCCTCGAGTTTTTATTCTCGTCACCGACACACATTCTTACAGACAGTATTTTGCCGAGTTGCGTGTTTCAGCGATGCGACGACTTTTTGCCGTCTCTTTCTCGGCAAAGACACCTGTCGTTACGCGCGCTATCCGGCATCGTATCGCGCACAGTTCACGACCCCGTTATATATTCGCTTTCACCCTTTTATTTTCTCGCTTGCTCACTCATCCCCCCCCCCTCCCGCGCCCAACGATAACAAATCCTCCGCCCACTTGAGCACGAAAGAGAGAAAGCGGGACTGACATTCGGCGAGGCTCACGAGGTCGGTCGCGAGAGGCAAACTTTATGAATGAAAATGTGTTTCCGAGTTCCAAGTGCGGGGCGAAGCCCCCGTCCCCACAGCTACTCGTGTCGTCTCGTGCCAGTAACTCCCCTAATGATCACGCTTCGTTTGTACCATTCACTGATTGCCCTTCTACTTTCTTTTTCAACCTTTCCACCGGCCCGTACTATGGATGTTACAGCTTCTTTCTACGTTTCGCTGTAAAGAGGCTCGGTTGGGTGGTAGCTTGAAAAAAAAAGAATAGATTAATCAAATCCATTTATGAAACAATCTACATTCGTCCCCTTGAGATTTAGTGAGGCATGAGGCGTCTAGTTTGTAAATTGAAAACGGAATAAATTATTAGCGTCTTCATTTAACTGTCGAACAGATGCCAATGAACTGATTTTCCTAAGCACTTTACAGCACTTTATAGCACTCGTAAAAAAAATGTAAGTTACCGTTTTTGTTAGAGATTAGAAATTGTTTGGTAACAAAAAAATGTTCAACCGTTTTTCATGATCTTCGCATTCAATCGGTCACAAATCGCCTTCCCCTATTTTCTTCGAAACTTAATAATTCGGACGAAAACAAATTCGGTTTTCGTAGGCAATAAACCTAATTCTCTTCTGGCCGAAAGATTGACAGTCGGAGAAAGTAGGCAAGGTGACTTGTTACCAAACTTGGGTATTGCACGTGCCCCCTGATCAGTGTTGTGTGTCAAAATAAAAATATAATAAAAAATGTAATGAATTTTTGTGCAGGTACCGAGAAGAACGAAGCGTCGTCGAGTCCACGAAAACAGAACGAAGAAATGGGCGGAACGAAGTGTGTGGACGATGGTCTGCGCCATCGAGCTCGGACTGATAAAGCCTTCGACGTCCCCGTTTTGTCCCCGAAAGCGAGAAACCCGGGGAAGAAAGCCCGATTTGCCTGGAAAACGCATAACGAGCAAAGAGCCTGCACAAAAAACGATCGACTCGGTAGCCAACGTCCACATCGACAACAAAAGAAGAAACAAACCCGAAGATTCTCGGCGAAGTCGACTGTTCCTCGAGCATCGCTATTCCCTACCACCTGACTCAGAAGGCACCCTAAAACTCGACGCACCGATAGTCCCTAACTTTCATTACAATGAAAAGAAAACATTCAACGTAAAAAAGAGCACGGTTTACAATCCTTTCAATGCTCTACAAAATAGCTCAAAAAAAATCGATATCTACGAGTACAATCGTGGAATAAAAAATCAAACTGGACCCCGTCAAGCGCAAGATTGCAGCGCCGATCGAGCAGACTTGTCTCGCCACGATTCGTTGCAGGGAGAGGATGGAATACCGAGAAAATCGACGATAAAACATAAGAAACTTGCTAAAAGTTCAAAAATCGAAGACCGCACGTGTACGGTTAAAAGCAAGACGGATAATCAACGAATTCCTCCAAAACGGCGATATTTCCGACGAAAGCAGAGAAATCCGTACGCGATACAGGCAAATACGAAGCACTCGGTAGATAAGGAAGAACCGAAGACAGACGCCCGCAAATTTGTCGACACTGAGACATTGTGTCGAAAAACAATGACGAGCGTCGGGAAGGGACTCGACGATCAGATTGATTCGTGGAAAGATGAGAAAGTCGCCGAAACGATTAATTGTGGTTTTGGTACCGACGATTCGGAGTTCGACGAGTCGCTGATGGTCGATCCATCGACGGATCTTCCCGGAGCTCTACTCTCCCTCGACGATATCGACAATGATCCAGTCGATTTGAGCTCGGGCTTCGATGTCAGCTTGGATCTGCCATTCGAAGCTATGTCGCTCATAGCGAAACCCGATTCGTTCACTCGAGAAAAATCGACGAAGCAACGGTACGAAATAGATTGCAATGAATTCGAGGAATTCGAGAAAAAAGTTGATCGCTCTTGCTTAAAAAATTATGTCGAGACGGAAGATCAGGAAATTATACAGAGAACAGATGAGAAAATCTTGTATGAAGTCGACAACGAGTGCGAGAAGAGCAATGGCCGCTCTATCGGTAAAAGTAGCAAGAAGAAACCGGACTTTCGAAAGATCCGAAAGGAAAATGGAAACTCGACTATTCGACCTGCGATGAAGAGACGATACGCCGATTCGCTCGTCACTGACGGCATGGAGGATAAAGAAAATGCCGTTACGAAAAACGGAGTTAGAGTAACCCGAGGCTCGATGAAGAATGGCGCATTGAGTGAAAACAACCACGAAAGAGGTTTCACGGTCGGTACGGTAGTTTGGGGTAATTGCACGGGCTGGTGGCCGGGTTTGATAGTCGACGCCGAGGACGTCGGGATGTGCTCGACCGAGGGAAAAAGTTGGGTCTACTGGATCGGCGAATATCGGATATCCGAACTTCGGAACAGGACGCAAATTCAAAGATTCTCAACCGGTATAAGAGCCCGTATGATCGAGACACTGAGAACGAAGACGCAAAAGGACCAAGATTACGCGTCCTGTTTGGCGACTATAAGGCTTTTGAACGACGAAATATTGGACAAAGGTCCACTGACGCAACCGTATGACGCTTGGGTAGAGAGGCATATTATGCGTCTCGACAATATCGATGAGATAATCATGTACCCCTATCCCTCGCACGTTCAGCGTAGACTGGACGAATTGAAGAGAGAAAATTCAGAGGCAACGGAAAAATATTTGTCGAATCTGAGACGCAGCGCTGAGAAACCAACCACGGCGAGGGGAAACGGTACGGCAAAGTCCGCGGTAAAACAGAGCCAGTCCACGGATCCGGGCCAGTTGCCGCTGATGAGTCAAAAACCCGGGGTGATAGCCTGGGCGAAGATAATGGGCCAGAAATGGTGGCCAGCTATGATAATAGATTTTCGCGACTGCGGCATGAAAGAACCGACGTTCGGTTGTCAATGGATTCTCTGGTACGGCGACGACACACTGTCCCAGGTTAATCATCAATTTTTTCTCGCTTTCGAGAAAGGTATCGTTCGAATGAGGGATTACGTGCTCACTTGCAAGAGGGACGTTTACAGACGCGGAGTTCTCGACGCGGCGAAGGACTACGCCGCCAGGTACGGATACAAAACGGATTCGTGGACGATGGAGGAGGCTTTCGATTGGATCGAAAAAATTGACGAATGCGAATCGGCCAATGGGCTTTCCAGCTCTTTACCGGGGATTCCCGGAAGCGACGGTACAACTCACAAGTATCCGGCGCGTATTGTCGAAGGTTTGAAGAAACACAAGGGGAATTGTACCCTCGCCGCTATCAGAGAGCACAATATAAAGGACAGCGACGATCTTAAATCCGTCGTATCTGGCAAAAGTAATATTAAAGCTCTGTGTTTAATGTGCCTGAAGCGGACGGACGACGAGGTCAATAAAATCGAGCATCCCTTCTTCGAGGGCGAACTCTGCGATGAATGCGCGGAGAAGTACAAACCCACGATATTCGCTTACGGGGATGATGGAAAATGTTTTTTCTGCACTGTGTGCGCTGGTTCCGACACGGTTGTAATGTGTGACGGTCCCGACTGTCCTCGAGTCTATTGCACGGCCTGCATGAAGTACCTCATAGCTCCGCGAGCCTTTGAACAAATAATGCTCAACGATCCTTGGCTGTGCTTCTTGTGCGAGGATTCGCCGGTAACGCTGGACGGAGGTCTTTCGATACCTCGAACGGACTGGAAGGAGCGAGTGGCCGGTTTGTTTCACGCCAATCGAGAATCGGTGCCCGGTCGGGTCGAGCATTACAAGAACGGCAAGGAGAAGATACGCGTGCTATCGTTATTCGATGGTATCAGCGCCGGTCTCGTTGTACTGAGGAAATTAGCAATCGAGGTCGAAGTCTATTACGCCAGCGAAATTGATCCCGACGCAGAGATGGTAAGCTCGGCACACTTTGGCAACGAGATCATCCGTCTCGGCGACGTCAGAACCATCGACGAGAAGAAGATAAGGGAGATAGGACCGATCGATCTGTTGATAGGCGGCTCGCCGTGCAACGATCTCAGTCTCGTTAATCCAATGCGTTTGGGACTTCACGATCCCAATGGGACGGGCGTACTCGTCTTCGAGTACTGTCGCGTAAAAGATCTCGTCCGTAAGGTTAACGGTGATCGACATTTTTTCTGGCTCTTCGAGAACGTCGCCTCGATGCCGAGCAAGTATCGAACGGAGATAAACGAGCATCTCGGACGCGAACCCGAGCTCATTGACTCGGCGGATTATTCGCCGCAGCACAGACCTCGTCTCTACTGGGGGAACTTGCCGACCGTCTCCTATCCTATATCGTCCCAGGATCTTCAGGACGTTCTTACGCCGAATTGCAATCGTCACGCTCTCGTTAAGAAAATTCGAACGGTCACCACTCGTGTAAATTCATTGAAGCAGGGTAAAAATCTTCTGAAACCCATACTGATGAACGAGCAAAGTGACTCGGTCTGGATCACCGAACTCGAAGAGATATTCGGCTTTCCGCGACACTACACGGATGTCAAAAATTTGTGCGCCACCAAGAGACAAAAACTCATTGGCATGTCTTGGAGCGTGCAAACCATTACGGAAATCATGAGACCACTTTGCAATTTCTTCAAAGTACGCAACGGCGACTCTCCGTAGACAGAAAACAAGTTTAAAAAACCCTTTTTTAAATTATTTATTCCGATTTGATAAAGCGGTTTAATCGTAACTACGTCGTTTATTTTTCTTGTCAACATTTTATTTAGTACGGTACATCGTTATGACTTTAATGACATTATATATCTATAACTTTATTTGAAACAAATGTTGACCGGGAGTCAACACTTTTTTTTTTACTGTCTTGCTAATTTTTCTAGTACGATCAAGTATCGACTTAGCAAAGAGTCTTTAACTTGCTTGTATACTAATTTTTGTTATCCTTTTTTTTTGTGCCATGTATCGTCAAGACTCCCGTCGAAGGAGTGACAGGAAATAACTGTAACTTTAATTTTTCTTTTTTAAAACTTTTTTATTACTGGTTTTTCTGCGCAGTCAAGTATTGATCTGGTATCGCGTTTTAATCTTAACTATGTTTTTTTTTGTTTTGGTTCTTTTTTGCATGATACATCGTCATGGCGTCACTGATATGAAACGGAAGTCAATCTTAAAAAAAAACTTACCGATTTTTCTATTTTCATCGAGCTTCAATTTTCGCTTCATTTTTGTATTGAACCCATTGTCAAGTTCGATACGTCGCTACGACTTTCGCGCCATGATACAATTGTTACTCCAATAAAACAGAATCCGTGTCGCTTTTACTTATTGTTATTTATTCAACAGTACCCCCCGCCCCTAACGTCGGCGAATCTGTAAACCCCCTAGAATCAATACCTATTTTTGGTATACGGACTCGATCAATTCGGAGGATCAATTATCAGTTTGGTAACGCGTTCTAAAGTATCCTCTTCGAGGTTCTCGACTGGTAGGCAAGTCGTACTCATTTCCGATGTAGGGTGCACCTTGCTGATTCAACTGCAGCAGACTGGCAGGTACATTCACGCATCCGATGAGGCAATTCACGTGTTCCATGTGAGCCGCTGAGAGAGGAGTGTTCAGAAAGAGTTGTTCACTTTCCATGTCGACACCGCGCAGAATTCCTACGGATAACGAACAACGATTAGATTATTGAAATTTCTTTCATCAAGTTCCGTCTACCCACCGAATCCATAGCAGGTGGCCAACGGAGACCTTATGAGCACCCTCGGATAGCTCGCGGTGATATTCTCCTCGCTGTTAAATTCGTCCGTTGATTCCATGTCGATACCGCACAGAGCGACGATATTTCCGTTCATGACGGACAATACTTGAGGAACGAATGACCCTGCGAGCGATACGCTCATTGCGGAAAATGGGACTCTTATGGATGACAAAAAAAAAAAATTATTCTGTTAAATGTAGAAATTCCGGCTTAAATAATGGTAGCCGAAAAATTCGTTGCTTACGTATACGGTGGAACCGCATTGATGCTCGGTGTGAGGGAACGGCTTAGCAGCAGCGCGGATGGAGGTATGTTGTTTCGAACAATTTGGCTGAGATACGCGAGCATAACGACATCACGTTGCTGATGAGGCTCCAAGTTCCATGACTCCGCGGTTCCGTTTCCCATCTCGGCCTCCGAAAAAATAACGTGCAACCGATGCCTCGAAGGTTTGTCAATCGTGTCTTTCGTCCAAGTCATCCAACCGTGGTTCTGTTGACAGTGGAGAAAAATAACTGTAAATTTGAACTATCACGGTGATTACTTAATGTATATATATATTTTTTTATTATTTGTCCCCAAGTTTTATGACTATCGAAGGGGTACAATCCCTATGAGGAATAACTTTAATCAACGCTGACTCCCTCATAGGATGAGCTTTGAAGATAATGGTCGAAAAGGTGAAGAACCAATGTGAGAACTTCAGTTTCATACATTTCATTTAGCTATTAGCATTCCAGCTAGTTCCAGTGGCTAGTGCTTTGAAATGTTTATTTCAATAAAACCCATACTTAGAGAGATCTTAGACAGATTGATTGTTGCAAACATTTCTTACGGAACGATATTGAGTGTAAATTTATCAATATTGAAATTTACGGTCTGTCATTCGAAGTTTGTTTGAGATGAAGCAATAATCAAAATTTTTCAGAGAATTCAAAACTCTGTACAGTCTCCAAACCTGCCAAAATTTTTATGAAAATCAAGTCGATTGATGAAAAGTGTGCTCGATGTCTAATTTCGGCTCGATTATTCGTGTCGTTTTAGAATTTTCAATTTAACTGTTGGATCTCCTTCACATTTGCGCACACACATCGTGCTTCCTCATTATTTTCCTTTTTTCATTAAAAAACTTTTGTATACGAATATAGATTGATCACCGTTGAATTTGTTATATACAAAGGTTTGCTTGTTCTATGAGAAATTTACGACGCATTTTGTTTTCGCTGCTTGGATTCCATAAAATTTTTAATAAAACATTCTCGTCTTTTCTATCAGCGTGGAAATTTGATACGCTTGCTAATTTGCCTAATTTGGAGGACGTCTACAGATTTTTCAAAACAAAATTAAATATCACAATTTTGCTACATGTCGTAAACTCAGTCTTCTACATGAGAAAGCCAAAATTATTCAAAACATTTTCTCAGAAAGAAAGTTATGCGCCCGACGATAAGAAATAAGCAACTAGTTACGAATTACATTTACACCTTTTAAACTGCTTCGACGATTTTCAACGAATTTAATACCAAACGTGCTTTGATGTTACCTAATTTTTGCGGAAAAATTCGACCCGATAGCTCGACGTTTGAACAGCATTAAGAATTGTTGCCTTGTCAATTTTATCGACCGAAATTTCAGACAAGATAATGATTTGTCAGAAAATAAACGTAAGTGATAAGATTCCGTTTCTCTCCTTGCGTGTTCGCTTTCAGCTGAATAACTAGAGATATTTTCGAGTTAAAAACGTTATAATTTTGGTAAATCTAACCAAATATTGTAAATACTGATAGCTAAAAAAAATAATGTAAATGTGTAAAAGTAATAATGTAAATTCAATGTGTTATGTTTCAATTTACCTGATCGATAACTGGACGACTGAGCGTGTTTTCAAAATTATTTTTCGATCTCCTCGACAGTATTTGAATAACGTCGGTGGCTGATACAACTTTTATAATGTAGCTTATTATGTCCGAACCGATACCCTTGCAGAATCCCATCGTATTAACGACGATAGGCAGATGCATCAATCTCGTATCGTCGCTGATTCGATCGACGAGTTTCTTTATACCGTCGACGTAGTGAGGGAGGCAGCGAGTGACATCAGCGCTTCCCACGTAGAGTTGATAGTGCGGTGTCTTGAGGTGAGTAAAGTTCGGTCCCAGAAGTGGTTCCTCGACGACATTCAACGAGATGCATCCCGCGGGCGTGAATTCAGCCTGACCGGGATCCAAGTCGATAAAAATTATCGCCCTCGATTTAGCCAATAACTTATTAACAATGTATCTCGCTGTTGTAGATTTTCCCACAGCCTTGCCACCAGCAATGACAGTACGCGAAGTGCCTTTGGTCTCCCAATCGTAGCATATACCATCCGCCAAATCGTCAATTCCACGCGAACCTATCGTCAACTGTTTGCAAGGATCGACGAAACGAAGATTTGCCTGAAGAACGATCTCGGCGCGTCTTGCGTCTCTCCAAGAGTGATTAGACGGATCATCGATTTTTGGAAATAATCGAAACAAACAGTAATTGGCGAGAAACATCGTCAGTGCGTTATCGAAATGTTCCAACTGAACAATTGCCCAACCATCGTCGACGTTGTTTATGTCGGATTGCAAAGATTTTGCAAGCTTTCTGTCAGTACATTGTTCACCCAGCGATGCCCAGACGTTCGTTATATCTCTGTCATCAATTTCACTCTCCGTCGCTTCGATAGCAACAGGACTATAAGCCCTCGGTGAATAAACCGCCACCGGTGAACTCGTCGTTGAGCTGTTCAATAAAAAACCATAGATTCTTACAGCTCCGTACAGTACTCGGACATGAAGCTTACCGTGAAAACAAAATTTGCATTCAGGTTCTATAATTGTCAATACTTTGTTTCTGAAGCTATAGAACCGTGCCATTTGTTGACCTCCGATATCTTTCGTATTTTCATCCACAAAAGCGACTCGGTCATTTCCAAGTTTCGTCTCTCTCTGCAAATATTTTGAGGCAATGTCTTCACCTACGCACTTGGCACGTTCCACCGAAGTCTCTACAGCTGGTAGACTAATCGAATCATCGCTGTTCGCATGTATTTTCACAGATTGCTTCATTGCCACTTCAAATGGTCCATCCGTCAATTCCGATTCTGTACCATTTCTCTTATACAGTTCTTGATTGGGTTTTATACATTGCGCAATAGTTATTTGGGCTTTTTTCAATGCCTTGGCTTGACTCTTGCCTTTTCCTACATGAAAAGTTCCCGGTGTAACTGCAACTGCTGTACACCGGTCAACCGAAGGCTGTCTCAGGGGCATGGGTACTGGTATCGTTGGATATTCTCCCGCAGTATCCTCCACTATTATCGGACAGCCCATTTTCCGTCTTTTCTTCATCTTCTTCTTTTGTACCTGTTGCATACGTTTCAATGGCGATATTGCAACAATATCTGCAATTGAAATGAAAATTGGAAAGTTTTTTATTTTTATATTCTTAAAATTAGTAACAAAAAGTATTGTTTGCTTATTTCGTTCTACTAAAAGGCTTGTTGAATTTTATTTCAGAAACTAATTAATAAATAGTGGACTATAACTTTGCTTGTGATAATTCGAGAAAAATCTGCAATATTTGCATAAATATTGGAACTATGAGCGAATGAGCGTCAACAATAAAATCAAATCGAATTTATATTTAGCGTCCATTACATTTATACTTTGCGGCGTCTGTACGCTTTTTGAATTCTTATTTTAGCCCATGCACCACAATTTTTGAACCAATTTAAACTTCCACGACGATCAGTTTCAATGAAACAATTTGTCAAACTTTATCTTTCATAAAAAACATAATGTTTATGAATGAACATCGCCAATGTACTCACCGTCCGTTTCTTGCATGGCGGTATTCGCTTCCTTGTTAGCTCGCAGTTTGAAATTCTTTAAAAGGTTTTTCTTTTTTTTCGTTGACCTGCATGCTGATGGCCCGTTCACAAACTTCGAATCGGACATCGGAGGATTGTTTTCTATTTCGTGGACAGTATCAGCTTGGTGAGTACCTTTCCCCATTATCCGGATTGCTGCGGCATCTGTGGAAGAAAAGCTTCGTAAAGAAAAATCTTATTGGAATCGAAATATTTGTGTTTGGGTTTTATTATTATTTTTTTTTAACCGTTTATCGCAACTTGGTGAATAATATAGCCGGTAATGCTGTGCGAACAATTGTGCACGTCTTCCGTTTCACACGTGGTTTTGTTGCCGCACTGCTGCAAGCTGACGCGAGCTCGTCCGTCTATTAGATTTCCGTGGAACTAGCTCTCTGCTGAATCGACCGATGGTACGGTAAAAAAGAAATTCACCAACAGATGGTAAAACTAAGTATTTTCGTAGATGCTTATTTAATTTTCAGAACAAAATATGTTAATTATTCGATAGTTTTTTTAAACTTCTTATCATTCACGCGTAATTAAGCTTGTATTCATTATTTTTCTTTACAAACACTGAATAGTCAAAATGTGCCCAGATAGAAAAACGTGCCGTCAATAAACGAGTATCTTACCATGGGTTCCGCCACCGTTCCGTCTCCGTGCCGTCATTTTTCTGTCTGGGTGTAAAATAAATACATATTTCCCAAAATTACACTCGTAATTCTACATTTTCGCTAATAAACAAAATATATAGTTTCTGGAAATTATTTTTTTGTTATCACTTTATACTATAACTTATGATTTATAAATAATGAACGTCATAGGTTTGACGCTTTCTATCCAGCCGTGAACATGATTATGTTAAAATGACGGACTGATGTGATTGGTCCCTTCCGTCAGATACCAGGATCATCTGACGTAATGGATCAATCAAATGAATCCGTCATTATAACGTAATCACTTTCACGGCTGGCTGGAAAGCTCTGTTACGGGCCAATCATGTTAGACGGCTGGTAACTTTAATGGGGTGACAGAGAGTTGACCGAATGCGAACTTGTATAATGACTTAATGACCAACCTCATCATATCGAAAGTCTCTAGCGCAGTTTAAGTCCGAAATCTTTAAACTAAATATCGAAGGAATCCACGGTTGAATGCAATTTCCGTACAGAATCCCCCGATAGGCTTGCATAATCTATTCAAAAAGTTTAATGGTACAATGATTTTGTGATTAATATAAAAATCCCGATGAATACACGCATCGCACTGACTACCTACGAACGCCTAACCACTGCATACTGTAAAAAAATTATAATATTTTTCTAGCAGTAGTCTTGAGGGTAACGCGATTTTAACCAACCCGATCGGTTGACAAATCGTTCGGCCGGATTTGCAATATCTACCATGACCTTTAGCACATTACTGCCTGAAATCATTAATGTAGAACAGATAGAATATCCGCGCTCAAATACAATTTTCGTATAGAATTACCTGAGACGCTTGCATAATAGAGTCAAAAAGTTTTATAATACAATGATTTTCATGAGAAATATCGAAATCCGACGGACTCATGTTTCGTAGACATCATCCAGGAACCCGTCCCTGCATCCTACATGAAAACTAGAATCTATCCTCATGAAGTCAGTCGAAGCGAAAACGATTCTGAGCGTTTGTGTCCGGAGAAGAAGCTGAATTACCAACGTTTAGAGAAGCGTGCCGTCGGCAATGCAGGTATCTATTTGTCTGAAAGGTATGGATATTAGCTGATAGATGTCGCTGAAGTATTGAGGTTATATCGAAATTGCCGCAGCCAAGATGTACTGTCAGAACGTGTGATTCTGACAGTACATCTTGGCTGTGGCAATTTCGATATAACCTCAACACTTCAGCGACATCTATCGGCGAATATCCATATCTTTGAGGCAAGCTCCAACCTTCGGTAATTTAGCTTCTTCTCCGGACACAAACGTTCAAAATCGTTTTTCGCTTAACGTTACTTCATGAGGATAGATTCCAGTTTTCATGTAGATGCAGTCGAGAGGGATTCGTAGATGATGCATATGAAACGGGTGTCCGCCGTTTCAATATTTCGATTTTTTCGGTATTTCTCATGAAAATAATTGTATTATAAAACTTTTTGACGTATTATGCAAACGTCTCAGGTGATTCTATACGAAAATCGTATTTGAGCGCGGATATTCTATCTGTTCTACATTAATGATTTCAGGCAGTAATGTGCTAAAGGTCGTTGTAGAAATTGTGAATCCGGCCGACCGATTTGTCAACCGATCGGGTTGGTTAAAAATCGCGTCACACTCAAAACGACTGCAAGAAAAAATATTATAGTTTTTTACAGTATGCAGTGGGTAGGCGTTCGTAGGTAGTGAGTGCGATGTGTGTATTCATCGGGATTTTTATATTAATCACAAAATCATTGTGCCATTAAACTGTTTGCATAGATTATGCAAACCTATCGGGGGATTCTGTACGGAAATTGCATTCGACCGTGGATTCCTTCGATATTTAGTTTAAAGATTCCGGACTTAAACTGCGCTAGAGACTTTCGATATGATGAGGTTGGTCATTATACAAGTTTCGCATTCGGTCAACTGTCTGTCACCCCGCCTGTCTATTACTTTCTGTTACGCCGATCACTTGACTACTGTCTGACGCTTTCGATAATTGGTCTCGATTGGCCGTGAAATTTAATGCTATTACCTCCCCCCCTTTTTCGTTATCTCGGCGAATTTTCGCTCGTTCGGGAATAGTCCCGTTATGTTTGGAGTGATTGTTATTCTATTGTCATCGCGATGACCATAGGTTTCATCAGCATATTCCGTATTCTTCGAATTTCTGCTGGTCATCTTCATTACTGCGAGTCGCTTCGTTCTCGGGATTGTTTGTTATGATTCCTAGAATCCCTCGTGCTTGACTCCTTCGCCGTCCGTGGTGGCTA
Organism: Exephanes ischioxanthus; assembly: GCA_958510785.1. Lineage (NCBI taxonomy): Eukaryota > Metazoa > Arthropoda > Insecta > Hymenoptera > Ichneumonidae > Exephanes > Exephanes ischioxanthus. The sequence continues at coordinate 8,232,607 of OY294018.1, read as the reverse complement.
TTAGGGGGGAGGGGGTCCTAGTGCTCGGCTGTTCGAAAGCTCGGGTGAGCGCCGTGCTGTCTCGATGTCCCGGCCGCGGTGAAATAGCGCACTCTCCTTTATCGATCCTTTGCTTCTCGATCCTTGCTGCCGGTTATCGGGGTCGGTAACAGCGGTTTCTCGTCCTTATTTTGACTATCTTTCTCCTTCCTAATATTCCTTCTAATGTCTACTCGAATTTCTTTATCATTTTTATCCTTTCTTATTTTTCCAAATTTGATTTCTTTCTTAATTATTATCTTATTCTATCCTCAATTTTTATTTGTATTGTTATGTTTATTTTCTTTTGTTTTTGATTTTGATTTTGATTTGCATTTTGCTATGACTATTTTATTTATTTTCTACTTAATTTCTTATCCTCTTCTTATCTATTTTCTCTGCTTTAATTCTTCTTTTTAATGTCTCCTCTAATTCTTTCGTTATTGTTGTCCTATTTATTTTTTATTTCATTCCTTACATTTTCTGTTTATTTTAATTTTTACTGTTACGTCCTGTGAATTTTTAGTCGAATTCACTGACGCAACCGGTCGAAAATCGATAAATATTCGATAATAAAATAATAAATTTACAAAGGATTTACAGACAATTTTCGAGTCAAATCATAGTAACAAGTAACCACTGAAAGGTGATTTTGCACGATAAATAATTAACAGTAGCGCATTTAAATCGCCAGATGACTATATCTAGTAATCGGCATAAGAACAATCAGATGGGTAACAATATGAAACAATGTGGCTATTCGACACGTTCTCGAAGGTCATCGACAGCGAGAATACCTCGGGTCCATACCCATTGTCTTAATTAAAGCGCAAAAGTAATACGAATCTTTCCCACATGCGGCGGCGATATAAAAGCGATGACACCTTATCGCTCTAACACGCGGAGCGAGGCGATGCACGTACGCACACAGCGGTGCAGCCAAAGAATCGGTGTAACTGTCTCGAAGCGACTGATTGGGAAATTTACCGTCGGCGCTAACGAGTGCAGCACCTCTCAGAGGATAATTATTCAAACCAAGTTGAAAACAAATAATAATTAATTATTAATAGTAGGCTCATTTGAGTTGAATATTTGTGGACAAAGACCGGTAAATCAATAATTAAATATTACTTCAGTAAAAGCAAGTTTGATAAATCATTTGGGTCAAATCGGCGACATTAATTATTATAAACAAAGGATAAATCGTTAAGATTATAATCGGGGAAATTACTTTATATTAAAAAATTATATTTAATTGTTAGGAGAATAGATAACAGAATAGTTAATAGCAGGGAATTAGTTAGTATCATCCGAAGTAAATATTTGGGGTTTTATTTTAGTTTAAGCATATTTAAATAATTATTTGTCGAAAAATCCGGAATTAATAAGAAATATTTAAACAAATTAAATTAATTAAGGTAATAACTTTTGATAGAAACATCATAGAAATTTCGTTCAAATTTCTATATTCTTCTAATTTAAAACAAGAATTAATAAAGTAAATTGTTAAATCAGGAAATTATTGTAAAAGTTGAATATTGTAAAATTATTAAAATAAGCAATGTAAGATGTCAAGACCGATTGATAATGACCGAGGAAGGGGACCAACCGATCAGCCGGTAGCTTACTGGACATCAGCGGTTTCGATGGGGAGCTTGGTGGCGTGGGTGCCCCCCGATCAAAACGATAAAAGAAGCTCTTCAAGGGCGGAACATCATTCTCTTCCCGGAAGTTCTAACTGTCAAGAAGTCATTACTCCTAAATCATTTTGAAAGATTTACTTTTCCGAATAACTGTCAATTATTTTAATTCTTGGAATATACGATTAAAAATAGGATATTAACTCTCAATCACCGATAAATAAACAACTTGAACATTTATATCAATAACTGAAACAATTCGGAGTAATTATTTATCATCATCTTCATCGTTGATACTGGTAATCCATTCCAACGTTTACTTCTGAAATATCGAAGGAAGGAAGGAAGGACGAGAAAATCTAAATTCGACATATTCATTCATTTGGACCCATCTGAGATATCCGAGCATTCGATTCATTTTTCGAATCATCGTAAGTCATTGGAACTTTAAATTTTTCCATTCTCATCTATCTTCAAAGAACATTCTATTTTGCTCATTTTTCCAACCTTTAATTATTCTAATAATTTAAAGATAACTAATATTCGATTCGGGATTTGATTAAATTAATGGAAGATTGCCTAAAAATTAAAAGTTGAGTTCATCGATTTTTCATCGAGGCCATCCAAGGTAGAGAAACGAATCTGACAGTTCGCGATAACGTTAGCCTTGACTCAGTGTTGCGCAGCGCACCGCGAGCCATCAGGAGTCTTATTTCCCTACGCTACTACGGTATGTCAGCCCCACGCGGAGCGTCATATCAGTTCGACGTAGTAAACATCGTAGTACGCATCGAGTAGAATTAAATACCGAGCCATAGTAAACACCATATGGTGATCATCGACCTATATTCTTTCGGCATGCATTCTCAGCCCATCCCTGAATAAATTTCCGAAAGGTTAGATTCAAAAGGGCACTGTTCTGATAAAGCGTCACATGCGATAAACGTGTAATAGGGAGAGAAATCTCCTTTACCGTAGATGCAGGAAAATGCTGATCAGGACGTAACATAAAATTTGGGGGCTCGTCCGGGATCTCAAAAGTTTGCATGTCTAAAAAAAAATTAATAAACAATTTCAAATAAAAAAAAAATGGAATAAAAATGTTTTTAGAAAATAAAATACCTATAAAGGGTTTAGACAGACAGATTGATAGCGTAAACAACGAAGGAAATGATGAATAAAATAGACAGGCGTACAGGAAGTTGGCATAAAATTTGTTGAATCCAAAGAAGAAGTAACTATGTGACACCATTTACCGGAAATCAGAAGGTGATAATTTGTCAATATTGCAAAAAACGGGGACATACGGTAGATAAATGTAGAGAGATAGGATGTGGAATTTGCGGTCGCATAGGACATTGGGCTGAAATTTGCAACCACCGACAAGGTCAACAGTCGGAACATTTTAATTCGAACAATTATGACAATAATTGTCAAAACTATAATTATAATCAAGGTTTCAATTCAAATGCACGATCCGATTATAACCAAAATCCAAATTTTAATCCAAACGACAATTTTAATCAAATCGAAAATTTTAATCCAAACGACAATTTTAATCAAATCGAAAATTTTAATCCAAACGACAATTTTAATCAAATCGAAAATTTTAATCCAAACGACAATTTTAATCAAATCGAAAATTTTTATCCAAACGCAAATTTTAATCAAATCGGAAATTTTTATCCAAACGAAAATATCTATCCAAACGAAAATTTCAACCAAAATTACAATCGTAATCAGAATTATCAAAATCAAAATGTCAATCAAAATTTTGGTCAAAGTCGAAACTTCAATCCACATTTTAACCAAAATCGAAATTTCAATCCAAACTATAACCAAAATTATAATCAAGAGGGTGAATTCGCACCCAGTGTTTTCAATACAGACTATATGCCAATAGTAGGACAACGATGTCGAATAATCGACGTATTTTTAGAACGACCCGAGAAGGGAATTATTCCTCCCACGATTCACTTAAAAAGTAATGACCTTCAAGATTCTGTAATTATGTTGTTGGATACGGGAGCCGGTAAAAATGTGTTAAAGGAAAAATGCTTGAATGAAAATAATATCATATGTAGAGAATAACGGATGAATTTGTTTATACATCGGGATACGTGATAATCGAAACTTTGGGACGAGAAGCGGTGTTTCATATTGTGGCTAATAATTTTCCTATTAAGCAGGATGGAATTTTGTCTAATGAATATTTTCGAGAAAATTTGGTTAAAATAGACTATGAACACAGTATGCTCAAGGTTCGCGATAAAGAAATAGAATTTTTCACGAGAGAAAGTATGATTTTTCCATCAAAAACTAAAAAGGTTTTTTATGTAAGGATAAACGATGACACAGTTCCTGAAGGATTTTTGCCTCCGATTGACTTGGGTGAGGGAATAATTGTTGAACAAGGTCTTGTGCAGAATATTAATGGAAAGTGCTTTATAAATATTACTAACAATCGAGACGAATTAATCGAAATACTGATTCCTACTATGAAATTGGTAAAAAGCTCTGCCGAAATTAAAGAAGTAATTGTGATGGAGGAAGAAAGAGGGTCAAATGGGGAAGTATATGTAACCAATGAAAAAGATATAGATAAAGTGGGAAGAAGTTCTGGAAGTGTCAAGGAAAATTCAATGTTGGAAAATAAAAATGAAGAAATAAAGTCGATGGAAAATAATGACGAGAATAAACAAGTTGACGAAAATAAATGGGTGAAGATACCGCATGAAACATTTGAAATAGCTGTGGACAGAGTTCAAAAGGAAATGAAACGGGAAAAATATTTAAATAAGGAAAATTTAAGTTCAAAGAAACTAATATCAGGAAATATAATAAAACGTCAGCCAACGGTTACAGGAAAAGGTATAAACAAAGAAGAGAATTTGGATAAAGATAAGGAAATGAATAAAGAAAATTTGATAGAGATAACGTACGATGAATTTGCGCCAAAGCCAAAAGAAATAGAAAATTTGAAAGAAAAAAAGAAGCGACAAAGTCACCCTAACAAAAAGAGAAAAATAATGGAGAATCTTCGATTGTACGAGGTTTGTGATCCCTTGGTGGGAGCTCAATTTTACGATTTAGGAAAATATTTTTGTGTCAATGGCAAACTTCAGGATAAGAACCGATTGACTAAAGTGTTGAAATTGTTGAGGTTGACTGAACTAGATTAAAAGGAAACAACAAACGTTAAGACGACATTTGACAAGATTAATAAAAATCCTGCAGAAACCAGTATGACTTTTATGAAATCAAACAAAGACGAAATTGCAATTGAACCATTAACTTTTGGAAAAGTATGTGAAAATAAGGAACAGAAAAACGATGAAAAGAGATTGTCATCTGATAAGGGTAATCTTTCAAAAAGTGAAATTCTTCAATTTGAAAAAGGCTTAGGTTCAACAAAGGTTAAAGGTGGTATGGAAGAAAATAATAGTTTTGATAAAGTAAAAGAATTAAATATGCCTGAAATAAAATCGGTATCACAGTCATTGGAAATCACAGAAGTAGAGATATCGTTCGCATTTGCAACTGAGGTAACAATCAATCAACCAGTAGAATATTGTGAGTCCTTAGTAAACGAGGAATTACTTCACCATGTGGTACATGCTTTTGAACATATTAAACAAGATTTTAATCATCAGTACTTGGTAAATATTGCGATTGCTTCAGTAAAAGAAGTGAAAAACATTATAAATTCAGATAAAGAACGAGAGAATGAAAAAGTCTTAAAATGTGAACCGCAAACTTCAATCGTAAAAGTGGATAATGATTTGACAACGATAAACAAGGAAATTCAATATTCAAATACAGAGATAAATACAGTAAACAAAGAGGAATTTGATAATAACAAAGCCCTTATAATTGATAAACGAGGTAGAAAACAAAAGCTAAAAATAAGCGTTCAATTGCGTCACCTTTTAGATCATCTTGCATTAAATCAATATATTGCAGAAATAAAATGTTTGAATGTCAATGATGGAACGAAAAACGAAGCGGAATATTTGACAAAATTCAAATTCATACAATTTACGAGTTTGAATGATAAAGAATCAAATGATGCACGGGAAATTGATAAATATGAAGCAGATACTTTCCTTATAACAGCAGAAAAGTTGAGAGTAAACGTCGAATATTTAAAATATGTTGACATCGAAAAACAATTGAGACAAGAACCAAAGAAAATAAAAGAATATGATAAAGTGAATACACCGGTATCTCAATTCTCGAAAAATATATCAGAAAATACACGAGTACAGAAGGCTTTGGATATAATCAATGAGGCAAAAACGCAGTATAACGTTTTCAAAACGAAAAGTATGGCAATTGTGTACAGTATATTTTATTTCATAATTAGTGTTCTATATTTTTGCATGTCAATAATAATACTTGAAAAAATCGAAACCGAAATTTTCGTAAATACGTACCAGAGAGTAATCAGACAAGTTAAATGTAAAAATAAAGATCAAAATTGCAGTAAAATTGTGCGTGAAAGAAAGGTGATTTGTAAAATGAAATACGAATCGCAAGGAGTAGGTCGAGAAAAACCAGTAAATCGGACTATAAAGAGAACAAGTAGCAAGAAGATGGAACAGTTTCATGAAATTAAGATCACGCAACCCAGAACGAAGATGAAAGCTGACAAAATACCAGAATTAGGTGAAATTTCAATTATAGGCTGTACAAACAATGTTTTAGACAAAGACAGTTATTGTGATCATTATAAAATAAACAACAAAATAGCAATAATATTAAGAAAATCATTTCAAGTTACGTATTTACTTGCATTCATTTCTAAATTAATTAATTAATTAATCAAAATAAATAAATAAATAAACAAAAAAAAATGTGTCCTTCGCAAATTTGATTTTTCCAAGTTCGCCGAATTTATCAGCAAACGATTCTCTCGTTTCAAAGTCATGTATTGAGTTTTCAGTAAGTGTGTTTTGAAAATTTCTCGTGTGAGATTAAGTTGAATCCTTAACCAATGAATAGAGTTGGAGAGGATTTTATTATGTTGAAGATGAGTAACGATTATTATTATACAATCGATGGAAAATGGAAGTTCCCGATTGCCATTAAAGTCTGTTTGACTATTTATGTTTGATTGATGATACGTATGAGAAATAAAAGAAATAAGTACTGAAGATGAGTATATAAATGACTGAGAAGACGGAAGTTGTTGAATGATAAACGAAGGAGGAGAGGAAAAGTAAATGTTTGTATTTACAATTTCGTGAAAGAAAATCACTTTAGATAAAAAAAAAGTTGAAAATTGAAATTTTCATATCGCTTCCTCATAAAGTTGAAAATTGAAATTTTCATACCGCTTTCTCATAAGGTTCCTTTATTCGCGAAGCTTCTTCTATGAGGAAGCATTGTCTGTATTTTTGGCTTCCTCATAGAGGAAGCTTCGCGAATAAAGGAACCTTATGAGAAAGCGGTATGAAAATTTCAATTTTCAACTTTATGAGGAAGCGATATGAAAATTTCAATTTTCAACTTTTTTCAACGTCAACGTCTTAGAGTTTTATGCAAAACGGTTGACCGATTCAGGTTCAGCGCGTAAAAAAATATTCCATCGTCACGTTTCACTTTGTCGAATCTGCGTTTGGCGCGAAAAAATACATAGAAATATGCGCTCCCGAATTTTTTTTTACCCTTTCGATTGTTATTCCCGAATTCCTAGTGATACCTCTTTATCTAGCTTTTTAATCCCGTCATATCCATCGCCTTGTGTATATCTTGCCGTAGATCACGATAGGCACCTGGGTTTTTCCGCGATGCCATCGAAAAGCAAAGAAATCGTTATTTAAAAATACCTAAAATCATTCATTTTTGCAATTTTGGCTATAAAAATGCCTGGTAAACTTTTTGGTTAGTTGTCGCTCCGGGACTGTAATTCTATGTATTTTTTCGCGCTGATCACGAATCTAACACTTATTTTATTCACAGATGAATATTTTATCCGAAAAAATGCGTCTTCAAAAAAAAAAAAAAAAAATATGCATGAAATTCAAAAAATTCAAAATGACATAAAATTTAAACGGTTCGATCGATTTTCTTGAAATTTTAATGGGATCCTCGGGTGATCAGATTCTATCTGTGTACGCATTTTTAGCCCGACAGCTAAAAAATTGCGAGCGCTACAGTGCGTACAGACATTTTCGAAGAAATTAAAAATGGCGTACAAAAAAAACAACTGACAATTTTTGGACGAAACTTTACAGAAACATTGACTATTAACCACACAAGCTATGTGCAAAATTTCAGCCGGATTCGTGGAGGCGTTCTCGAGTTATAGTGGTTTGAATTTTTCGCTTCCGATTCACACACACACACACACACACACACACACACACACACACACACACACACACACACACACACACACACACACACACACACATACATCCGGACATTTTTTCTAAATGTGATTTTTCGATGTTTTGGAACATTCTGAACACGTTTTCATTGAAAATCTCGAATTTTTTTTTTTTCACCATCACAAAGCTTCCTCTATGAGGAAGCAAAAAGAGTCAATTTAAATTTAAAAAAAGGAATAGTTTTTCTTCTAAAAAAAATTGTTTAAAATAAGCTGATATACTAATTGATTTTATATTTACAGATAATTGTCTAAACTTGTGATCCAAGTTTAATGTCAATGAGGACCCTGAGTATATACAGAATGTAACACGACAACAGTGTTCAATATACAAGGCCGGACAACAGTAATAACTTGGTGGGATTTATTGATCACTCGAATTTGAGTATTTACGGAAACAGTTTAATAATCATTCGATAAGTGAAAACGTAAAGTAACTTTTATTGTCTCTCTGTTGAATGTAATTTAATTTTTTTTAAATTCTTTAAATTAAGTAAAGCCCAGTGTTTTTATGTTTAATTTGGTTCGATGAATAATTTAATTATCTAAAGATTTATGGAGTGATTTTAAGGAAGATATTGACGTTATAGATCCTACAATATCAATTCATCTATTTAATCAGGTCTAAGAAGAGTAAATTCATTTTTAATCCGAGAAGCAATATGTTTGAATTGTTGAAATTTTTTAGTTTTAATTCATTGCTTGGTCAACTAACTTCATAAATTCATATTTGTCATATCTGTTTGTTTTGTTTTTGTTATTGTGAACCATCTGATGGTTCTGTCCTTTTCCGATTGTTAAACCTATTCCTTCATTGTTTTGTTAAAAATTTGATCGGTTCGCATTCGTGTTTCACTAAATCTCGTCTCATTAAATTTGACGGACGCGATCAAATGTAGTCATAAAAAGGAGTTAAATTGCGTTATTTGAGTTATCAAAAAAACGATAATTAAATAATAATAATAATAATAATAATAATAATAATAATAATAATAATAATAATAATAATAATAATAATAATAATAATAATAAAATGATATATACGAACAGGTTCAATTACGTCATTTGAGTCATCAAACGAACGATAATTATGAAAAAAAATCAATAATAATAGTAGTATATTTTTACATCAGCTCTGTAGTTATAACCATATTAATCACTTGTTAGTACACAATCATTTGTTAGTACATAATTTTTATTCATCGGTCAACCAGGTTGAATAAAATATTTTCTTATCATTAAATGAATCCAATGATTGTTATACGTAGGGAGACTTGATTTTTACTGTTATGGTGGAAATGAGAATCGATCCTCCTATAAATATATTCAGGTAGGGACAACATTTTAGTGAGTTCGACTACAAACAGCCATCTTGGTTGGTAAACATAGGTATAAATAAAGAGGAAGTAAATCGCAATAACTAAACTTAAAATTTAAAAAAAAAAGAAAAAAAATACACAACATAAGGACATGTGGAACTGGTGGTTCTGTGAGCGGAAATGTCGATTGACATACCATCGTTGCTAACAGCTATTCCTTACATCTTATATATTAAAATAGTTCAATTAACATAAAAAGGAAAAAAAAGAGATTTGCTTAATACATATAGGAAATTACAAATAACAGTAATGTATTAAAAAAAAAAAAAAAAAAAAAAATCATACGGTAAATGCATATGTAAATGTCAAGGTAAAATTTGATTTATATGATCAATTTAAATGAGGAAATTGTTGTTAACAAAAAAAAAAAAAAAAAAATTGTATAACGAGTTGACCCAAAATTTAATTTTGAGCACCGTCTCTACCGAGACAGAGTGTTGTTCTTCGAAGCAACCCTCGTTTTGGGGGGAGGTGTTACGTCCTGTGAATTTTTAGTCAAATTCACTGACGCAACCGGTCGAAAATCGATAAATATTCGATAATAAAATAATAAATTTACAAAGGATTTACAGACAATTTTCGAGTCAAATCATAGTAACAAGTAACCACTGAAAGGTGATTTTGCACGATAAATAATTAACAGTAGCGCATTTAAATCGCCAGATGACTATATCTAGTAATCGGCATAAGAACAATCAGATGGGTAACAATATGAAACAATGTGGCTATTCGACACGTTCTCGAAGGTCATCGACAGCGAGAATACCTCGGGTCCATACCCATTGTCTTAAATAAAGCGCAAAAGTAATACGAATCTTTCCCACATGCGGCGGCGACATAAAAGCGATGACACCTTATCGCTCTAACACGCGGAGCGAGGCGATGCACGTGCGCACACAGCGGTGCCGCCAAAGAATCGATGTAACTGTCTCGAAGCGACTGATTGGGAAATTTACCGTCGGCGCTAACGAGTGCAGCACCTCTCAGAGGATAATTATTCAAACCAAGTTGAAAACAAATAATAATTAATTATTAATAGTAGGCTCATTTGAGTTGAATATTTGCGGACAAAGACCGGTAAATCAATAATTAAATATTACTTCAGTAAAAGCAAGTTTGATAAATCATTTGAGTCAAATCGGCGACATTAATTATTATAAACAAAGGTTAAATCGTTAAGATTATAATCGGGGAAATTACTTTATATTAAAAAATTATATTTAATTGTTAGGAGAATAGATAACAGAATAGTTAATAGCAGGGAATTAGTTAGTATCATCCGAAGTAAATATTTGGGGTTTTATTTTAGTTTAAGCATATTTAAATAATTATTTGTCGAAAAATCCGGAATTAATAAGAAATATTTAAACAAATTAAATTAATTAAGGTAATAACTTTTGATAGAAACATCATAGAAATTTCGTTCAAATTTCTATATTCTTCTAATTTAAAACAAGAATTAATAAAGTAAATTGTTAAATCAGGAAATTATTGTAAAAGTTGAATATTGTAAAATTATTAAAATAAGCAATGTAAGATGTCAAGACCGATCGATAATGACCGAGGAAGGGGACCAACCGATCAGCCGGTAGCTTACTGGACATCAGCGGTTTCGATGGGGAGCTTGGTGGCGCGGGTGCCCCCCGATCAAAACGATAAAAGAAGCTCTTCAAGGGCGGAACATCATTCTCTTCCCGGAAGTTCTAACTGTCAAGAAGTCATTACTCCTAAATCATTTTGAAAGATTTACTTTTCCGAATAACTGTCAATTATTTTAATTCTTGGAATATACGATTAAAAATTGGATATTAACTCTCAATCACCGATAAATAAACAACTTAAACATTTATATCAATAACTGAAACAATTCGGAGTAATTATTTATCATCATCTTCATCGTTGATACTGGTAATCCATTCCAACGTTTACTTCTGAAATATCGAAGGAAGGAAGGAAGGACGAGAAAATCTGAATTCGACATATTCATTCATTTGGACCCATCTGAGATATCCGAGCATTCGATTCATTTTTCGAATCATCGTACGTCATTGGAACTTTAGATTTTTCCATTCTCATCTATCTTCAAAGACCATTCTATTTTGCTCATTTTTCCAACCTTTAATTATTCTAATAATTTAAAGATAACTAATATTCGATTCGGGATTTGATTAAATTAATGGAAGATTGCCTAAAAATTAAAAGTTGAGTTCATCGATTTTCCATCGAGGCCATCCAAGGTAGAGAAACGAATCTGACAGTTCGCGATAACGTTAGCCTTGACTCAGTGTTGCGCAGCGCACCGCGAGCCATCAGGAGTCTTATTTCCCTACGCTACTACGGTATGTCAGCCCCACGCGGAGCGTCATATCAGTTCGACGTAGTAAACATCGTAGTACGCATCGAGTAGAATTAAATACCGAGCCATAGTAAACACCATATGGTGATCATCGACCTATATTCTTTCGGCATGCATTCTCAGCCCATCCCTGAATAAATTTCCGAAAGGTTAGATTCAAAAGGGCACTGTTCTGATAAAGCGTCACATGCGATAAACGCGTAATAGGGAGAGAAATCTCCTTTACCGTAGATGCAGGAAAATGCTGATCAGGACCTAACATTACTTTGATTCTTATTTTTATTTTTATTTTTATTCTCTTTACTATTACTCTTTCCATAGCATTAATCCTTATTTCTACCCTCTTCCTTATCCTATCCTAATTCTCCTTTTTAAGGTCTAATCTAGTTCTTTCATTACTACTCCTCCTTATTTCCTACTTAATTCCTTTACTGTTCCATTATTTCTATCTGGATCTTTATTTTTATTTTCCTTTCGCTGTTACTATTTCTCTCGATTTTTATTTATTTCTATTTTTCTTTTTTATTTTCCTCGTCGTCTTCCGAGTCGTCCGGATCTTTCCCGTTTGCTTTGCTTCGGTACTTCTTCAGTAGGCTTGAGTGGAACTTGCCTCGTTCTCGGTGAGATTCGGGTTCTTCGAGCAAATACGTTGCAAGTCCCACACATGCTTTTATCCGATATGGACCCTCGTAGAGGGGCATAAACTTCACAGTGACCTTGTCCATTTGATGTGAGACGTTTAAGGCCTTTACCAAGACGAGTTCTCCCTCTGCGTACGTCGTCATTCGATGGCACTCGTCAAATTTTTCGGCCCTTCTCCTTCCCTTCCGGAGGATTCTCAGCTGGACTTCCTCGACTTCTTCGTGTAGTCTTCTAATTCGGCTACTTTTCCTCGTAATGCCGGAATCCAATTTTTCCAGGGGCGATGTGGTTTCTTTTTTGTTTGCAATTCCATCGGAGTGTACTCAGTGGTTTCGTGTGGCGTCTCATTAATACAATCCTGTATTATCGGTACCCATCTGGCCCATGCTGTGTGGTGATCTGTTAGGAAGGTACGGAAAAATCTTCCGAGCTCTCGGTTTACCCTCTCGACAATATTTCCTTGTGGGTGTCGTATCGACGAGAATACTCCGCGGATTTTTTCATCTTCCAGCCATTTTTTTCATGCCTTGGCCGTGAACTGCGTACCATGGTCAAATTAGATCTTGTAGTGTGGTAGTCTTCGCTGAGTTTCTTTATGACCGTCTTGGTGTTCGCCGTGCGCATCGGGTAGAGGACGACAAATTTCGTGAAAGCGTCCAGAGTTACTAGAATGTGCCGAACTCTTCCGGTGGATGTCGGGAGGGGGCCAAAGAAATCGATAGATATTAGATCTCCTGGTCCTTCGGGCACGATCGTTTGCATATTCGCGTAGCTAGTCTGGACCGCGCATTTCGTTCGCTGGCAAGAGTCGCAGGTGGCGAGCTGGTGCCTGATGCTTTTTGCAAATCGGGCATACGCGAAATCTTCATTCAGCATCTGAAACACCTTGTTCGCTCCGATATGTCCATACATCTCGTGGCATTCCTCGACCAGTATTTTTTTTATCTCTTCAGGCAAGGTTATTTTCCATTGGCCGGTTTTCGCGGCCTTTCGTAATACTCCTTCCTTGAGACGATAATTTTTCGGATGGTTTACAGTCTCCTTTTCATCCTCGAGTAGATTTATGATGGAGTTGAGATCTTCCTGACTCCGCTGTATCGTACCAATTTGTCGCATCTTCTGCGACAGCAACTTCGAAGGTTTTTGCGCGAGGGCTGCGATAACGATTTTTCCCGGCGGTGTTCCATCGGGCTCGTACGTGTGATCGCGGAGTCGGCTTAGCGTATCTGCTACTTGGTTCGATTTTTCCGGTCGGTGTTCTACCGTTAAATCATATCCTTGTAACAGCAATGCCCACCTTAACAGTCGGTCGCTCGTAAATCTGCACGTTTTCAGAAATATTAACGCCTTATGGTCGGTTATTATCGTTATCTTTGCTCCTTTAAGATAACTTTGGAACTTTTGAAGAGCCCACACGATAGCGAGTAATTCTTTTTCCGACGTGGTGTACCCGACTTCTGCCCCCTTGAGTGTCCGACTGGCAAATGAGATCACTCCGACTTCGCCACACGGAGAAAAATCCGTATGTTGCTACAACAATACTCGATTTGCTGGCCGTTAGTCTGTTGCAGTGACAAAAGGAACTGTAAATGTAACGTGTGTATTGTACGACCAACAAACAAACATTTGTTACGGAAACTCACAAACGTATGTTGCGGATGCTTTGTTGATCTAACAAATATTCAGTTGGCGTGATGATACTTATTGCTACGCCAATGAATAAGTTATATTGCAACCAACAAACTTCACTTTTGCTACGGGAACGTAGAGATTCCTTCTATATCAGTCGTAAACTCAGTAAATCTTTTGCTTGTAGGCCCAAAAAAATTGCTCATGGTTAGTTATTGAAAGATATGCATAACCGAGGCTTACAACGCAGAATGCTAATTATAGAGAAATTTTCTATCAGTCTATACTGTCATATCCAACATTAGACATATGTAACATCATAGTGACTATTCTAATGTCGAAGAATTCACAAATATATAGTGGAATGAAGCAGGTAAATAAGCCAGCGAGCGGACTCCGCAAGGCGTCGCGAGCCCGGTGGGACGAGTGCGAACGCAGCGCACAGGCGTAAACACGAATAAGCATGGCTGAACGGCGGACGCCAATGAGAAGGGGTCGACAGAGCGTCAGTCGCCTGCCAGCAGCTACGTTCAACGAACGTTCTACGAGTGCGTTTTACAGTGGTTTTTGTTTAAATAAGTGCACAGAATGGAGAAAACTGCCGATCGCTTACGGAGGTGGGGTATTTCCGAGGAAGTGGTACAAAGATTCGAGGGTAAGTACGCGTGACGGTTGAAATAAATGATCGTGCGAATCTTCCAACTGAAAGAGTTTTATTAATGCTAATGTAGTTGCGTAACCGGCAGTGCTGTTCTTTGTTTCGGGTAAATGGATGTATATTTTGTGTTTATTTTTTTTTATCGATTTCAAGACTCAACCTCGCGTGTTACCTGGCGTGAACGCAATAGTGGCTGTAGTAAATACTTTTGCATGTTTTCGCGATGGATATACTTCTCATTTTCTTCGAACGCGATCGTCAACAAACCCGTCGTTAACGCGACGTTGTTCTTCGTATCGAGACATTGTCTATGTCGTGAGCTCTTTGTTTTCGAGCTGTTACGCGTCCTTGTTACCTGATGTTGATAAAATTGTAGTCACGGTATAAACACCAGTTTACGTTTCACAAAGGCTTACTTCTATCTGGCGGTATGAACATTTTTTACGAATTTCGGATTTTTTTATTTTTCTTGTAAACTTTAAAAAATGATAAAGATATTTTTTTTGCTAAGATATGCGTATATTTCCAGTCTTGAAAAAGAAAACAATCTAAAAATATTCAAATGAAAAAAAAAACAAAAAAGAAAATGAACGTCGCAACCAACGAAATTTTTCATCGGCCAGTGGAAATTATATCTTTTAAACCACTCGAACGATCTTTTTCAAGCGTTGACAATATTCGTCGAGACTCGTTTAGAGGTCGTTGACGATCTCAGTTTGTTTTTCGATAATTATTTTTAAAAACACACTTTTCGTTTGCCGCTATTCTGTAAAAAAAAAAGATCGTCCACAATTCGTAATTACAATCGACTTTTTTATTCGTTTGGTTTTTGTGGTTTCGGATGTTTCTCTTTTCGATCTTTCTCATTTTTTTTTAAGGAAGAATCAGCAAAGAAATCAGCTAATTCACTGATATAGTTTATACAAAATGATTCGAAAGCTCATTAATTTTGTAGCCTCTTAACAATATGTATAATTCTCGCTTTCTTCACACTCTCGGGACCCTGTTCTTCGTATCGAGACATTGTATATGTCGTGAGTTTTTTGTTTTCGATCTCTAACGCATCCTCGTTACCTAGTGTGGCTACATTTGTAGCCACAGTATTAACACCAGTTTACGTTTCACAAGGGCTTACCACTACCTGACGATATGAAAAAATAGTACGAATTTCGGATTTTTTAGTTTTTCTCGTAAACCTTGAAAATTGATAAGAACATATTTTTTGCTGAGATATGCATATATTTTCAGTCTTATATAAGAAAAAAAAATATTGAAACGAAAAAAATGACTGTCGCAACAAACGCAATTTTTCTTCGACCAGTGGAAATTATATCTTTTAAATCACTCAATGGATCTATTTCTAACTTTAGCAATATTAGTGGAAACTCGTTTAGAGGTCGTTGATCGTCTCAGTTTGTTTTTCAATCTTTATCTCTAAGAACACTTTTCGTTCACCACTTCGGTTTAAAAATAAAAAAAATTGCCCACAATTCGTAATTACAATCGGCTTCTTTTATTCCTTTGGTTTTTCTGATTTCGGATGTTTCTCTCGCCGATCATTCTCAATTATTTTTTTTGTAAGGTAGGAATGAGCAATAAAATCAGCTTATGCACTGATATAGTTTATAAGAAAATGATTCGAAATGTTGTACCCCGGCTGGCTCAGTAGGATATTAATTCGGGACACCGGTTGCGAAATAGTAAGGTACGCAACGGCACGCGACGATCGCACATCGAGCGTCGAGCGCGTCACCGGACACCGCTGACGCAGCACTTAGGCCATCGCGAGTGGCTCGGTAACTGGAGCATCGGCTCGAGTACCGAGGCAATTATTGCGAAATGTAAAATATGCTCCAAATCTCGCCCGCAGAAAAGCGAGGATTTGGAAAGATATTTGTTTATAAGATTAAAGTAAACCATAAACTTGCGCTAGATATTAAGCTGACATACGTGCTCTCGATGAATATATAGAGGATCGAGAGCAGGTACTCGGCAGTCTGATCAGAACTCAGGATACGGTACGGTTGATTACAATACATTATATTACATAACCGAGATAAATGTGAATAGCGAGTAGTTCGCTACGGGGTGTACCGAGATTGGTAAATATTCAATAACCTAATAAAGACCTTTTATTAAATTGTGCATTCATTCTCGTGGGTTCTAACCCTTTACTGGATATATCCCGAACATTCGAGCTCACGGCTCGGGCACAGAACCCGGAGTAGCTAACCGAGTTTCTGCGGCACAACATTGGTGGCAGCGGTGGGATATCCAGAGAGAATTGAACAACAAAAAAAAAAAACAATATTTACCAAGTCGTACGGCGACCCGTGTACCTCCATTGAGGGAGAAGAAAGTGCCGCGAACCAGGGTCGACAAGTGTTCGGCGGAAGTAATCAACCGTAGCCTTCGCGGATCGCTGCAGGATCCTCGAAGGGCGTCCTCATTGAGGGGGACGTAAACCGTTGGGAAGCCCGGGACCGAGAGGGTCACGTAAGAGTTGAAGGGCATCCTGTGGTGATAGAGGGTAGAAACACTGGAGGTGGCCCCATCACTGAGTGTAGATTGAAAGCGCGCGCGGACGCGGAAGATTTTTGCCAAGACCGGTAGGACGCTACCGGTGGGCAACGGAAGAGTAACCCAGGGTTGAAAAGCTGAGCAAAAAGGGAACAAACCTGGAGATAGATAAGGGACGGAGAAGAGTCCAACAGTTTCAAAGGTTAAACGAGCAAGCAAGAAGATGAGTGAGCACGACTTACCGCAGAGACCACCAGGGTCAGGGCAGCGCAGGGGAACCCCAAGCACGGGGGAGGAAGCATTGGGCGTCGTCGCGGGCGTCCAAAGCGCCTTGGCGGACATCACGAGCCGGGCACGGGAGGTGCTGGGGGAACAGTCGGTCGAGGGTAACGAGGAAGGACGGGGAAATTCGCCAAACCCGCTGTACGGGGTAAACACCCAGAGGGGAACCGGCTGGGAGGGCATCGACGTGCAGATGTTCGAGCGCCGACCGGATGAGGTCACGCCGGCCATGGTGTCCCAGGAAATCTCCCGAATGGCGCGCTCATTACGAGGTCAAGTCGGGCACAGGGCTATCGGCGGGAACGGCGAACACGGGGGAGGCAATGGTCTCCCGCTCAAACCTGCCCTGAGGGCTACCCGAAGAACCCTATTCGCCGAACAGGAGGACACGCATGAGGACAACAGGGAATCCCGGGGAGGAAATGAGAGTCAGCCAGGCCCTGAGGACGAGACGGTACATACCATTGCGCAGATGCAGGGGAGAATAAGTGAACTCGAGGGGCAGCTGGAGGAAGCTCGCAACCGGTCCCAGGCGGCACCACCGATGGATGCTGATTCCATGGTCGAACGTCTCCTGGCCTTGGAGGAAACCATGAGGGACCACATTCTGGAGTCCCGTGGGCCACAACGGGGAGGGGTAACCCCGCCGCGGCGGCCGTCACCATCTCGGCGACAAACCCGGGTATCGACCCACATTAGGGCGGTACCGGTGTATTTGGATATACCCGCCGCCCTGCGAAATATTAAAACCTTCGACGGGAACGATCCCACGAAGCTCGACGGTTTTATTTTATCATGTGAAGCAGTATGGGGTTTGGTTCTTCCCGAGCAGCGGTCTACTCTCCTTACGCTCATCCGAAGCAGCAAACTGGAGGATCGAGCAACGCGGGAAATGAGGCACAAAACTATCGTAACCCTGCGGGATTTACGGACAGAATTGGAGGCACTTTATGGGAAACGAGAGTCCCTCGCCTCTCTGCAATACCAGTTCAGCATCCTGAAACAGGAACCAACAGAGAACGTCTCAACTTACGCCACCCGGGTCGAAAACCTGACGGTGGAATTAATCGAGAAGTTGTGTGAGGGGGTCGATGCAGCAGGGGCTCGTTACATCGGGAATGCCTTTCGGAAAACCGCGCAGATGAATTTCGAAGTCGGCCTGAATAAGGAATTACAGACCCTCGTGCGATCACGTAATTATTCGAGCCTGCACGACGCAATCGTGGGGGCTATAGAGGTCGAGAAAATGACGAAAGGGCACCCAGGCAGTCAGGACTCGGCAAGACCCAGTCTGGGGGGTGGAAACCCGCGGCGGTCACACGGCGTAGTCAAGGAGGAGGCACGCACCTGCTATACATGTGGGAAACCCGGCCACGTGGCCAGGGACTGTCGGCAGGGGGCCCGAGTTAGTCTTCCCGCACCGACTTCTAGGGATGTTCATGTGGCAAGCATTACGTGCAATTACTGCCAAAAAACCGGACATCTCTGGAAGGATTGCCGGGCCCGTAAGCGGGCCGGCCACAAGCAGATAAAAGATAATGACAACAATGGGGGCCGGCAGAACGAGCAAAGGAGCGAAGGGATGCCCGCATCACCGGGACAGGAAGGGACTATAGGGGAATTTCAAGCAAGGGCATACACAGTCACCGCCTACGACAGGGCTTCGCCGGGAGAGGGAATTTTTCCCTATAAATAGGGCGAAGGAGCACCCTATTCATAGACGGCGCGAGTCCAGCCACGGGAAGATCTGCCGGCGAGAACAACATGGAACGAAAGAGGAACACCGAGCAGCTGGAGAAAAAAATCCGTCGCGGAGACTGTCGGGAAAAGGATCAGTGCAGACGAATAATAGTCGGAGTGAAAGTTAAAAAAAAAAAAATTTTTTGGGGGTAAAACGACCCGGTTAAAATTTTCTCCCGTTAAGGGGGAAAATAATAAAACTGTATCCCGGTGTGGGGAGGAAAAACCCCACGGGAGGAAGATATTTAAAAAAAGGGGAAAAAGGAATCAAAACGAAAATGGGAAAAATAATTCCTGTGCGAAGCAAAAGTGAGTAAGGGGAGAGAATAATGAAGAAAGGAATAATAAAATAAATAAACGGAGGTAAAAAAAAAAAGAAAAGAAGAACCCGAAGGAAGAGCGATGCGGATACGTCGCCCGTCCGGGGTGCGGTAGGATAGGGACAGCTACGTTACGAGGTGCGACGGCCAGGGCAATGGCTCGGTGCACCGCTCACAGAAGTCGACGCAGCAGAAATCTGATCCCGCGGAGTTGAAGCCTCGCGGCGGGTTATCGCCTCGCCCAGATGAAAATAAAATATAAACATAGAAAATAACTCTGAAATGAAGGAAGAATTTAACGGAGATGTTGCATCCAACAATTTTGACGACAAGTTTGAAGAAGTCATCAATTGACAGCAGATGATAATTACTCCGCTGAAGATGTACCGAAAACCTACGCCACGGCAGAATCAATTTTAGGAGAATCAACGACTGCCGAAACCGAGACGCATAAACTCGGGAAAAATCATCAGGGCAAATCTCGTAATCCCGGAGAAGAATTACATCAGTTAACCACCACTCCAGGCGAATGGGACAACCAGAGCCAAGGTCGAGAGGACGCCCATGGGGAAAAGAAGGGACGGAGGAAGCGGAAAAACCAAAGTTATTAGTAACAGACTATTCTTGTTACATATTATATATATATTTATTAACGAGATACAAATCGGGTCCATTTATTAACAAGATACATAACATCGCTGAAGCACTGCTGCTGGTTAGTACAGCTGGGCAAGGTCCCAGGGCATCTCGCCGGCCTGCGCACGCCGTAATCGGGAGGCCTCGTCCTCGGGGTTTTCCGGGCCATCGGAGTCCTCGGAATCGGAAGCACCCGCCGGACGAACGATCGTGCCGGAAGCCAGCCAGGCCCCGGAGGAAAGTCGATGGCCGGAGACAATCTGGTAGTCCCCAGGAAGCCGTCCATGCATCGCCCGGAAGTTTATCTCCGCAGGCGTAAGGACACGGATCCGGGGGATGGGTGCCGATGGCCGAGGGCAGGGCCCTGTCAAGACTGGATGCGCCACGTCTATTGAAACTGGCCGGAAGCTCGCCGGGGAGGTTGGGGGTTCGACGGCCTGGACCTCGTCCTCGGCGGAGACTGGACTAGACCCCGGACTATACGAAGGCCCCGTGGACGCGGGTGAAGCGGTACGCCTCCTCTGGAAAAGAGGAAAACGGGGTGCCATGAGCCTCGGAGGGAAGAAGAAAAAAAACTATGCGCCAATCTTCTGTATCAACCACGGATGACAGGACTTACCTTGAGCGGTGGACTCTTCATGGTGGGCTGAGCAGCGATTCTTTAAAACTCGAATGGGCAAGAGCAACGAAAGTGACTGCGAACGGACGAAAACGAAGTACGGGGGACCCAAGACTGGGCCGCCTGATATAGGCGTAAAAACGTAAGCGCAGCAACCCATAGACCAACGACCCCCGTCCGTCAGCAGAAATCAACCCGGACATCGGCAATATGCAGCAGCGATGGCCAGCCTTTTCCGTGTTTCGCAACAGTTCCGCAAGGTCCCCTGTACTCAATTACTTCCTTCGTTTGCGCAAAAGCGGGTAATTCCGAAAGGATAGATTGCAAAAATTAACCAGAAAAGGGGCCCAGAAGTTGTGAACAATTACATGTAATACCGAGCACGGGGTACACGAAGAATTGTAAAAATAAAGCTCGCCGGAGACGAGCGAAAAGAAATCAAATTTCTTTTCTTTTTAGGGGGGAGGAATGTTGTACCCCGGCTGGCTCAGTAGGATATTAATTCGGGACACCGGTTGCGAAATAGTAAGGTACGCAACGGCACGCGACGATCGCACATCGAGCTTCGAGCGCGTCACCGGACACCGCTGACGCAGCACTTAGGCCATCGCGAGTGGCTCGGTAACTGGAGCATCGGCTCGAGTACCGAGGCAATTATTGCGAAATGTAAAATATGCTCCAAATCTCGCCCGCAGAAAAGCGAGGATTTGGAAAGATATTTGTTTATAAGATTAAAGTAAACCATAAACTTGCGCTAGATATTAAGCTGACATACGTGCTCTCGATGAATATATAGAGGATCGAGAGCAGGTACTCGGCAGTCTGATCAGAACTCAGGATACGGTACGGTTGATTACAATACATTATATTACATAACCGAGATAAATGTGAAAAGCGAGTAGTTCGCTACGGGGTGTACCGAGATTGGTAAATATTCAATAACCTAATAAAGACCTTTTATTAAATTGTGCATTCATTCTCGTGGGTTCTAACCCTTTACTGGATATATCCCGAACATTCGAGCTCACGGCTCGGGCACAGAACCCGGAGTAGCTAACCGAGTTTCTGCGGCCCAACAGAAAGCTCGCATTCATTTTTCATATTGTAACGTAGATGTAGTCCCTTCACAGTATGTATAATTCTCGCTTTCTTCGCACTTGACATTGATTCCTGGCGAATTGAATTTAGGTAACATATTTTTAGAAAATCTGCCCTTGTTGCATTTGTTGTTACGGCGTCACGAGGTAAAATTTTGCTGATTGAAAACTGTTTTTTTTTTTAAGATACTCGCATAACAGATGACCTGCTCCCACTTTTGGATGAAGATCTTTTGAAAGACCTGATACCGTCCCCGATAGAATTAGTGCGATTCAATATACATCAGAACAACGAATTAGCTGGGGACAAACTAAAAGTTATAGCAACAGCCGGTAAGAAAATTGTTCAGTTTTAATTGTAATTTTTAAACACGGATTTCATGCCATTTACATATTGTTACTGTGTTTCCAAAGATGCTGCCGGAGTAGTGACGGTTGTCCGAGATTCCCAGACCGTTATACCCGAATTAAGGCAGTAGTCTGCTTTAGGAGCCGAAAAAAAAGCGTTTTTTCAACAATTTTTTTGAAAGGGAAGGAAATGATTGCGGTAAACGAAATTTTGAGACGATAGTATATTATATTCAAGCTTTAAAAAACAATTTTTATTATTACAAATTATTGAAATTTGCCAAAGTTGTAACGATTTTTCTGGGGCGCCTGGAGTGTGCACTCGTAAATCGGTGCCGGTGATGGAGGTCGTGCGATGCATCTGAAACAGTGGAACCAAATTTTTTTTTAGTTTTTATAAGTTCCTTTTCTATATGAACTAAAAAAATACCGAAGAAATGACGAAATTCCAAATTTTTTCGAAGTTTGAAAAAAAAATTCACTTTTTTGAAAAAAAAAAATCACTTTAAGTTGCAAAACAAGTAATTTAAATAGTACTTTTGTCCAACTTTTTTAGTTCAAATAGAAGATAATTCAATACTGAAGCTAGATCACTTTGGTTTTTTTCGATCGGACATATATTGTTTTTACTATCGCCGGCACCGTTTTCCAAAACTTGTGAAAATGAAAACTCGAGAAAACGGGCTGTAAAGTTTTCGGTCCAAAAAAATGTAAGTTTTTGGATACTTACACTAATTAGATGTTAATCGGCTATCCCCGGGCCATACAATAATCCTTCCTCTTCTTCAAAAAACTCGTTTTGGCGGAGGCTTTCCGATCTTCGAGCTGTACGAGCCTCCTTGCTGGAAAGTGATGCGCGCCGATTCTCCCGCGTTATGCGCTCAGCATCGACGGTGTCAGCAAAATTTTTGCATTGCTGCCCGATGACAATATCGAGGAGCTGCATGGTAGAAAGCACAGCTGAATAACCTTCGTTGAAAATGCCTGTAGCCATATTTGCTGCTATTTCGACGATTTTATAGCCGGAATTTACGTGTTTCGGATTTAGGCGCCACACAATCGAATTGAACGATTCCATACGCTTTTGCACGTGTCCAACACACTCATTTTTCGTCACTGTGCACTCGTCCCCGTAAGGATTGCTATTTAAGATTCCAGTAAAAGTTTTGGAGTCGCCATCGCCGATATAATTACTGTACATAACTCCGAATTTCTCGACGGATCTCGAAAACATCTTTGTTATGGAATCTACCTCCATCTTCCCAGACGAACCTGTATGATTTGAGGAGCATGAGTCTTTATGATCCTCATACCACTCCTCAAATGCATCTTCATCCAAACTATTTTTATGTATGGTACACGAATGACAATAACCACTTTTTACAATCAGATCGATTACTTTGCCACTGTAGTATCCGATGAGCGTTGTTACACCGTACAAAGAAGTATAACCGCGCTTTTTCCACGATCCATCGCCCGAAACCTTCAAATGATTCGCAGGTCTTCCATGTTCAACGTTTTTTTCTTTCTCTTCCGTGACGGCTTTTTCGCAGGTACTCTCGAACAGTGTCTTCGACGATGCGTACAAATGCTCAACGATTTGTTGATAAGTAGATTTTGCAAAACCTGCAGAAATATCCATAAGGCCGCAGAATACGTTTATCCCTTCTCGTCCGATACCAAGAAGCCTCATAACAAAAACAATCCGTCTGTTGATTTCGTAGCCGGTATTTATAAATGGTCCTGACTGGATTTCGCGTCGACCACACCTACACTGAACAACAATTTTAAATCCTAGGCCTCGATGACCGCTTTCTGCAAACGTTAATTTTTGTTTGCATGATCTGCAAATTGCGATTTCCGAAAGAGCGAGAAACACCGATATGAATTCAATAATGCGGTAGCAGTGCGATGAATGAATAATGATATCATCGCTGCTTGCTGCCTTCAACTTTTGCTCACTGCGACTCGTGTGTAAGTCTCCGTCGTCCGATGATACACTGGTAAAACGATTGCCGTGAAATTTTCGCTTTCGCGGTTCCGCAGCACGCTGTCTTTTACATCGATCACCTTTCGGGTAGCTTGACATTTCGATGTGCGCTCGGCAAAATCAAAAATGAAACTGAAAGCTGACGCTACAAATAGCAGTGTAGAAGCCGATTCCGAGAGCTATAGTTTACCGTTATATTGTATACCGTTATCCCAACAACTACTCAACACAGACCTTCTAGAACCTCCAAATAATATTTCAAAGGACCGTTCAATGCTTTCAGGTATATACGAGTATAGTCAAACAATAGAATACACGAAGGGGTGGAGCGCGCGCGCTCGGGTCTGCCCGAGCATTCGCACCTGCTCGACGCTCGGCCACTAAAACTGATCTAGCTTCGAAAATATGTCAAATTGGCCTCTAAAATTTTGAACACATATTCTTGGATAGTTTTGGAATAGATTTAAGACAAAAACGAAAAATCGATTTTTTGAAGCCTGTAAAGCAGACTACTGCCTTAACTCCTGAATCGGTAATCAATGTCATTGTCGATGACGGAAAGGAAAACAACGAAGTAAAAGAAAAAGAATGTGATAACAGCGGACTAAAAGAAAAAAAATGTGAAGAACCAGCATCGTCCACTGTAGATGTAACTCTTGTCAAATCTAATGTGAGTCAACCACAGACCACAAAAGGATGCTGGAACGATACTGCGGAAATAGTGAGTAATGCTATATATTTGTGTGTTCCGCTCTTACTTTTTTTACATGTTTTCATTGACAAATTAATTAATTCGACTATGTACTTGCTAATGTTAATGCTAATGATGTTAACACTTTTCGAAAATGAATTCTAAAAAAAATATTGTGGATTCATCGATCAGGCATTATCAGAACATCAAAATGAGCTATTAATCTTTATACTCGATCCAATCATATGCTTTTTTGTTTGAAAACTCAACAAAAAAATAACTCGGCATTAGACATAAGCATATAAGGTAAACGGCCCAGTTTCCCCCACTGTCCCAGTTACCGCCATTGAACGCAATTTATACTAATAATAAAGACAGGTTTCGTTCAATACTAAAGAAATCGACGCCATGTTGAAGAGCGAAATTTACTCTTGATTAATGCCGCATTACGTATATTTTTTAAATAAAATATTTCATTTAACAACTGAAGATGGCGGAAACTGGGCCGTTTACCTTATCAGTAAATTCTCCTTTTTCCATTTTTTTTCCTTTTGTTCATTATATTTGTTTTTTCCCGTTTTTTATCATGCAAGGATTTGGAACAAGTTATCAAAAAAAACATCGGGAGGCACGGCAATCTGGAACTTGTATCAGACCAAGAAAGACTTGAGAGACTCCGACAGAGATGCTATTGCCGCATCTATTATTGATCACGAGCTACAATTGGATCTCAATCTAAGGTTTTTTTTATCGATTCTGAAGATTTCTTTCTATTCGTAAAATATATGGGAACATTCCCACCTTCTTCAAACTGGAAGTAGAAGTCAAACTACATATTTTTGTTTCAGAATATCAGCGGGCCGTTTCGTATATCTGGCAAACCAGGTTGTGAAAACTTTTCCGTCTGAAACACTGGCAATTTCCAATATAGTTTTATCAATCCGAAATTTACAACTCAAATCTTTATCAAGTATTATTACAGTACAACGAGCCACGTTTATTGTCATAATTTGTGAAACTAAATTTATCGAATATTTGGCTTTTTATGTTAAAGATCCGCCATCTGGGTTGATCGTTATTATTACTGTGACTAGTTATGACGTAGCATTGATTTAATTTTGATTTATTGTAGAGCGTGTGGGCAGTCATTGAAAAGGAAGGACGCTTTGTGACCGGAAAAGGAAAGTTGTATTCGCGTTGGTCAAATACGCGAAGGAAGTACATTCAACTTCAACTAATCCCCTGTTCGAGAAAAAGAGGCACGTCCAGTACTGCAACAGCACCAGTTGCGAATCAAGGCGAACCCAGCACTTCC
Organism: Exephanes ischioxanthus; assembly: GCA_958510785.1. NCBI lineage: Eukaryota > Metazoa > Arthropoda > Insecta > Hymenoptera > Ichneumonidae > Exephanes > Exephanes ischioxanthus. Next base: position 8,206,333 of record OY294018.1, on the reverse strand, counting down.
GAAGGCATCGAGCCCGCAAAACCGATGGACGATACAATTCTCTGGCTCAAAAACAATGGAACACCGTGGGTTACTGTAGAGAAAAACTGGTTAGAAACTTCGGCCGCAAGAAGACGCATTCTTATTAACGAGAAAATCGAAATACACGATTATTTGAAAGGATATCCTGCTTTCAAAGATCCAAGGGGATATTTACTGGTACAAAAAAAATTAATAATAAATTGTAGCAGTTATCATTTTCTCATTAATTTGTCTAAAAAAAATTTACAAAAATTAGTAAACCTAGTGAATGAATGGCTATCAGAGTACCGAAGGGTTCTCGATTTCACTATATGTATTTACAATTGTTCCCTCCAGTTGGAAATCGACTTTGATCTACTCTATCCGGACAAAGGTAAATCATTTTTTGCATCTTGGCCGAGTTTGCGAAATCTCCTAATAAAAAGAGTGCCAAAGGTTTGTGGAGTATCTGCTGATTCAATCCAAGATCCAAGTAAGTATCTAAATCTCGACAAGAATCAATATGATGTGCACTAACAAGGGATGGATATTGAATCAGCGCGTATTTTTTACAGCGGCGCAAACGAACTTCCTTTTGATGAATCTCAGCCTGATCTTCCGCATAATAATTGCTCGAAAAAAAACAAAAATTTAAAAGAGTGGCGCCCATCCAGGTCCGAAGTACAGGAGGCCTTCGTTCTTCATGTCAAAGTACGTATCTGCTTCGAAATTCTGACTTTCATCCACTTTGATGAAATATTTTTCGATTTACGTCAAATTTCTGGATCGGCTCAGTAAAAGTCACTCTTTAAAAATGGCTTCCATTAGTTTTCTGTAATAAAATATAGTAATTCTAACCGTACTGCATCGTAATATTAATAATATTCGCTTATAATTTACAGGTGATTGGAGATTTGGACGTTAAGCTACAGGAACGCCGACAGCGGCTGGCCCGATTCGGTTGTCCACTGCAGCCTCTAGTTGCCGTCGTTGGCCCATCGTTCGAAGAAATTGGACAAAGTTTCGTGATCTTCGGCATCGATACTCGTTTCGAGGTAGAAACACCGCTACGAGTGATCGACGTCGCGTTTAAGTGTATGTATGCGTTGGATGCTCAGTTCCCCGCGGAAGCTACTCACGTTTGGCAGTTCATTCAGCGAGGTGTCTACGGAATTCCACGCAACGGAACCGACCCACATTTTACGGATGTCGAAAAATTGTTAAATGATTTGTCGAACGTCCAAATGTAAGATTAGAGTAAAACGGGGTTAGCTGCACTGTTTAGCTATTACGGTTGGAAATCTCCAATCTTGGAAAGTTAATTAGAAGAGATTCGTTAAGTTTATAAATATTTAAAGATGCCAAAGTGCAATGATTGCGGTAAAATTCTCGGCTCCATTCGTAGTCTTTTCGTTCACCTCACCGCTACACATCGAATCAGCAACTCGTACCTATTTACATGCGCAGAAGATTCCTGTTGTCGAGTTTTCCGTTCCAAAAACTCATTCCGGAAACACCACCTATCCGCCCATAATTCGCCCTTACATTGCGAGCAATCCCCTAAATTAGAATTTTCTGCCGCTTCAAGTAGCAATATTATCGAAAACAACACGGATATGATTGTCGATGAAATGGAGTCTGAACTCTTACTCAATGTCACGCCCGCAGAATTTTCATCAGCATTACGACTATGCGCGGATCAATTCATCGCAAAGATGTACGCAAATTCGCGTTTACCACGAAACTTGGTTCAAAAAATAATCGACGATCTGGATGAATTTTTCGGCGGTGGTTTTTTGAAGATTGTAAAGACTAAAGTGATACGCGCATTGTCCGGATCAGGGGATCCGAACGATTCTTTAAACGAGATAGAAACGATGTTTGATCAACTCGGAAACCCGTTTAGTCATCTCAAAACGGAACATTACAGATTTCAGTACTTCGAACAATCTGGAAAATATATAGCACCAATACCGTATATAATTGGTCAGATGAAGATACCTCATGAGACTTCAAACGGTGTTCACGAGATCGATATTCCTGTAACAGGGCAGTTCGTGCCGTTACGAGCGACATTGAAAAAATTCTTTGAGCTGCCGAATGCTCTTCGCGATACCTTGGCGTATATGGACTCCCTCCGATTAGATTCACACGTGATCGAAAATTTTATACAAGGTACCTTATGGGCTAGTAAGATAACCGAATACGATAAAAACGACATCGTTCTTCCGTTGTTTATTTCTTACGACGATGTTGAAGTAATCAACCCTCTAGGGCCGCATAGTGGTAAGCTCGGGGCAGTTTATGCTTCTGTTGCATCTCTTCCTCCCGAATGTCGATCTGCATTAAAAAACTTTTTTCTCGTTCTGTTATTCGAAAGTCATACGAGAGCTACTTATTCAAACGCGAATGTTCTGAGGCCAATGATAGAAGACTTAGTACGTTTGGAAAAAGAAGGTCTCGAAATCGATAGTACACAAGGTTTGAAACGGGTGTTTTTTGTGACCGGTTTGATTTTGGGTGACAATCTCGGAATGAACGGTATCCTCGATTTCGTAGAGTCATTTTCAGCGACATTTTTTTGTCGATTTTGCAAGATGTCTAAAACTGAGACACAACGCGCAACATCCACATCGGAAGAATTATTACGGGATAAAGCAAGTTATGAAATTGACTTATCACTGAACGATGCGAGCAAGACCGGTCTCAAAACGGGCTGTATTCTAAACGATATTCCGTCGTTTCATGTCAGTACGAATTACGCGGTTGATGAAATGCATGATCTCCGAGAAGGTATATGTCATTATGACATTATACCGATTATTCGCGGTCTTACGATGGGTAAATACAAAGAGTTTGAATTGGAGTCTTTGAAGAGTAGAATGCTAATGTTTGAGTACGGCCCGATAGATAATTCAAACAAGCCACCATTAATTAAAGACGATTTCTGGAAGTATAAAAAGTTAAAAATGACCGCAGCAGAAATGCTGTGTTTCATTAAACTTCTCGGACTGATCATTAGTGACTTGATCTGTATTACGAATCCTTTCTGGAAATTATATCTTTTGTTACGACAGATGCTCGATATAGCTCTTGCCAAAAAGCTATCAAAAGATATGGCATCATATCTTCGAGTTTTAATAAAAGAACATCACCAGTTGTACCTCGACCTGACCGGTGAAACTCTCAAACCGAAATATCACATCTGGGAGCATAGTCCGGACGTACTATTACAGAGCGGGCCGCTAGCAAATTTGTCGTCTATTCGTCCGGAAGCAAAACATCGAGATCTAACGGCTCCAGCATCGGTGAATATGTCACGCGTAAATATCTGTCGTTCGGTCGCTGTAAAACACCAATTATCGATGTGCTGCAGACTCTTGGCTAATCAGTCTATCATGCCGGCTATGATAGTTGGCCCTAATAATTGCATTGACTTGGATGCATCGGTAGATTTCTACCGTATTCTTCCGTCTGAGGTGCGTGGTAGAAAAGAATGTTTATTGGCGAATTGGGTCGAGTACAATAGCATTACATTCAAACCAAATATGGCATTGTTCATTGGGACGGAAGATTTAATCCCAACATTCGCTAAGATTGAAAATTTTTTAATTCATCCTGATATGCCGAGTTGCCCTGTTTTCATTTGCGAGTATTACACTACTTTAGGACTAAATGACCATGTACTTGCGTACCAAGTTGAGTCGACGAATGATAAGGTCTGCATAGCGAATTCAAAAAAGTTATTTCAGCTGAAAAAATTGCTGTCGTAACGTGGTTTTTTGTTACCATAGCAAATCCGCATATGTCATTCTAGCAAATTTTATTTGTTGCTGTAACAATTAAACGCTAACAAACATTTTTTTGTTGCCGTCACTGAAGCGTTTGTCGTCACTATATTGACATAGAAAATTTGTTGCTGTGACTTGTGGTGAGTGGTCGTAACATACAAATTTTTCTCCGTGCATCTTCGTCGGTTTGTGACAACGTTGCGCCGAGCGCGTAGTCACTTGCGTCCGTCGTCAAGGTATACGGCTTCTTTACATCGGGATGGTCGAGGATCACTGACTCGCAAAACAGCTCGTCCTCTTTCTCAATAGTTCCAACAGCGGGACAGTTTCTTCGGCGTGTTTGCTTGTAAACTTCGTATAAAAATTTACCAGCCCGAGAAAACCCCGCAGCTGCTTTATGTTTCGGGGACGGGGAAATTCTTTGATCGACTTAACCTTGTCGGGCTGTGGCAGTATCCCTTTGGTCGTCACGACGTGTCCGAGAAAATTCACCTCCTTTCGGAAGAAATGCGATTTTTCCATAGTAGTGTACCTATGCCGGTTCTAACCCACTTTGGACCATAAAATCGAGATATCAGTAAAAAAAGATAGCCGTATCATCGCTCGCGTTCTGATGACGTCATAACCAAGGCGATAGCCGTATCATCGCTCGCGTTCTGATGACGTCATAACCAAGGCGATAGCCGTATCATCGCTCGCGTTCTGATGACGTCATAACCAAGGCGATAGCCGTATCATCGCTCGCGTTCTGATGACGTCATAACCAAAGCGATAGCCGTATCATCGCTCGCGTTCTGATGACGTCATAACCAAGATGGCGGCAAGTTGCCATAGCAACCTAGTGTATAAACAAGATGGCGGTGTAAACAAGATGGCGGTGTAAACAAGATGGCGGTGTAAACAAGATGGCCGCGGGTGTAAACAAGATGGCGAGTGTGTTCGATAATAAAGGGATCTCAGCAACCGACGACACACACGAACGATGATCGAGCGAAGCGATTCCTTCTTGACCGACAGTGCGATGATCCAGCGATTCCTTCTTAACCGACAGTGCGAAGATCCAGCGACGCGTCGATCGATCAGTCCGCCGTCGATGCGGTAAGTGCTGCTGCTGCTGCCTACCCGTCTAGAAAAAAATGTTGCTCGGTGTGGGGTTCGAACCCACGCTTCCCCAACGAGGAAATATGAATTGTTTACATTCAAACGCCTTAGACCACTCGGCCAACCGACCAACACACACACACATATTTTTCAAATAAGAAACTAATGAGCGCGCCGCTGGTACGGCGATGTATCTGTTCGTCCGTTGCACTCGAGATATCAGGAGTCCACGAAGCGTGAGAAAGTATTTTTTTCTTTATGAATGAAAAATTTTTATTAATTTTTTATCGTTAATATTACTATGAAAAATATTAGGAGAACATTATGCGATAGAAGGTAAACGAGTCGCAACCTCCATTCATCCCTCCCTCCCTCCCTTTCTTTTTCATCCTTCGAACGTTGTACGCAAATTAATCAAAACCCCCCCGCAAATTAGTTTAACGAGCGAGAAACATCGCTTCTTCCGAGATTGCATCGTCACCCCCCACTCACCACCTCGGCTTTTCCTCGACCGTTTCTCTTATCTTCGTGATAATACCCCCCTCGATAGTGTACGGAAGCGACGGTGCATAGTTCGAGAAAAAAAAAAAAAAAACGAGAGGATGTGAAGGTTTATTATTTTTTTTTTTATAGTCGACTACGGGAGCGATACATAGTTCGAGAAATACGGTTGGTTAGGGGGATGGGGAAGTATAATCGCGGTGCGCGTGTATATAAAAAAAAAAGGAAACGAGTATAAATATACGTCCGAACGACGTTATTTTTTTATATTCGCAACGTTGGCTTTATAATATACACGTTGCAGTTGCGTCGCGTCGTTGTTCTTCAAACAGTAATCGGAAAGATCGGTGATGTCTGCGAAACATTTTTTTCTAACGCAACACTATCGCGTTCCCCTCGAAAAAGATCAATGTTCAATGACAGTGAGGATCGAAGTGAAAAATCAAACGAAAGTATTATTGTCGCGCGCTATTATTTTTCAGTAGCAGCGAGGAATCCTCCGATTCTATCGAGATGGTTGAAATATCCATCGAGACGACGACGACGACGACGACGAACCATGGAAGTGATTCCGACGTTAAAATCAAAAATGAAGGTGGATACGATGGTGACGACAATGCCGACGACGACGACGACGACGACGACAATGCCGACGACGACGACAATGCCGACGACGACGACGACGACGACGACGACGATGGTGACAGTGGGAACGAAGCGGTGATTGGAGACAACTTCGTCGTCGATGTTCTACAGAGCGAAGGCGGCGGCGGCGGTAACGACGATGACAACGATGGGAACGAAGAGACGATTAGAGACAACATCGTCGACGCTCTCAGGGCGGCTGATCACGAGGTGCTGATTGGAAACATCGTCGACGATAATCCATGGGGGCATATCGAGCGAGACGACGATCCTTGGATGGATAACGAAGAGGAGATTATCTTCAATGATTCACCGAATGTCATCGATGATCAGATTGTGAATATCGTGGATGATTCGATAGATGATACAACGATCGATTTGTTGTGTAATGAAATCATGGAACGAAGCATCGATTCAGACGAAAGGAGCAGCTACGATGATTCTGATTATTCGTGCGATGATCCGATTGTTGAGTCAGTTTCTAATGCTTTTTGTAATTCGTGCATCGATAAACCGGAAAAGTTTCGGATTGTAATATTTGAGCAGTATGTACGTGAGTTTAGGAAAACAACGCAATATCGATGTCTCGTGCTTTCGCGAGTATGGGATTCAGTCATTCTACCGATGAAGAATCTGATATATCATTTGGGTAATTCTGGTAGTTTTAAATTTAAATTGTACTCGACCGCCGAATTGACTCTTCTTAACAATCACGAACGTTGTTTGGCAAAAGCGCTCGGAACCTTCGACTCGATAGTTCAAACTGAAAGTGCTGTTCCCAATAACGCGACCATCACATTATTCATCCTTGATGCTATTAGTGAGTTTCCTTCGTCGTGGATATTTAACGAAAGTGCGAAAAAATTACAAGAAAAAATTCGAACCGCGTTATTACTCGCGAATACACCGAGGACTCTGTCTTTCTTCACATCCAGTGAACTCGATGAAATCAATCATTTTCTTTGGCGATCAGGAAGAAAATTTAAATGCTTAAGACGTATACTTCGATGTCAATTTGCGTCGGGCCGTTGTTAATTTGTTCGTCGTCTACTTCAATGTCAATATTTGTGTTGGATCGTTATTAATTTGTATTGAGTCATTATTAATTTTTACAATGATTGTGATAAAAAAAAATTACTTTATTTTTACAGATATCGTTCTGATTATATATAAATAAATAACTTTACTTTTACAGAGATATCATTGAAATAATTTATACAGTATAATTCTCACTCTCACTGTTGTTGTTGTTGTTGTTGTTGTTGCCGCTTTTAGAACTGTTGCTGTTGCCCCCCCCCCCCCCCCCCCCCCCCGTTGACGATATCGTTGGTTCCGACGTAGCATCTTCAACCAATTGTTAGATACTTGGACCTCGTCGCCGGAACATTGGAAAATTTGATTCTCTCTCGGTGTCATCATCCGATGAAGATGACAATTCAATCGTTTTATCGAGTTGTATCTCGAATCCACCAAGAGTTTCATATATTCTGGACAATTCAACAATTCCAAATCGAACGATCGGACCCCGATGTTGTTCAGGATGTTTCTTTCCAGAGCAATATTTTTCTTCACCCTCCTGTACGCAACGATCGGTCTTGGCAGTATTTGATGATCGTGCTCTTCGATCGCAAATCCTCCTCCGCGAAGATGATTAATTATCGTTGATTCAACATCTTCTTGCGTTAAATACTCTGAATAATGATCTTGAAAATATATACCGGTTTCTCCTCTCGCCGTACAGATATTAGCTGATTTATCTTTTTTGTTTAAATGATCAAATTTAACATTCAATCTGAAACTTGTTTTATAAACTCGATTGTTTCGACAATTGATTATCGCCAATTCTTTACAAAGAAATCCATCCATGTAACTGAATGCTTTGATACTCATTATATGAGTGATATCGTTGATCATTAATATTGCTGTCGTTCCTTCGGTCATCTTCTTTCTATTATTAAATCAAAAAGAATCAATGTGAGATAATATATATCACACACACACACACACATTGAGAAATAAAAAATATTTACCTGTTTTGACAAAATTTAGAGAGAGAGAGAGAGACGATAAATATATTCCGTACGTCTCCGTTCAAACGCGAATCAATTTTTCCTCGAGGGACACTCTCGATCTTCTCCTTTTTTTTTATAATATCGTTGTCGGAAACATTAGTGGAAGACGGAGAAGAAGTTGAAGTGTGGTGGTGGTGGTGGTGGTGATGGCATGGTGGTGGTGATGGCAGGGGGCGATACGATGGATGTGCAGTAGGAGAGAGAAATGAACTATGCGTTTCACATTTGATATAATATAATCTCTATGACCAATGAATACATTTGTGTGTGTGTGTGTGTGTGTTCAACATTACATATCTTCTCAATACATTCACATACAATACATTCATTCACATATCGTACGAAGCGTGCGTGAAAACGATCGTTGTTGTTGTTCTTCTTCTTCCTCTTATACAATTTTTTTCACGATATTCGACAATGAATTGTACTCGACTATGCGATCGTGTATAATGAGACAGTAAGCGCTCGTGTTGTTCGGAATATTTTCAGCACACTCGAACTCGATCTTCACATCGACCGTACCACTCTTGATCGATTCGTTCTGATGCGAACAGTCGATGATCGTTATCGGACCGAATCTCAGGAAATTAACGAGATCGAGCATCGGTCGAAGATTAGGATCGTTGTAATAGGAGCCGATGAATCGACTGTACATCTCATACAGGATGCCGTAGCGTTCCGTCTTGGCGATGGTAAAATCCAAATTCAACGTGTCGTACGGATAAAAATCTGAGTTCAAAAACAATTTTAAATCTCGCAATTTACAATGATTGAATTTCGTCACTAATTTGTTCAGATGATTTTTTCGATCGGTCTGCAGAGCGATCAGAACGAAACGCGGTTTCTCCATTTGCGTCGAAGTCTTCACCGACCATGTGTGTCGTTGAGTGGAGGGCAACAGTGGATATTCGTACAGATCCCACGAACGAAAAGCCATGCTTATAGCTCGATCCTCCTTCAGAATATGTAGATACTGCAACTTGGTGTAGTCATCGAGCGTGATATGAGGCATCCTGCACTGTATTCTCGTCAGTGTGATCGACGGTGATTTAATTTTCTTCGAAGTCGTGTACAGGACGTTGGTGTCGTCGCGCGACCCTATCAGTACGAGCTCGTGTCGAGCATTCATAATCACTCGTCTGTAATCCTCGAAGAATCCCATGAGCATATTCATCGGTATACAATAATTGAACTCATTGATTGCATTTTTTTCAATGATCGACCACGCAGCGTTCTGAAAGTTATTACTCTTCTCCATAGTGAGCGAAGCATAATTCTTCAAGGTAGTCGTTATACCAACGTTTTTGCAACGATCTACCTCAACGCCATTCAACTCGTAGCGTATTTCACCGAACAGAAACGCTATTCCATTGTTCTCTATGAGAAGTACATCATCTTGATCCGTTGCGGTCGCGTCTCTGACACCCTGATTCAATTTACCCTCGACATAGAGATAACTTCTGTGCGGTAGCACTATCGTGTCCTGTTGCTGTATCGGTATGCGTATCTCATCGTTGTAGTCGTACGATGTGTTCGTGTACGGATTGTATCCGTGTACCTCAACGTTGGCTACGCGGTTGTCGTATCTCGGCGTAGCCGTGATATTCAATATGTCACCCATTTTTTTCCTCTCTCTCACGTCCGTCTTTCACTCACTACCACACACCCCACCACTACCCCACCCACGTTAATATGAATTATTTTTTCTTTCTCACTCGAAATCCCAACGATCTCAAAAATCGTACGTTCTCAATCGTCAATTTTTTTTGTTTCCTTTCAGTGTCTCCGTCGATGTTATCGATGATCGTGGATGATGATGATGATAATGATGATGAATGATCTATCATCGTCTCACAGCGTTCAACGTTGGTAATTTATTCATTCGTTCCAGATGACGACGATAACGACGACGATGATGATCATTGGTGGTGGTGGTGGTGGTGGTGGTGGGGGTGGTGGTGGCGACAGCCTCAGCACTATCGTAGATCAACATTTTCTCAAATGTAGTCGCACGGTTATCTCCTCCTCACCAAAATCAACGATGTCGTTATTCTGATCAACGATTCGAAGAGTCAGTCGATCTATTACTCGTACGATGATCGGTAAATAAATGACGTTCGACGGTGTTTCCGATATCTTATATCCAGGTTCGACGTTTGGGAAAAATTCATGAATGATGTGCACAGATTTTCCGTTGCTGTAAGCCCCCGACGTGATGTTACACTCGATTCTCAAGATATTTATCTTAATAATATTCACCGGAATGTCAGATTCGTGCCAATGCTTCGGTTTCAATTCATGATTTTTCGTTGAGAATCCTAGAATGCTACCAATGTTATTTGGTTTATCAAAATCGATCGAATATCTACACCTGATCTCACTCTTCAATGTGTTATTGTTCGCGCGTAGGAGGAACACGTCCTCGGGATCTCCCTTGATTCCACGTGATATCTCTCGCTGCAGATATTTATTTATGGCACTAAGTTCGTAAGATCCCTTCGGTATCGCAACGCTCTTGTTCGTGTCGTAATAGAACATATTATTGGTTGAATCAATGTTGGGAATGACGTGAAACGTTTGAAAATCTGTCAATCCGAGCTCGTAATTGCCGTCACTCACGTCTATAGGTGGAAAAAATTCTGCCGTCAAATTTTTATATTTCCCAGTCAATGTAACAGTGATGGATGATGTCAACAACTTCGACGGCGATGACATTTTTAACTCTCGATGTTTCTCCGAAGAAACTCAACACACAATTGCCCACATATCTGTGTGTCGTACGATTGATATTGATTATGATTGTATGTCACTCGGATTGATGAACCACCAAAATATTTAATCAATTCCAGAGGGGGGCGAAGATTACCGAACGAATCGAAATATTTAATTACGGTATCACGTTTGATGTATGCAACCCAATGCGTGCCCGATCCTTTGGTATCATCGAGGTTCACGATTCCGCATTCCCGCTTCCAAATTTTTTTCGGTAAATCATCGCGCATGAATACACCTCTGAAATTAACGATGTCAGCGCATGCTCTAGCGAGTTGATGATTCGTCGTTCCATCTAATTTTTTCTTTTTTTTCTCGAGTTTTTTTTTTTTTTTTCGTCTTCCACCTCCTCCTCCTCCACCACGTTTCGTCTGCGATGGTCTCAGATAGAGACCTCGACCCTCCATCCTTCGATTGTGTCGTTGCAATTCTTCCAACTGTTTTCGTGCGGATTTGGCTTTGTTCACGGCGGTCGCTACACCGGCGGCGCCACCCACCAACGAACCCAATGCACCCAGTATCGGTAATATTGGTAGAAATCCTCCCCTCTTGGCGATGAGTAATTTTCTTCCTCTCTTTCTTCTTCTTCTTCCTCGTTGTTGTTTGTTACCAGCTGCACCGCCGCCGCCGCTGCTCATACCCATTCCGATCCTTCGCTTCGCGCTCATCGTCTCCCACGTTGCGGTCGCTGCAGCTCGTTCACCGAGAGTCGCGTCGCTCGCAGTTATTCGCCTCTTCGCTTCGCGTGCCAATATCTTATCAGCCGCGTGACGATGATCGAGATCCTTGTGCGCGGCGTACGCGATATCGTGCTCTCGACAAGCGGAATCCAATGGGTTGATACCTCGATCACCGCGAGCCAATCTCTCCCTCAAATGTGTACCTGGACCACAAAATTGATATCCCGGAATATGAAGTTCGAAGGGAAGGGCGTTGATCGCGCTGTTCACCAATCCACAACCATTAAATTTTTTATTTTTTATTGTTCTCATCACTACCAACACACACACACAACCAAGTGTGTTTACACTGACGTCAATTATTTCGATACAATTCTTTTATAATATTCTTGTACAACTATTACTCTCCCCCTCCACATTATTGATTATGAGGAGGTAACGATATAAGATTACATATCATACTACTGATCTATCACTATTACATCCCCTTCCTCCTCCTCCTCCTCCTCCCCCTCATCTTCATCATCATCATCGCTATTTCTTTGTCGATTATGGAGAGAGTAATGCCCCCAGGGCAACGTGTTCACACAGTCGGAAGCCACGCATCGTTTGTCGTCTCGAGGGTTCAGAGAGATTTTCTTTTCCAACACACTGTACACCTTGTGCAATTTCGATCTGATACATCTCTGCTCGTTGAGCATCGATACTCCCTCTTCCAAACACTTCAAATAATCCTGAAAAGTTATTTTTCGATTCACGACCCTGAACGAAACACCCTTGGCTCTCTTAACATCGGCTTTTCTCATATCGTCGATTTTAAACGCGTACATCTTCAATCTCAGTCCAACGAATTCGCTCATGACCGATCCACCGTTCTCATCCTTCATCAGACCCAATACTTTTTTGTTCGCTCTCGGCATACCGTACACGTTGTTCTCCGAATAATCGCTCGTGTCGAAACGTTCTATATCTCGCTTCATAATTTCATAAATATCAACGTTTCTAAATTCATAAATAAGACTATCGGTGTCGGTGTACAAAATTTTACAAAGATCTCCGAGCATTGGTTTCACATAAGTGTAATGAAAATCATACAGGCGAATTTTTGAAATGTCCAATATCGACATTCCAACGTACAACGGTTTGTTCATTTTCACCTCCAGTCTCGACATGTGAATGGCCAAAAAATTCTCATCGAACACGACTCTGCGATTAAAATTTGGTTTCTCGATCAACGATTTCACGCCGTATCGTCCGATCCACGATGTAACCAATTTCACATCGATATAATTGCGAACATTCTCCATCGTTTTACCGAATACAGCGTTATTCATCAATTTTCGTAAATTTTTTTCAAACTCGCTAGTCGCTGACGTACGCAATCGAGTATTCAAATCGATGTATCCGCTCAACCACATCGATTGATCAAATTTTAGTATTCTATGAATCCTCGTTAATCGCAAACCGTGAAGCAGACACTGCTGCAGTGTTCGATAATGAATGACATAACGATACTTATCGTTGAGCGTAGCGAGAAGTTTACGATGAGTGTGCTCTCCCGGCGGTCGCGCGTGCTCCGGACAAAACGGAAGATCCGCGTGCGAATCGTGCACATCGTCCGGATATTCTAAATCAACCTCCAAAATATATCCGCTCGATCCATCGATAGCTATCGATTCTACATCGAAATTCTTTACGTTTTCAACCCATTCAAAATTTTTATATGGTAACGCTTGCGACATCGCCCATCCATACAAATTATTGACATCGTAATACATCAAGTAGACGTCATCTCTTCGTTCGTCGTACGCAGCCGTCTCGTTATCATCATCATCATCGTTACCACGACGACTCATGTATGCGTTATTCGCTCTCGCATATCGATGAGAGCACTGACTGAGTCCACCGCGCACACCTCGCTCCACGAACATCACCATGTCGACATCCGTCAATAATTCAAGCTCGATCTTGGTAAATTTTAACATGACATCCCACGCGTAACCGGGTACGGTGAAGTAATAAGCGGGATCGAGACCGTAACTCGTCAGACAGTCGAGTCTGAACGTTTCGAAGACGTCAGCCAGCAACAGCACATCCGTCTTTAGATACAAGTCACCGTATTCACCGAGCGTTCCAACTTCGAACGTTCGCCAAATATTTTTCGCGTGCTCGTAATCCTCTCTCGAGATGTTGCGATCCTCCAATTTATTGTAAAAGTCATCGTACGCGGGTAAAGTCGTCTCGTTTAATCTCTCCCACTCACACACATAATCGTATGGAAAGACACCTTTCCTCGTTAACAGATCAAATTTTTCATCGCTCAGATCATTGAAATTATCGCGTGTAATTTTTATATCCCTCTTTTCCAATGTTGAAACCAATTTGCTCAAACCCGTATTCAAAAATTTAAACGAATCGATGAATCTCAATTGGATTTTCAATCGACCATCGCGCGTAGCGACTCTTTTCGTGAAAGCTGTATATTTTTCAAGCGCTGTGGCGATCACACTTGTTTTCGTTCCATCAAACTTTTCAACCACTTCCTGAATAAAAAAATGTGCATCGTAATTAGTTAAATTATGAAAAATTATTGGAAGAAGGCGTGAATCTTTGTAATTTAAATTACAACCGACATGAGCCACACCTCTGTAACGCCCCGTTAAATGACAATGATCTCGAACCATCGTTTGATTCGAGGTGATCGTCTTTTCACAGATGTGACAGAGAGCGTTTTTGGCTTTGATTCGTTCATTCGTCGTCGTCATCTCCAACGGATTCTGATAACGTTCACCGATAATTTCAATGATTCCCATCAATTCTTGGACGAACCAGTCGGCGCAACCGTCTCCTCGACAGGCGTTATATTTGCACAATTCTCGATCGAAATTGCAATGAAAATAATAACCCACGCTGTACGGTTCATGTTTTTGATACGCGTACGATTTTGCGGTCGGATCAGTGTTCTCAATGTTTTTCAAAAGACACTCGAAATCGGCATACACAACAAAGGGAAGTGGTTTCTTTCTGTTGTAATTCTTAAATTTTATCCACTTCTCATCGTTGTCGGATGGATTCGCGGGTGGTAGAGTGATCCTGCAGTCGTTCATCTCGACGCAATCGATCCGATGATCCTTCAATTTTTTTTCCGACGTAAAATAATGAAGACATCTGAAAGAAGAAAAATAATAATCGATCGATCGTTGTGAAAAAAAAAAAAAAATCTGTTGCAAATACATATTACCTCTCACAAATGTGTATTCGATGATTGTGACGATTGGCCTGAGACGATATCAATCTCGAGAGATTCTTTATCCACGCATAATGCCAATTACCGGTGTTTCTCTCATCCTCGTAGAGCAACAAATTTGTATGTTTGTCGTAGACATCGTACGCTTTGCTCAATCGCAGCGGTACGACCTTGCACGTTCCACCCCCCTCGTTATCGAGCTGCTGCTGCTGCTGCTGCTGCTGCTGCTGCTGCTGCTGCTGCTGCTGCTGCTGCTTCAGAATGTACACGTTGATCGACATTCCATTGTTTCGCTCGAAAAGCGAAATCTGTGGTAACGTCATTGGAAATATGATTTTGTCCAGATTCAACACATTTTTGTAATGCGGATACGATCGCCATCTGTCCGAATGTTTCTTCTTGGGATACAGTGCGGCGATTATCGACCATGCGAAACACATATTATCGGCCGATCTCACGCTGATCACGGCTCGTCTCTGTTGAATCTGTTTCGGAAGTTTCGCGCTACACGCTCCGCTCATCAATTCACATCTGTTAATATTGACTATCAAATTCACGATCGATGACAAAGCCCAACCGCTGTCGCGTTCTTGAAATTCTTCCATAGCCGTTAAGATTCGTTTCGTCACATCGTTCTCGTACCAATAGTCCAAATCATCACTCGTGGGAAGAAGCATCTTGTTCGGTGTTCCGAAACTTTTGGTCTCCGAGAGTTCCACGATTTCGTCGTCGACCGCGTGAGTGATCGTAAATTCAGCGTTCAACACGATGTTCACCTTCACACAATCGTGCTTCTCTATATTTTGTCGAACATTTTCCAAGACCAAATATTTGGCGTCGTGTAAAAATTGTTGCGGTTCGATGTGTTGAATATTCACTATCATACCGGTGACGATACGAGTCTGGAACGCTGTTTCGATAATTTGCCATTCGAGGAAAGATCTAGCGTCGGTGGTAACCGCATCGTTATCATCGTCGTTTCTCGACGTCGACGGAAGGCTCAATCCCCGCCCACGCCACACACCGAGCCGCGTTCTCACTCTCAACGATTTGAGTCTGATTATCAATGCGGTCGTTCGTTGTTTGTATGCAACGTTCATGACATCGCTGTAGGTTTGCATATGATTCGTCAACATTGAAACGATCTCATCGCATTTCTTCATCCATATCTGTCGCGACGATGCGTTGTCGACATTTTCCAATTGTTCCATCAAATTTTTTTCGATTAATCGACCAAGCTCGCACATTTCTTTTGCGATATCCTCCTCCTCCTCCCCATCGTTAAAAGTGTATCGCTCCATTTTATCACAAGTTAAACTCGAACAGTCGACGCAAATTATCCAATCGATAAATTATCTCCAATGTTTTTTTATAAAATTCGGTTGAAGAATTCACAAATGTTAGATAAAAAATTACCAAACAAATGAATTCTTTGCACTGTGTCGACCAACGTGCTCGATCCGCTTGATCGTTAACACTTTGCAGATCTCGATTCAAATTTTCGATAGCGTAGACGATCAATATGTGTATCAATTCGCGGGTCACACGCGTTCCATCCATTTTATCGCGACACTCTCCGATCGCACTGTGTGCGGTATTCAAAAAAGTGTTCTTTATACTCGACGCGCACCCTTCGCCGAATCCAGTTTGCTCTCCCTCCCTCCTCCCTCAATACTCCCATAACGTCTTTATGTGTTGACGTAGTTCGGTCAAAGTATCGAAACCATTTCTATATTTCTCCGTTTTATCTCCATTATATTTGTTATAATTTACGATAGACGAAAGATCTCTGATGGAACTTGGCTTATTTTTATCATAAAAAGACATTAATTTATTTGAGAGTTGTTGCAATTTCGTGATCGCATCCTCCATCGGGCACTCGATTCCAAATATCGACAGATCAAACTTGCCAGATTTCGTTACTTTCTCACTGAATTCGTCATACTCCTGATACATATCATCGAAGATTATATACAATCGACCATTGTTGTACTTGAAGAATGTATAATTGGAGGTGTGTTTCACACCGATACCCGAGAAAGCATCCGTCAAAATATGATATTTGTGTCGGTTGACGTTACACGAGTCCAATTCGATCACCTAGGGACCTTCGCCGAAGACATAGATTCTTCCACTGTGCGTTGAGACAGCTGTTGTGACTCCGTTGTATCGAAAATCCACACCGAAAATGCGTTGATAAGTCTTGGGCCATCCGTTCAAGAGTTGAAGATTTGTGCGATCGAATACGTAGACCAAATTATCAGCGTAGATAGCGATATCACCGGATGGTTGTTCGTATATGGCAGATATAGACGTAAGATTTTCCGGTAAAAACTTGAGAAAACTTCTCATCAATCGAGGTTTCTCATATTTTTTTTGTGGAGACATCCATAGGCCACGCCCATTTCCCATAAATAACGTACATTCGTTTTCGAGTGATGAAAAATTTTAATTTCGATGGTTCTATCTGACAGATATCGTCTTCGGTTGGAAATGATGATTCTTCGTTGCGAGGAGGAGGAGGAGGAGGAAGTGGTGGTGGAGTGGGCACCACTGCGGTCGTCGGTTGCTGATAGTGAACTTTTTTCCTCCTCGATGATGTTCTTTTTTTTTTTATACAATTCTTCGACACCATTCAAATCATCCTGATCGAAAGGATATTCATGGGTATCGGTGTGTGAACGATAAATAGGAAACATCAATGCATTCGGAACATTGGTATGATGAAAACCCAACACATGACCAACCTCGTGCAACAATACCCAATACAAACTATATTTGTTCTGATCCAGTTTATCGGACAACGATGAATCCCACTCAAAACTCGACGACATATGAATTTCCTTCGTTGAATCGATTGGTGTTGGTAAATACCCATGACCCAATTCATTATCCTCGAACCGTGCATGACAAAGTGTTGCATTCTCGTGTATAAAATAATGACTTCGATATTTGAATGAAATAATTATATCGGCGTCTCTATCCACGACTCTGGTAAACGTTAAACCCGATACTCGAGACCACTGATCAAAGACTTCCGTCGCGGTACGATATTGTTCGTCGCTCGCGGCAAAGAAATACCACATGAGATTTCTCTTCGTCCAGCGATTCGCTGTTAATTTGAAATTTAAAACATCGTCGACGACACCGCACCGAGGTTGTTCCATGAAATTAATCGTTGCAGCGTTAAATCCGCCGAAGGTTGGCAAACCGTAGTACTCTTGAAATATTCTCAAAGCCTCATTCGTCTTTTCCTCGGATATGGATGCGATATCACTGTGCTGCTCGTCTTCCTCAACCTTCAACCACTGATATTTTCGCAGATACTCGATCGATTCTTCGACGGTTAACGATGATGATGATGTGTTTTCTACTCGCAACGTGACAACGAGTGTCGCGAGAGCGACGATCGAAAGAGATCGCATCTCTGTGAACTTTTCAACGCGATTGTGAAACGATTTTTTTTGCTCATTCGTCTCCCTATCTCTCTCCCGCCACCCACCACACCCACCATACCTAAGAATCTTTTTACCAACCAATCACTTCATCGTTAAGCCTCCTCGCTCCTCCTCCTCCCATGGAATAAGTTGACGGATGGGATACGATGATACGGTTCATTTTTATTTCAATCGTATCAAATACTACACAATGACTACTACTACTAACACTAAAATTTGTACGCGTGATGATCACTCAAACAACAAGAATAATATATATATATACTACCACACTATAAATTATGTGTGTGATAGTTGGGGGGGTAATATATCGTTGAGATGATTCATCATTGATTGTTAACGTTCTTCGCACCGTCTCTCTCTGAAAAGACAAATAGATAATTTAAAAAACATGAAATAAAAAAAAAGATAAATCATTATCAATTACCTTTTTTATTCTTTGTTTTCAAAAAGGTGCGTGGATTTCTTCGAACGATCCTGACGAACAACTTGTGTTCGTGGAATCTTTGATGGTGTGGGCGGCACTTTGATCGGTCGTCCTCCTCCTCCTTCTCCTCCTCCCTTCGCCATCGTCGAAGCCGATGATATTTCGGATGGGTGTTTGGGTGTGAATTTTACCCGTTTCTTCGGTTCTTCCAGCAATTCACAATCATCATCGAGTACTTGCGATCCATCGAAGAAAAGATCATCATCTTGCTCATCGATCTCCAATGCTATCGTTGATGCTTCATCCTCGTCCTTCGTTTTATTTTCTTCATTGATCTTTCTCTGCTCATTAGCCTCCTTCTTTGAGAGAAAACAACAGCCGTGAGTTGGTTTACCCATGTATGAAATCTCAAGATTGTTTTGTTCAATCATTTTTATCGTATCGTTGAAGGTTGATTCATCATTTATAAGTGATTTTGCAATACGATCGGGTAAAAAGACGGAGCAATCATCGTTCAATTCAACAACGATCGATTCACCGCACAGTTGCGAATATGTTTTTCTAATGTTAGTCACTCGATTGGGAACATGAGGAATGAGATCGCGAAATCTGATTTTTGGCAAAAACTGTTTGCTCGTCAATGAACCGTACGCGTTCAATTTATTCAATGTGCTTGAGAACATGATTGGAGAGCAGCAGCAGTGTGCGCAGAGTGAACCGAACACGTGTGTACTTTCGAACTGTTTGTTACAAATTAATCTCAACCGAGATTTTATTGTTTCGTTTGAGGGGGGGGGGGGGGGGGGGGGGGGGGGAGGGGGGAAGAAGAAGGAGAAGGTGAAGGTGAAGGTGATGGAATCTTTTATTGCGTAGTGGAAAAGTGATTGGCGCGCTGCAATGCACGCTGCTCCTGGAAATAGTAAAGATACGAACGGCAAACCACAGCGTTATCAATTGCGGTGAATGTGAAACAGGAAGAATCATATATAGAACGAAAGAAAGATACGACTACTCTCTGTTCGACACGCGACGCTCACTATCGTCAATCAGTGAAATTGTAAAAATAGTGCAACGTAGTAAAAATGAATGAACGAGAACGTCGAATAATTGATTTTGCATGTAACATTATCGATTCGAGGATTGATATCTACGCTCTTCTTCCAAAGCTGATCGAGAACGATATTTTCAAACCGGATGACGTTAATCTATCAGGGTGGATGGTATGTTTTTTTTTAAATTAAAATCATACGGAATACTGATGAAATAATTTTATTACTTGCAGAGAGAGTTGCACAAAAGAGAAACCATTCGAGATATCGTATCAACGATAAAGACGAGAGGACCGCACGCCTTCGATAATTTTATAAGATCATTGCGTGAAACGTGTCACGAGAAAGAAGCTGAATTACTCGAAACATTGAAAACTGGGAATTATTCGGTGTTTGAGATAAAATGATGGTGATAACTGATATGATATGGCGGAAGATGTATATCGTTTTGAACAATGGTTATACGATCGATGTACCGTACGAGTGGTTGAATTACAACGGTGAAGATATGGGAAAAATTTTGATAGCCGCAACGTTGCCAACCTCTAGACTGCAACCCATCGAAGGACCGATGATTCGTCAACGACTGCGTGGGTTGTCAACGATAATTATGAGAAATCTGTGGGGGGGAAATCAATAAACGATGAATATTATTACATCGTATATAATATATGTAATATGTCAACGAAGTGAAATAAAAAAATTATTCGAATGAAAGAATATGTATTATTTCTTTATTTATCAATGGTGGAGCGATCGATCATCTCGTCAGTCGTAATGACAACGTCATCAATATCATCATGTGATTCGTGAGACAACCAACGTCGATCAAAGTGACGTACTACGATGGAAGGAGAGAAATGTTTGAGAGGAAAAAAAAAAATCGACGACACGGAACACTCTTACCGAACACGATACGATCGATTGTGTGCGGTCCATCGAATTGCGGTAAAACTAATCTACTCGTGAGCTTGATCGAAAGTTCGAACGGAGTGCGATTCGAGAACGTGTACGTTTATTCGAAATCGTTGCAGCAAGCGAAATATCAATATCTTGAAAATATTTTAAAACCACTCAGCAAGGATATTGGATATTATACGTTCTCGAACAACAGTGAAGTGATTCCACCGGATGAAGCTATGCCCAATTCGATCTTCATTTTTGACTATGTGGCGTGTGACAAACAAAATACTATAAGAGAATATTTCGCTATGGGTAGACACTTCGACATCGATAGTTTTTACTTGTGTCAAACGTATGCAAAAATTCCGAAACATTTGATTCGCGACAATGCCAATTTCATCATCCTTTTTAAACACGACGGTATGAATCTACGACACATATTCGATGATCATGTAAACACAGATATGCGTTACGACGACTTTGTGAAACTGTGCTCCGCCTGTTGGAAAGAGCCTTATGGATTTCTTGTAATCGATAAAGATAGTGAGATACGAAACGGTCGATATCGGAGAGGATTTAATGAGTTTGCAATGATGTGAATGTCAGTATTTGTCGATTGATCGTGAATCGAAGAGGTTATTTATTTTCATTGAAAGAGGTTAGATGAGGGAGAATCGTTGTGAAAAAATGGCTACGAGAGTCGCTCGAACGAGCGATGATATCGTCTCCAAGAGAAACGAGAAGATTCTCGAAAAAATTGCAAAAACGAGTGACAGCGTGAGGAGGAAACACAAAGCCTTGAAATTTGGAAAGATGGAGAGGCAAGAATTATTGGAGGAATCGTACAGACCGATAGTCGAACCGTTGCATCAATTGGTTCAGGACAATATAATCGTGAAAAAACAAAAACTGTTGAAGAGAGAAAATGATAAAACAGTAATAAAAAAACAGGAGAAGGATGATTATGGTGATGATGATGATGATGATGATGATTTAAGTGACAGTGAAAAAGAAAATATCAATGAGTTCAAAATCAAGAAACGACGAAAACAATCACATCCGAAAAAAACCAGCACACCTGTATCATCGCGATCGTCGCTGTCACCGAAATCCCTTCAATCGTCTTTCATGGAGCAGACAACATTGTCATCGGTTGATAATAGCAACAATGATGATACCGATACAGGTAGTGAAAAATCGATTCGCGATATCATGGAGAATCCAACGAGCGAGATGGAGCGAACGATGACTGAACAATTTGGTAAATTGTCGCAAAGATATCTTACACTGTTCTTTGGAAAAGACTCTGATCGTCTCATAGATCATAATTATGGTGTTTATCTAAAAGATAACAAAATGATGCTTGGGGATTCGATATTTGAAATCGATAACGCTGACAATATCTTGATAAATGGAACGAATTACAAGGGAACGAAGGGTATCTTCGAATTGATATTCATGAAGAATCCCAATAGAGAAATCATCACCGATGAAGATCTTAAAAAGTATAAAGCGATATTGATCTCGACGAAGGCTCATCGACGAGATTATTCATCGAGAAAACAGATTATGGGAAACAAGGGGCACAAGTATAAATATATAATCGCACCGTTATTTCCTCAAATGTATAAAACGATGGGTAGTGTCGCATCTACATCGAAAAGGGGGGGAGGAGGAGGTGGTGGTGGTGGTGGTGGTGGAAGAAGAGGAGGAGGAGGAGGTGATGGTGGTGGAAGAAGAGGTATTCTTCCTAAGGAAATGAACGTAACGGATGCATCCATTGATTATATTTATTGGAACGATCCGAATGAATTGATCGACAGACTGAGATTTTTAACATCATCGAAAAATGCTGGTCACACGGGTCACGACAATGAAATAATGTCCATCATCGAGGAGTTACGTGAGAATGGAATAATCATATAAAATGTCTCGATACATCGATCGAATCGTCACACACCGTTGGGATAGTCGCAACAATCGTGTCTCTCTCTCCGAAGATGTTCATCAATAAATTTGGTGATAGCGGTGAATCGAATCAGCGCGTCGTCACGAAAAGAACGTACGAGGCTCTGAGATGGAACGACGAAGATAAGGTGTACGATGCCGAGAATGCCAAGATTGTGCGTCTCGCAGATCCAACCGCAACGAGCGATGTGGTCAACAAGAAATACATTGACGAGTGTATGTGGGAGAATCGTAAAGAATTTGAGAAGATGGGGGAAAAATTTGAATCACGTGTCGCGATCGTCGAACGAACGGTGACTAGTATCGAGGATGATGTAAAAAAAATTATCGATGTGAGAATGGTGGAGTTGAAAAATCTGATCGATAAAGAGACACAAAAAAATACTCGAATGAAGGTTGAACTGATCGAAAAAATTTATCAAGATTACAAAATTCTATGGAGATAATGATGAGACAGATCGATGAAAAATTGGAACCGTTGAGGAGGAGCATTGAAGATATTAAATCAACGTCCGAAGCGACGATCTCGAAAAAGAATAATGAATTGATTCAATGGTCACCTATCGAGAAAGAAGAAAAAAAAAAAAAAAATGATGATAATGAGAATGTGTAACTGATATATAATACGAAGAGTAAAAATCGAGAGAGACAGAACAGTGTTGAAGATCGTCGGCGATGCAACGTAGAGATAATGGCTAGCAAAGAAAAAATTAAATTGGTCGAGGAGTTGCATACATCGGCGAGAAAAAACTTTCCACGCAGGCGAGTGATAATACGCGGTTACGATGATTTGTGGCAAGCTGATCTGGTTGACATGCAAAAATATTCTCGAGAAAACAGTGGATATCGATACATTCTCACAGTCATCGATACATTCTCAAAATATGCATGGGCCGAACCGTTGAAATCCAAAAGTGGACACGACGTTGCGACATCCTTTCGAAAAATAATAATCAATGAAAGCAGTGGGCGAAATATCCGGAAACCGAAAAATTTGCAGACCGACGATGGTAAAGAATTTTACAACAGAGAGTTTCAAGAGCTCATGAAGAAACACGATATCAATCATTATTCAACGTACAGTGTAATGAAAGCATCGATCGTCGAACGTTGGAACAGAACGTTGAAGAATAAAATGTGGAAAACTTTCACACTAAATGGTAATTATCGATGGTTGAAAATATTGTCGGAACTGGTCAAGGAGTACAACAATCGTGTACACCGTACGATTGGTATGCGCCCCAAGGATGTGACATCGAAGATGACGAAAAAACTTTTGTCAACCGTCTACAGCAATATAAAAATTGTTCCTCCAGCGAGATACAGAGTCAACGATCGTGTGCGTGTTAGCAAATACAAGAATCTCTTCGATAAAGGTTACACACCAAATTGGACTACGGAAATCTTTTGTATCGTAAAAGTTCAACGGACCAATCCCACTACATACTTGCTACAAGACGCCAATGGTGAAGACATCGAGGGTGGATTCTATGAACAAGAATTATTATTGACCAAACAACCTGATGTTTATCTGGTGGAAAAAGTATTACGCAAAAAGGGAAAGAAAGTTCATGTGAAATGGTTGGGAATGGATTCGTCTCATAATTCGTGGATCGATGAAAAAAATGTATTGTAAGATTGAAGAAAAGTAAAAAATATTACCCTCGAATGTTTTTTTTTTTCTCCTAATCTTTCCTCGTAGCTGTAATGGGTCGGAGGGAGGGATGAATGGAGGTTGCGACTCGTTTACCTTCTATCGCATAATGTTTTCCTAATATTTTTCATAGTAATATTAACGATAAAAAATTAATAAAAATTTTTCATTCATAAAGAAAAAAATACTTCCTCACGCTTCGTGGACTCCTGATATCTCGAGTGCAACGGACGAACAGATACATCGCCGGACCAGCGGTGGGTTCGAACCCCCCACACCGAGCAACATTTTTTTCTAGACGGGTAGGCAGTAACAGCAGCACTTACCGCATCGACGGCGGACTGATCGATCGACGCGTCGCTGGATCTTCGCTCTGTCGGTTAAGAAGGAATCGCTGGATCATCGCACTGTCGGTCAAGAAGGAATCGCTTCGCTCGATCATCGTTCGTGTGTCGTCGGTTGCTGAGATCCCTTTATTATCGAACACACTCGCCATCTTGTTTACACCCGCGGCCATCTTGTTTATACACTAGGTTGCTATGGCAACTTGCCGCCATCTTGGTTATGACGTCATCAGAACGCGAGCGATGATACGGCTATCGCTGCTGCGGGCAACTTGCCGCCATCTTGGTTATGACGTCATCAGAACGCGAGCGATGATACGGCTATCGCTGCTGCGGTGCTGCGGTTTGCGGCTATCTTTTTTTACTGATATCTCGATTTTATGGTCCAAAGTGGGTTAGAACCGGCATAGGTACACTACTTTCCATCTTGAGAGTCATTCCATGTTCCCGTATTCTCGAGAATAATTGTCGGAGATGTTGCAGGTGTTGTCGAGCATCTGCCGACACTACAAGCAGATCGTCCACGAAATTGACTATAGAATCTCCGGTGTTGCGAAGGACGATGTCTAGTCCTCGAACCAGCGCCGCGGTACTTGTTTTTAGACCGAATGGCGTAACCGTAAAATCATAACATTTATTTTCGTGTCGAAATGCCCTGTATTTCCGTGAATCCGGGTGTAACGGAATCTGCCAGAAACTGCTGGTCAGATCCAAGGTCGACATGACCTTTGCGCCTCCGCATTTCTGGAAAATCTCTTCGGTTGGTAGCGCTGAGTCATAATCTCCTTCGAGGTGCTCATTTAGTAACCGTGCATGGAGACACAACCTGACGTCTCCGTTGGTTTTGATAACGGTCACCAAAGGGTTAATGTAGGTACTCGTTGACCTTTGAATAACCCCTTGAGCGAGCATTTTGATGATTTCATCCGTTACTTTTCCTCTGTACGCCATTGGAACGGGGTACGAGCGAGATACGAAGGGTTTTTCGTCCTTCAGGACGAGCCGATGCTCATATGCTTGCATCCGCCCCGGTCGTTTCCGAAATACGTCTCGATATTCATACACCAATTCCTTAAAGCGTCGCTGAATCTCGACGTCGACGTCGGCGCACTCTCGGAGCTTCTCGTCGACTTCGGCTTCACGGAGACATTCTGAGCCGGGATCCTGTATTTCCCCGCTCATAACATGTCTCGTGCCGGTGTCTTCCGGTTCTTTTTCTTCCTCGGTGCCTTCGGCTCGAGCGAGCAGCGCTCTCCTCTCCCCCATTTTCTTGTCCCCTTCTGTTATGTTACACTGGCTCTCCTCCATCTGCCAGTATCCTCCTACGAGACGTCCGACAATTTTATTCCGCACCTTTATTACTTTCTCGTGGGTGTCGACATAAACCCCGAGTTTATCCATCCCGTCGATGCCAAGGAGCACGGATCTCTGCAGTTTCGGTACCACTAACAGCGTCACGTCTCCCTCCGAATCGTACACTTTTGCTGTGGCCATTACCTGCTGCTTGATTCGTCCTGAACCTCCTCCGAATGCTCCCACCACATTTATCGATATTACCGGTAATGTTGGACAATCTCTAAAGGCTTCCAAATTCTGAGCGTAAAATTCTTCGGACATGCACGAAACCTCGCTTCCGCTATCGACCAACGCACTGGCCAACGCCCCTTCGAGACCGATCGGCACCTCGGGGCACATTGGTCATGTTTCGTCATAGGTCACGCCCTCTCCTGGTTGTGGCATATCGAGGAGATAATCCTGCGGACTCTCGAAAATCGTTTGGACTTTTTTTTCGGTCCTCTGGGGGATTGCTCCTTGTCCGATAGCGAAGACTATTTTGTCCTTTATCGTCATTGGCACCGAATCCGATGTGGGCTCGAATCGAGGTAGACCCTTCTTCCTCTTTTCTTCCACGGCCCTGATCTTCCCTTGATCTGGTCCGACTTTCCTCTCCCCCTTCATGGGATTGGTCTCTCCCTCGTCCTTTGATAACCCTTCTCGTTCTTCCAATGATTCGACGTTACGGGCTGTCATCGTCTCGTAGTTCGTCGCTTCTTCCCTCGAATTTCTCGCCGCCTCTCTTTCTCTCTCTTTTCTCCTGTCGTGCACGCCAACACTCGTCCTTTCGTCTTTTTCTTTCTTCCGCCTTCCTGTCTTTTTCGTCCATTATTTTCTTGTCCTCCTGTCTCTTCTCTTCTCTTCTTCTATCTTCTTTCTTCCTCTCTTCTCTCTTCTTTTCTTCTTCTTGTTTCTTCTTCTTGTTTCTTCTTTTCTTCTCCTTGTTTCTTCTTGTTTCTTCTTTTCTTCTTCTTTCTTCTTCTCTTCTTTCTTCTTCTCTTCTTTCTTCTTCTCTTCTTTCTTCTTCTCTTCTTCTTTCTTCTTCTCTTCCTCTTTATGCTCTTCTTTTGTTTGCCCCGCCGTTGCGTCTCGTGGTTTCTCCGCGTGCCTTACGGACGCAACGTTTATGCGTTTCCCTGGTTTGTGGCCGTGGAGTTCGCATTTACCCCTTGTCCCTGCTGCATCGCTCGTGCCGGTGGTGGTGGCGGCGACACGGGGTAAAATGGGGGCGGGCTCGCGAAATTTGGCGTTGGTGCAGCCACCGGTGGTCCTTGCCACTGATTATTCTGCTGTTGCTACCCTTGAAATTGGCCATACGGGGCATTTGGCCACGGGCCTTGTATTCCCCCTCGCTGCTGCCAAGGGCGCTGTCCACCACCATTTCCTCGCCCATTTCCGCGTTGCGGCCCGTATTCGCTCCCGTTCGATCGATCATTGCTGCGACTCGCGTTAATCCTTCCGCGTAGATCGTTGCTTTCGAGCAGTTCGATTAGCTCACTCACCTTACTGACATTTCGGACGAGAATTGCCGTTCTTATATTGTCGTCGAAGTGTTTCGCGAGCCGGCGGATCGTCTCTTGGTCGCTTATGCATTCGCTCAGGTCGCGAACGTTCCCGATAACCCGTGTCGCGTATTCTGCCTTCGTGAGGCGTTGTCCCTCTACGAAAATGTTCCATACTCGAGGTGACGCTTCACTTTATCTTGTAGTTCGCGGCCCCAGTATCGTGCGCGGAAAGCTTCTTCGAACTGCGTAATGTTTGAGACCTCGGGGGCTACCAAATGCCACCAATCCCTTGCAGTTTCGATCATGGCATCCCTCATCATGCACCGGAATTCCGGGCCCTCCGGCTCAATGGCACTAAAATGGTGCCGGAGCGTCTTCAAATATTGCATCGGTCGTTCGACGCCATCGAGCCTTTTTGATGCCACATATGCCTTATTCGCATTTAGGCCGCAGAATGCCGTGTTCCCGAGCATTGTTTGGGACAGCCCGGCTTGCGCCCTTTCCGCATATTCCCGGATTCTTAGGGCATTCTCTTCGGCCTTTTTTAGTGCCTGCGTGGATTCATCGGTCACTTGCTCTAATTTACCGATCATGTCCACTACCGCGACATCTTGCGCTGCGAGTCGGTCCCGAACAAGATCGTTTGTTGGCTCTTGTTCGTCCCTTATGAGTCATAAGGGACGAACATCATAAGGACGTTGTGCATATTTTTTACTTTCCGATCGGTATACTGTTCGACGTCCTGGGCCACTTTTGTCAATGCGTCGAGCATTTCTGCTTTTATCTCGGTACCCCGAGCGACGCACGCTCTTTCTTGACTTTTCTGGGTCCCTTTCAGTTCCGCGAACTCTTTTTTATTGTCAGAGGCCATGTTCATGAGGAGTTTAACAACATCCTCGAGTCTTACTGCGCTGCTCCCGTTTCCGCCATCTTCCTCCGTCCTTCTTGTCTCTTCCGCCGGGTTGTCCACCCTCAGTCCCTCCTGGTTCCGGATTCCGGTGTGTCCGAGCATGTGGTCGGCGGTGATCGATTCCCAATTCATGGTTAAATTGGGGGCGTTGGCGTCGACAATACTCCTTTCGGAGTCGGAATCCTCGACCGTCGACGTGCGGGTGTCGTTTATGCTCGCCACGATCGCCCCTGCGGAGTTGCGGCGCTTCCTTTCCTTGTCACGCTGTTCCCTGCGAGCTCGATGGACGTCTTCCTCTAATTCCATCAATTGTAGCTCGCGGATTTCCTGGCCGATCGATTTTACCGACATCGTTTTAATTTAATTTGTCTGAATTTATTTTAAACTGCTGCTCTGACACAGCCAATTTCTTTTTTCTCGAGCCCCACGTTGGGCGCCAAATGTAACAGGAGCTCGTACAATAATTTCTCCGTATTTGCGCACTTCCTTAAAAGGAACGGGCACTCAAACGGAAGGGTTCGTGGTCTCGAGCGGCTAGGAATTATGGGTTGGTGTGTCAGAGACGTTTTTTAAGTGAAACAATAATAATTTTTATTTATAAATTGACGAGCTCTCATATGCTTACAAGTTTTTCTCTTTCATGAATTAATTCGTTTCTTTAGTATCGTTCAAGCTATTTATTTCAATAGGTAACAACATTTGTGAGAATCGATTATTCTGATGCTCGGATCTTATTTCTATTACCGTGGATAATTTAATTGCTTGAAGTCGGAATATTACGCGACGGAATTTATTTGCGTATGGGCCGCACTACGCCTGCGCGTGCAGCTCCTCGATCGTCGCTGAGTCCAGCGCGTCGCCGCGCTCGGCTGTCTCGTTGTGACGTCACGGCACGGTGATCGACGGTGACGGCCCGCTCACCTCGCGAATTGCAATTGGTGTTTATTTGCGAAATGGACGTTTTTACCTTAATCTGATGGTAGAGTCGTCTTCAGGGGATGTGAACCTTTCCCTGAGTATGCCTTTTGCTGTCCTTGGAGGTATCAAATTATTCCGTGATACTCGAGGCTTTTCTGACGGTCACTTTGGTCACTTTACCAGTTCACTCTGAATGTCACTTTTAGCCGCTCCGGTCACTTGCGAATGTCATGCGGTTTCGTTCACCCGTAATGTCATAAATCCGAGTTCGGCACAATTGTTCTAAGTCCGAATTGGCACGTTTATTCTAAGTCCACTCGGTGTGAAACGTTATAAGTCCAATTTCCGCAATTTTATAAGTTCGAAACGGCACGGATTTTACAAGTCCGAATCGACACAGTTTCTATAATTCCAGCTTTGCACAATTTTTATAAGTCCAAAATTGGCACAGATTTTTATAAGTTTACATGCCACAAAAGTTTATAAGTCCTTTTTCGGCACGAATTTCATAAGTTCACTCGGCACGAAAAGTTATAAGTCCAGTTTTCACCAAGTTTATAAGTCCAAATCGGCCCGGATTTTATAAGTCCTTTTTGCACAATTTCACTTTTATTTCACTTATTTCACTTGGCACTTCTACTTTTCACTTTTCACTTGTAGTCCTGGAGAGTTGTCCGCTGGTAAGGTAGATCCAATAACTGATGGTCGACTGTCGAAATCGCCGTCTTTTATACCCCGATTTTGGTCTCCCTCTCCGTCGGTTCTGCAGGGATTTGGCGGACTCGCGTCTGCGTGCGATCGCCTGATGATTAATTTTCTTATTGACTGTGACCCTTGTTCTTCCTCTGCTCTCCAATTCCGGGTCGGTATTATCGTGACGATCATCCGGTGTTATCCGCCGAGCTAATGATGTGCTCGGTCGGTGCCGTGTGCAACTCGTCGTGTCGTCATTTCTGTCCAATCGGCGAGGCCGATTTTCCCTCGCTTTTGGCGTTCTGTGACCTCGAGGGGGCTTTTGCATCGATTCCGCTGGACAGCGCCGCTGTGCTTCCAAATCCTCGCTGGTGCTGGTGATTGCGCGTGCGCGTCGCTCAACATCGATCGAGCCGCCGCTCGATCCCGTCGGATGGCGCCACTTGTCTCTCATCGGGCTTGTCCGACGGCTGCTCTGCATTTTTCTCTCTCGGCTGACAGGATCTCCCGGGCTCTCGCGGTGTGACGTCACCGGGGCCACACGGGAGATTTTATTATGTAGGGGAGTCACAGTATATCAGGGGTGTGCAAATTGGTATTTTACTTCCAACGCAAGTTTCCTTATCAAATATTGAGCTTTAAGTGAAGTAGGTAGCCAATTCATGATCAGGAGGGGGATACATCGAACATAATCGTGAAACTATGAATAACAAGAAATTTATACAGCCAATTTGTATAAAACATTTTGCGCAAAATAGCAATTTTTATTCTGTTACGTCCTGATCAGCTTTTTCCTGCATCTACGGTCAAGGAGATTTCTCTCCCTATCACACGTTTATCGCATGTGACGCTTTATCAGAACAGTGCCCTTTTGAATCTAACCTTTCGGAAATTTATTCAGGGATGGGCTGAGAATGCATGCCGAAAGAATATAGCTCGATGATCACCATATGGTGTTTACTATAGCTCGGTATTGAATTCTACTCGACGCGTACTACGGTATTTACTACGTTGAATCGATACAGCACTCCGCGTCGCCCTGACATACCGTAGCAAGGCTGTGTAATAAGATCCCTCACAGTCCGGCAATGATGGCTGCCACCGGCTGAAGGCTAGCGTTATTACCAAACGTCGAGTTCATTACTCTATACCCTGCTGTTCTTTAAGAGAGATCGAAAACTTCGGCTTCTAAGTTCTTAATTATCATGATTTGAATTTAGCAAGACCCCGATCGGTTATGAATTATCCCTGAATGATTTTAAAGTAATTAATTATTGCTCGAAGGAATAAACAACCCGAAACCCAAGAATCAGAATAAGAAAATATGTTCGAGGACAAAAGGTGAAATAAAATAAAATAATTTGACTTTAAATGATTCGATGACTTACTGTGATTATCAATGAATGATAGGCGAAAATGAGTGGAGACGATCAAAAATGGATGAACGATATCGATTTCAAATCCGAATTCTGAATTCCTCCTTCCTTCCTTCCTTCAGATAAAATTCGTGGAATCAACGATGGATGTTGAGAACGATGAATAAATGTTGATGATGTTGTATAATGAAGGTGATGAAATAATTTATCGTTGAACTCTGATTTATTTACTCGATAATAATTTGGAATATTTATTTGATTGTTATTTAGAAAATTCAGACTCCGAAACTGTATTAAATTTTAACTGTGTTGATACAATATTCCGCGAGAAGTCAATGACTTTTAGACAATAGTTATTTTTCCGCGATGGTAATAATGACTGCCTGTGACGATCCGCGAAATGATGTGGTCAAAAGGTGTCGCCCGGAAAGTGGAATGATAATCGTAGTGACAAGAGGTTCCGCGAAGTGGTACCGTCCGCCCTTGGAGGTGCCTCTTTTATTGTTTTGATCGGGGGGCACCCGCGCCACCAAGTTGTCCAAGGAGCCACCTGTGCATCAGCTGCCTCCTTCTATGGTCAATATCGATCGGTTTTGGCGTCTTCCGCAGCTTATTTTAATAATTACAAAATTCTGGTTTTTACCGTCGATTCCCGAATAAACAAGTTACTCCGATGAATTTCAATTTAAATAATAAGAATTTACAAATTTGAACGAAGTTTCTACGATTCTCCTATCAAAAGTTATAATCCTGATTTACGAAATTGTTACAAACATCATCTATAAATTCCTGATTTTAAACGGATAATTATTTAACTTCACTTAAACTAATAATGATGCCTCTAAATATTTTCCCCAGATGCTAATAACTAATTCCCTGCTATTGACTATTTTGTTTTACTATTCTACGGATAATAAAAACATGATTTAAAAATATTAATTAATTTCCCTGATGATTACAATAATAGATAATATATATTCCTTAATTTTTATAACAATTTTATGTTAACGATTTGACCCAATTTATATTTCACTCGTGATTTTATTGGTTAATTACTTCATTTATTAACTTCCGACCAATTTCCCATGTTTATTTCATTTTAACGTTGTTTCTATTAGCAATGATTGAAGTTGTTTTTAATACTAATTTGAATAATTATGCCCCGAGAGGTGCTGCACTCGTAAGCGCCGACGGTGATTCTTTTAATCAGTCGCCTCGAGACAGTCACACGGATTCTCTGGCTGCACCGCTGTGTGCGTATGTGTATCCCTCCGCTCTACGTGTTGGAGCGATAAGGCTCCGTCTCCCGACGCTTATAGCTAAGGATTCGGATTGCCTTTTGCGTTCTAATTGAAACAATGGGATCTTCGGGTAGCCTAAGGTATGCTCGCTGCCGATGACACCTCTCCAGCAACCCGAATATTCCCTTTCGATATTTTTCTGTTACGTGACTTGTTGCTATGCCAATCACTGAATCGAATCATTCAGTGTTGGCTGACGCACAGTTAATCATTGACAACATAATTAATTCTCGTTGAATATTTGTTTTCTATGAATTTTCTAAGATTCTCCTGTGACTATTATTTATTAGAGTCTTTACTGAATTTTCTTAGTTGCGTCAGTGAATTTGGTCGAAAATTCACAGGACGTAACAGTACTTTCATACAGCCGTATGATTACTTCCCAATAGAACCTAGGAAGGTCCACGTGCCTTCGTATTCTACTAGAAAAAATGCTCACGGTATGTCATTCGACAGAGTAACAGAAGCGCTCCTCGAGTGATTACAGAACGACCAAAACGTGAAAAAGCCCGATGGACATCTGCGTAAGCCTCGCCATTTTTATGGGTCATAATTGGGGTTATATTCAGTCATAATAAAAAATATGCAAATTGGATTGGCAAATCGTTTCCTCATTATCGAAGTTGAAAATTGGAAAGTAGAAGATTGAAAAGTTGAAAATTGAAATTTTTATATCCATTATTCACTAAAATTGAAAATTTCATATCGCTTTCTCATAATGTCTCGTCATTCGCAAACCTTCCTGTATGAGAAAGCGATATGAACACTTCAATTTTCAACTTTTATAAGGAAGGGATATGAAAATTTCAATTTTCAACTTTTATGAGGAAGCGCTATGAAAATTTCACTTTGTCGGATTATTGTATTTGTATGATTATTTTGTGCATTTCGTCATAGAACGTAATAGGCATTTGGGGTTTTCCGCGATGCCATCGTGAAGCAAAACAATCGCTACTTGCATGTACGCAAAATATCGCTGTTGTACGCCGATCGGCGTTCTTCCCTCGCAGGAACCTGAAAAACCTGAAACAAAAAAGAAAACAATCCCTCCCTAAAAAGTTGGTGGCGATATTTAATCGAAAAATCGAAATTTCGAGATTTTAATCGAAAATATCTCGCATGCATTGTTGCCCTTTTATCAGAGCTATGATTGCTCGGAGATGATGACAGCGATGAGAATTGACGCCAAGTTCATTCGATCGATCCGCGAATCCGTGAAAGTCTCGGAGAGTTTTGACAGATTAGGGGTTTCAGCTAGCCGGTCTCGAAAATGTAATTTATTCTCATGTTCTGCATGATTTTCCCTCCCTAAAAAGTTTAAGTTTTCAGGGCGCTTTTATCGCGTATTTTCGAAGAGATCGAACTGATTTTAATGGCGTGATGATTCATCCCAAAGCGGGGAAACGCGAGAGAACTATCGATCTACAACATAATTTACTTTTATATTTAAATAAACAACGAAAATAATAAAGCCACATATTCCCCAATAATCCTATTTATTGTTGAAATTCAAAACATTTATTTTATTAGTATGATTCTCTATCGTTAAGATATTTTTGTAGTTCGTGTAGTTTCGGTAATCATAATTTATCAGCGATGATTGTCCACGATTAGTCTATCGATCCGCCATTTTTGCCTACTTCTTAAATTATAAACTAATCACAATATCGTTTATTCTGATCTATTTGCGCTTTCCACCACCTCCAGCCAGGAACGACCAAATTCGCATGAATATGTTAACCGTGTTCCTTATAGATCGACAGGCGTTGTTGATAGGATCTTAAGGCCTGACGCCGTTGTTGTGCCCCGGGTATGGTGATATTATTATTTCGCATTATTTCTCGACCCCGATTATTTCGGTTGCGAGGTATTCGGTTGCGTTACGCACGAGGCGTACATCGGGCGTCGAACGCCGAGCGTCGGGCGTCGATACTGCTGACGCAGCAGTTAGGCAACCGAGAGCGCCTCGGTAACTGGAGCATCGACTCGAGAATACCGAGGCGAGAATTATGAAAGGAAAAACATGCTCCAAATCCCGCTCATGAAAAAGCGAGGATTTGGAAAGATATTGTTTACAGGATTATCTTAAATATTAAACTCGCGCTAGTTATTGAGCTGACATACCTGCTCTCGAGGAATATAAAAAGGATCGAGAGCAGGTACTCGGCAGTCTGAAATCAATTCTGACCTGTACGGTTGAATACGTAGAATCATTCCCAAAGGGCTTGTGAAGGGAACGACAAGGGTGCACAGTGTACCAAGATCGGTAAAGTTTCAAATAGTATTAAATAACTAAATAACTAAACAATTAAATAATTCTTCGAGAACCGTTATTTAACTGAACAATTAGTTAAATAAACTTTGCTAGTTAATTATTATTTAACCTTGTTAAATAAGACATCATCGAACTGTGTTAATAAATTGATAAGAATAAATATTGTTTAAATAAATTGAGTTAATAATTCACGTGGGTTCCAACCCTTCACTGGAAAATCCCTAAAGACATTTACACGCGGAACCGGATTAGCTAACCGGGATTCTGCGGCATAACATTGGTGGCAGCGGTGGGATCTCCAGAGTGAATTTTTAAACCGCTGAAAAAATTACCGAATCGCGAAACTCCGCACAGTGCGGTAACGTGAGTGTATTCCGCGAGCCAAGGGTCGACTAGTGCTCGGCGGACCATAGGGCGATCAAAGGATCGACGTGGACATCCCGTTACTCAGGAGAGGTAACGGAAGGTATCAACCGGGACCTTCGAGGATCGCTGCAGGATACCCGAAGGGCGTCGCCAACAAGTGGGACGTAAAAGAAGTCAAAGGGGGCCTGGCACCCCAAAAGGGTTATACGTCACGGACTAAAGGGCATCCCGTAATGTGGCACGTACTGTAAGTGACTCCACGTTACTTGTTAAAATTTTTTTTTTGAGAGAAAAAACCAAGCATTGTCGAAGCCAGTAGACCGCTGCTAAGCAATAAAAATTGTCGAGGAAAATATCGAAGCAAAAGGAAAAATAAATAAATAAAAAATGAGTGACCACAACGCGGAACGATCGGGACGGCAGGACTCTACCCCCGGTACCGGGGAGGAGGCCCTTCAGGTGGAAGAAGGGATCAGGAATGCCCTGTCAGAAATCACGAATCGGACACGTCAGGCTCTGGGCGACAGCCCACGAAGGGACGGTCAGCCGGAGCAACGGGGATCGCCGAACCCGCTGTACGGGGTAAATACCCAGAGGGGGACCGGATGGGAGGACATGAATGTTCAAATGTTCGAGCCAAGGGGGCAGGTTACTCCGGCAATGGTGGATGGCGAGATTGCCCGTTTGCGAGCTCAGGCGCAGGGGACACGGCACGGACAGCCCAACCCGGCCGGCGGGAATAGGGCACCAGGGTCTACAGACCGACACGGCGCGGGTATTCCGCCATTGAGACCGGCATTGCGGGCATCGCGGAGGACTCTGTTCGCGGAACTCGGGGCGGTGGCCGAAGAGGACAATGACTCCGTCCACGGGCAGGAGGAACAGCCCTTGGAGGAGGATGCTACAGCCCGGCGGTTAACCCGGCTTGAGCAGCAACTACAGGGTTTAGGCAACCAGCTGCAAAGGGTGCTGGAGCAGGTTGCGCGACCCCCAGCAGATGACTCCGTGGGTGAACGACTCGTCGCCATGGAGGAAACCTCAGGGGATTATGACCTGGAAGGGCATCCTCGGACGACGCGCAGGCGAACAAGCCCTCCACCACAGCCACCCCCGGCACAGCGGCAGGCGCGGACAACGGAGCCAACAGAGGGCGAGGCCGAGTACCTGGATATGGCCTCGGCCCTTCGAAATATTAAGACGTTCGACGGGAACGATCCCGCGAAACTTGACGGATTTATGCTGTCCTGCGAAGCAGTTTGGGGAATGGTGAGACCAAGGCAGCGCTCTACTCTACTCACACTCATCCGGAGCAGTAAGCTGGAAGACCGAGCGACGCGGGAAATGCGTCACAAAACAATTGTGACCCTTAACGATCTGCGTGTGGAATTGGAGGCATTATATGGTAAGCGCGAGTCGCTCGCGTCATTGCAGTACCAATTTTGTACCTTGCGCCAGGACGCAAAAGAAAATGTCTCCACTTACGCCACGAGGGTCGAGACCCTTACGGTGGAGGTAATTGAAAAATTGTGTGAGGGTGCCGACGCGCGGGGAGCCCGCGCCATCGGCGAAGCCATTCGGAAAAGCGCCCAAATGAATTTCGAGAACGGGCTCAAGAAGGAAATCCAGACGATCGTCCGATCACGGAATTATCAGGGTCTACACGACGCCGTGATGGGAGCCATGGAGGTCGAAAAGATGACAGCCGGACGGCCCAGCGCAGCACGACCCAGCATCGGGGGAGGAAATCCCCGACAGTCGCAGGGTGCGGCGGGAGGGGCCACTCGGGCCTGTTATACCTGTGGGAAGACCGGGCACATGGCGAAGCAGTGCCGAGCCGGTCGACAGAGTCTCCCGGTGCCAGCACCAAGGGATGTGCACGTGGCCAGCATTACGTGTAATTACTGTAAAAAAACTGGGCATCTTTGGAAAGATTGCCGGGCACGTAAGCAGGCCGACAGCAAGCGGAACAAAAATAGCAACCATAACGGTAGACGGCAAAATGAGCAGCGGAAGGAGGAAGCCGCCATGCAACCAGGACAGGAGGGAACATGGTCACAGCATCGGAGGGGCCCTTAAGGGAGGCCAACGTCTACACCGCCATCACGGGCGAGACAACGTTGGGACTCGAAACACCGACCGCCGGTCTACTAACGGTGGCTTCACTCCGTGGCAGGAGACGAATGGGGCAGGTGGACCCCCTTAAAGAAGCCGAGGTGTTTGTAATAGGGTCTCCAGAACCCCATGCATCTGCGAGCGACTTTCACATTAAATCCCCATCCAGCCAGAAGGGAATTTTGACCCTTAAAGCGGACACCGGGGCAACGGTAAGCCTAATTCACGAGAATGTGCTGTCCAACGACACTCCGGCGGCGAGGTCGGGAGGTGTCCCGACTGGAGGGTGTACAGCCTATCAAGGTACACCCTTATCGCCTACCGGAAGCACATAAAAAGGAGGTGCAGGAGCAGACAAAGGGCATGCTTAGGGATGGCATTATACAACCGAGTCGGAGTCAATGGAACGCTCCGCTACTCGTCGTGGCGAAAAAACCTGACGCCACAGGAAAGATAAAAATGCGTGTGGTAGTGGATTTTCGCAAGCTAAACGAGGTCACCATCGGGGACTCGTACCCGCTGCCGCATATAGCGGAAATCTTGGATCAGCTGGGGCGAGCCCATTATTTTACGACGTTGGATCTTGCATCCGGTTTTCACCAGATACCGATGGCGGAAAAGGACAGGGAGAAGACAGCCTTCTCCACTCCGCAGGGACACTTCGAGTACACTCGAATGCCCTTCGGATTAAAAAATGCACCGCCGACGTTTCAACGACTGATGAGCACAGTACTGGCAGGGCTTGAAGGGCTGAAATGTTACGTGTATTTGGACGATATAGTAATCTTCGGAGCGACCTTGGCGGAGCATAACGGTCGTCTCCGAGAGGTATTCCAGCGCCTGCGGGAGGCGAAGTTGGCCCTTCAACCTGGGAAATGTCGATTTCTGCGTCTGGAAACGCGATACCTCGGGCACGTGGTCTCCAGCAAGGGAGTACGGCCCGATCCAACGCTTGTGACGTCCGTCCGGGAATTTCCCACCCCGAAGGACGTAAAGGGAGTCCAGTCCTTTCTGAGCCTTGCGGGGTACTACCGCAAATTTATCCAGGATTTTTCCAAGGTCGCGAAGCCCTTAACGGAGCTCACAAAAAAGGGTCATAAATTTGAATGGACAGCAAGGCACGAGCAGGCCATGGAGGACCTAAAAAGGGCTCTGACAACCGCACCGGTTTTACAATACCCGGATTTTGAGAAGCCCTTCGTCGTCACTACGGACGCGTCGGATAGGGCCATAGGGGCCATATTGTCCCAAGGGCCGATCGGGGAGGACCTACCGATTTGTTACGCCAGTCGGACCTTAAACAAGGCGGAGCAAAATTACACTACGACGGAAAAAGAACTGCTGGCAATCGTATGGGGAATATCTCAATTTCGCCCTTACGTTTACGGCACCCGTTTCACAGTGGTAACGGATCATAAGCCCTTAACATGGCTGTTCAACGTGAAGGATCCCGGGTCGAGGCTCATGCGTTGGAAAATAAAATTATCGGAGCATGAGTTCGACGTACAGTATAAAGCAGGGAAGCACAACACCAACGCCGACGCGCTGAGTCGCGTGTGTGTGGCGACCCGCTCGCGGGCAAGGAAGGAATCGAGCGAGGCGAGCGGCCGCGGCGGTAAGGAAGGCAGCGGTCGACTTCATTCACGGGAGCGCCAGGGAGCCGCAACCCGCGCGACAACGGGGACAGCGGCCAGCCAGGGGTATAGTCCCGCGGATAGTCAGCCCGACGCGCGCCACGGGAAGGAGTACGACGGGGTACGGTCGGACGGGGACTGCTTGAGTGCGGAGGAAAAATCGAAAATCTTCCACGAGCACCACGACGCACCCCTGGGGGGTCACCAAGGGGTGGCCCGGATGCTCGCTCGCATCAAATTAAGGTACGCCTGGCCCAGCATGCGGAAGGAAATAGAAGCATACGTGGCACGGTGTGACAAGTGCCAGAGGAATAAATTACGGCCGATGGCGAAGGCACCATTGGTGATAACCGACACCCCAACAAGGGCCTTCCAGAAATGTGCAATGGATATCGTAGGGCCATTGCCTGAGACGGAGCGGAGAAATAAGTATATCCTAACCTTCCAGGATTTACTTACGAAGTACAGCATAGCCATACCGCTGGAGACGCAACAGGCCAACGAAGTGGCAAAGGCATTTGCCAAGGAAATTGTATGTCGGTACGGAGTACCGGAGACCGTCCTTACCGATCAGGGTACAAATTTCCTCAGTGCCATATTTAAGGGCGTGTGCCAGATACTGCAAATAGAAAAAATTCAAACCACGGCGTATCACCCGGAGTCGAACGGGGCGTTGGAACGCTCGCACCGGACCCTTGCGGAGTACCTTAAGGGTTACATAGACGAGGATCAGGAGAGCTGGGATGAATGGCTACCTTACGCCATGTTTACATACAATACCACCCCTCACACGGCGACGGGATTCACCCCCCATCACCTGGTCTACGGGGAGAATGCCGAGCTACCAACGGCCCTTCGAAGGGAACCCAGGCTCACGTATGCATACGACGATTACGCACAGGAGTTAAGGGAGCGCTTACGTGCGGCCTGGTCTACAGCGCACAATAATCTGAAGGTATCCAAGGACCGGGCTAAGGTCTACTACGACCGAAGGACTAGGGACAGGAAGTTCAAGGTCGGAGACCGGGTCTTACTACGTGACGAGACCGTGCGCCGAGGACGGTCCGCGAAACTGACCCCGAAGTGGGTGGGTCCCTACCCCATCGTGGAGGAGCACCCTCCATGCAACTATACCCTTCGCCAAGGGCGGAGGATGGTCAAAGTGCATGTAGACCGCCTCCGAAATTACGTGGAGGAGTAGGGGGTTAGGCAACGTAAAGAGGGTGGGTCTAACCCCGGGTCTAACCCGAGTTAGACCCCCAAGATGTTACCGGCTTCGACAAGGCTTCATTCCGTGGACAAGGCATGATGCAAAGGGATTACAAGGCGTGAAATAACCATTGCAGGTTGTTGCTGACGGGTCTACGGGCGGGTCTACTGGCCGTAGCCACCGCTCTGGATAGCCCATACGAAATACAGCCCTTCAGGGACGCACCCGGGCTATATTTCGAGAAGATCGGACTGCTGCATCTCCACACCAACGTCTGGACCATGGCAATTCGGATGGATCTATCGAGTCTGGCATATATGGAAAGTCAGATTAACTTTCAATTAGGGGAGGTCCGGAGGAAGTGTGAGTTGCACAGCAGCCCAGACGGCCATTGCGCGGAGATGTTGGAGCATCTTGTACGCCTGTCGGAGAAAATTGAGGAGAACGTAGGGGTTGTACAGGATCTCGTCGGCACAGGGCCGAATCGGAAGCGACGGGGGTTAATCGACGGTCTAGGTACCGTGGTGAAGGCTATTACCGGCAACCTGGACGCCGCAGACGGGGAAAGGATGGATGCGGAGATCGCCGCAATCCAGGACACCCAAGGGACCCTGAAAAGGGCCATGAAGGAACAACTGCAGGTCGTGGAATCAACACTGGAAATGTTCAACGCGACGTCACGGGCCTCGCAGAGGAACCTGCAGAAATTGTACACCATGGTACGCACGGTGAACGGATACTTCCGGAACCGTACCCAGGTGCTGAGTGAGCGTCAGCACTTCGACGAGAGTCTCGCCCTTATCGAGGCCTCTGTGGAGACCTATCTACGGGAGGTAGGAAAAATGGTCGAACTTTTTGCCGGTGTGGCTTCCGGCACCGTAAGTGCCGCAATGGTCACGCCGGCCGCATTAACGGGTTACCTCACGGAAGCTCTACCACACGTACCTACGGGGTATGGGTTTCCGCGTCCTGTCACGCGAGAAAATGCGGCGGCCATTCTACGTCTGGCCACGCCGCGTGCGTATCAGAAGGGAGGGGTGATAACCCTATTGTTGGAAATTCCGCTGGTCGG
The DNA here is from genome assembly GCA_958510785.1 of Exephanes ischioxanthus. NCBI lineage: Eukaryota > Metazoa > Arthropoda > Insecta > Hymenoptera > Ichneumonidae > Exephanes > Exephanes ischioxanthus. The sequence goes on along the minus strand of OY294018.1, from coordinate 8,165,014 downwards.
TCCCTCGGTCTACAGTGTGAACTATGTGTATCCGCTCCCAAGGAAGGGAGAAAACGATACGTACTACTACATTGATACCGCCGAGGATCTGGTGGTGGTAGACCGGGAAAACAGGCATTACCTCCAGGTGACGACATCGGATTTGGACGCTTGCAAAAGGGACAAGGACGAGTACTTCTGTCCACCTCGATACCCGACTTTGACCGTTAATACGGATGCTCCCTGTGGTGTGCGACTCTACACCGAGGGAGTGGTAGGTCAGGGTCAGCAATGTCCGAAGAAAATCGTCCGGCTCACCCACACGCTCATACTAGGCATGCGTCAACACGGGCAGTGGCTGTTTGTGTCACCACGTGGGGAGACGGTGAGCATCGGCTGTCACGGTAAGCCGGCGAGACAGGAGCAGCTCGACGGCACGGGGCTGTTGACCGTTCATGGACTGTGTGTCGTCACCGCGGCCGACTTCAGACTCGAGACGGTTAAACGCTGGAGTCTGCAGATCGCCGGCGCGGGCTTTGTGCCTGTCTACAATCTCACCCTGTTACCGGCTGACGAAGAGGAAATACCCCGAGTAATGGCGGAGGTAATGGACCTCAAGCTGGAACGGGCGGTGAATAGCCCGAGCGAGCTACAAAATCTAAGCGTACGGATACGCAAAATAAAAACAGAATTAAATTCGACGGAGCGTCCCCGCTCGTCGACTCTTACGCGGCTATATCATACCATCGGTTCTTATGGTGTGGGCACGCTTGCCCTATTGACCATCGTTGGCTACATAATCTACCGCGTCCTGCGGGAAAGGGCGGGAAAGACGCCCGTACAGGAGGCTTGCATTATTCCCCAGGTGGCGACCCGGGTGGGCGTATAACTCGGGAGAAGGTGAAAAGGAGAAATCAAGAAACACACCAGAACATCATTTCAAGGGGAAAAATCTATTTATTGAAACCTGCATAAAGGAAATAAAAAATTGGAGAAGCCTCAATTCCATTCCGCGAAGCGCCAATTCATGTCGCCGGTGGCTGCGCGGCGGCGGCGGGAGGCCGGATCTTCCTCCTCCTCCCCCTCACTGGATGACTCCGCGTCGGACGCTCCGGCTGGACGGGGCATCGCCCGAGGAGCCCCTCTAGGAAGGGGGGCAAGGCGACTCCTGGGGAGCAGGGCTTCCCCGGGCCTGGGCATCCGACCATGGGCGCCGCTGAATTCCATGGCGGCTGACGACATCATCAGGGGCCGGGTGGCGTGGACTCTGCGGGAGGCGGGATGCCTCCGCCTGGGCTCCGGCGCCACGACGGTGGAGTGAAGGGGCTCGGCCGCGGCCTCGCTCGTCTCGGGCCCAATAACCTCGATGTCGGGGCTGGACCGACCCGAGAGGCTCGGGCGCACCAGAAGGGTATAAACCACGTCGCCGGGGAGGGTGACGCGTACCTTCTGCAAAAGAAAATAAGGAATTAGTTCGGTAGGGTACGTCGCGTGGACAGTATTGAATTTAACGGATAGTAATAGTAAAAAAAGGGGGAAATTTAAATTAATATTCAATTAGTAATAGTAAAAACAAAAAAAAAGAAAATTCAATATTCAGGCGAAAGGTTATGTAAAAAGTACGTACCTTGGCGGGCGGGTTTGGGCTTCTCCTGGAGCTCATCTTGCAGTCGGTGCGCGGTAACGTTACAATTAACGGTCGATGAACGAATAAGTAAACACACCGTCGGAACGACGGTTAATATAGCCCAAAAATGCGAACGCGTCGACCTACTGAGCGTCGACCTCGGCCGGCAGCATTAGGCTGTAACGGGGCCTTCCGCCTCCGTATTCCGCAATAACTCGGAAGCGCGCCCGTCTTTTACGTGCACTTATTAATCTACGAAGAAATTTTCTTTCTTGCATTTTTTCCCGTATTAGGGTTTGGTTAGTATTAGGTACTAAGTGTACGGGGCACACAAAGGTCATAAAAATAAAGCTCGCCGGGGGCGAGCGAAAAGAAATCAGATTTCTTTTCTTTATAGGGGGGAGGGATGTTGTGCCCCGGGTATGGTGATATTATTATTTCGCATTATTTCTCGACCCCGATTATTTCGGTTGCGAGGTATTCGGTTGCGTTACGCACGAGGCGTACATCGGGCGTCGAACGCCGAGCGTCGGGCGTCGATACTGCTGACGCAGCAGTTAGGCAACCGAGAGCGCCTCGGTAACTGGAGCATCGACTCGAGAATACCGAGGCGAGAATTATGAAAGGAAAAACATGCTCCAAATCCCGCTCATGAAAAAGCGAGGATGTGGAAAGATATTGTTTACAGGATTATCTTAAATATTAAACTCGCGCTAGTTATTGAGCTGACATACCTGCTCTCGAGGAATATAAAAAGGATCGAGAGCAGGTACTCGGCAGTCTGAAATCAATTCTGACCTGTACGGTTGAATACGTAGAATCGTTCCCAAAGGGCTTGTGAAGGGAACGACAAGGGTGCACAGTGTACCAAGATCGGTAAAGTTTCAAATAGTATTAAATAACTAAATAACTAAACAATTAAATAATTCTTCGAGAACCGTTATTTAACTGAACAATTAGTTAAATAAACTTTGCTAGTTAATTATTATTTAACCTTGTTAAATAAGACATCATCGAACTGTGTTAATAAATTGATAAGAATAAATATTGTTTAAATAAATTGAGTTAATAATTCACGTGGGTTCCAACCCTTCACTGGAAAATCCCTAAAGACATTTACACGCGGAACCGGATTAGCTAACCGGGATTCTGCGGCATAACACCGTTGATGACTTCATAATAATTCGGATGTGTCTCTGCGTTTCGAATTATTCTCTGGGTGAGAACATGGAGAAGCGTGAGAGTTCCACCGTAAAGAGTCATGGAGTGCAGGCCGAATTCCAGAGCGGTGGTCGGCGGAAGGAACATGCTGCCGAGCGAATGACGAACACGACTCCCAAGCCGATGGCCAGAGAGCCACCGATGTTAAAAAATTTGTCGCTCGGCGCGTAAAAGGCGACGATCGAGAGTCCGCCGGGGACGCCAGCGATCTACCAAAACCGCTCCGATAACGCCAGCGCGCGCAAGCTAAGACATCTACTTAGGTCCAAAAAACCCTCTTGGTAGAGAATACTGCGGGCATCCTTGCCCGAATCAATCATCGCTGCCATGCTCACCTCCAGAGTTATCGAGTCTTGGTGCATCATTATTTTCATAACAGCCGGGGAAGGCACGTACGCAGCCATCAAGGCACTCGCGGCTATCGAATCCCCGAAGTAGAGGTAGGTCAAACGAACTCGAACTTTCATAATTGTGCGTAATCTATGGCACCGGTGGCCGATGAAAACCCAGCTCCCTTTAGTAGCAAAAAGCGTCCAATCCAAGTGCAGCTCCTCCAGCGACAACTCCCTTTCCGATGTTGAAGGCTGTTTCCTTGACGGGTGCATCCTCGACGATTCCGGTCCGTTTGCGAGCCGTTTGAGTAAAAGTGCTTCGGCATAACGATGCACACGAAGCAAAAATTCTGTCGATTTGAATCTTCGGAGCTCGTGATACGAGGAGCGACTTTAGGATGGACGTCACCAGCTGCGAAATGATGGCCTTGCTCAATCTGGCAAGCATGATTTTGAGCGAATTTTTATAGTTTTCTATGACGCAATGTCTTTTCGTCTGCTTACCGTTAAGAAATTAATTATAATAAATTAATATCCGTAATATGTGTGCGAATGGAAATATTAGATGAATGTATTTCTGTTTAAAATGCTGAATACATTATAATTACTATTATTATTATTATGTTGTAAATATCTAAAATAAACAAGAATACGAGTTTTTCCCTCATAATAGACTAGGAGAATCGAACAAAAAAAAATATATATTTTGCAAAACAGAAAAAAGAAAGCAATTCTTAATTCGTTGACTAGGCGAATCGAGCAAAAAAAAAAGAAAATATTCTATCGCCAAAGCGTCTTCCAATTACAAGAACCTTCCGGGCGGTTTAAGAAAAAAAAAGCTATTCTTCATTCGTTGATCATCTGATTTGGTTTTTTTTTTACTACTCATGTCTTGCTCACTGGAAGAAAAGTAAAAAGCGATATTAATTTTATTTGTTATATTAAAATAATTATTATAAACAATGAATCATTTCTCAACATACCTTTTGAAGCCCTGACGTAATGTTTATCATTAAATTAGGATCCATTGCAGACTCTCCAGTCGGGATCATATGTTCACCCGAATGTACTTGGAGGTAAAGTTGCGATTCACATTGAACCCTTCCGATGATTTTTATCGCCATACCTTTCGGTAACGCAACAGGGAGATTGGCTGTCGAAGTTAATCGAACCTCCATTTTTTGATGCCCATCGGTGATGCAACCGTTTCCGTAGCTCGATTCTTTATTTTTGTGTTTCATTTCTCGGAAACACATTTTTATCCAACCGACAATAGCTGCAAATTTTTATTTTCAAAAAATGAAAATTCGTTCCTTTATTACTATTACTAAAAAAAATTGAAGCATTCCGATGGAATAAATGAAACTCACCAACTGTTTCTCCTTTGTAGTCAGCAATTTCCTCCCACGATATCACATCGGGTTCAATAATGTCATCGTTTAGTAAATCCAAGGTTCCATGATCGTGGATTTCTGTCCACGATTCCATGATGAGTTCGTAAGGGACATTCCCGATGTTGAATTTTGGCATTGTAATTTCTTTTGCTCGAGCGCCCTCGATGTGCATTATCTGAAAATATATAAAAAATACAAAAACAAGGTAAAACAAAGTTAAATCCTTAACAAAATTTGTATGTTATATAACAAACAATTTGTAACCAATATAATAATAATATTTATAATTTATACATGGTTGTGAATTTTGTACTTCGAAAGGACTTGTTGAAACTAATAAATCGTTTTTAGGTTAAGTAACATTTTGTCACATCTCGAATTTGGTTCGATCCTCAATATTTCGGAACAAAATTTGGGACGTAAAAAAATTTTCATGGACCAAATTTGAAACGAATCAACGCGTGTTTTATGGAGATAAGAACTTCTTTGATTTTTAAAAAGAAAAATTTTAGGTCACACTTTTGTTATAGAAAAAAAAATTTAGTTAAATAATTTATTTTTTTAATAGAAAAAAATTGAAAACTTACCTTATTCAATTCGATGATTTCAGCGACGCGCGTGACCTCGGTTTCCCACGCTAAGCATTGAATCCGCCGACCCGCACCGTTGTTCAAAGCAAATTTAAATGAATTAAATTTCTTGAACTTCCCCACAATTTTTGGCCTTTGACGATCGTCCACGAATCCTGAAACCTCGCTGAAACGAAAGAAATTAGAACCGAACAATATTAGACCGTTATGCTACTTCAGAAATGTTGATGTTTTAAAAATTATTGAATTTTTTTTTAATAATTAATTATTTATTTTTATTTCTATAAAATCTTTTTTTATTATAAAATACTTACACCGTGTTATCACTTCTGTCAATCTCATCGAGCGCACGATTCGAAGAATATGCAGCCATCCGTGTCCAAATCCGATCCAAATCCGAAAATGTTAAAAACTTTGTTTAATAGGCGCGCACGTTTTTTCACGCCAAAAAAATGTGTGTTTCGGTGAGACGCCTTCTCTGTTGAAAAACAAAGTACTATAAACGTTTTTCGTTTCATTTTTTAAATCTCGACTTCAGCTGTAAGGAGTATTGAAAAAGAAAGCGATCAGTATTATATCGTTAGCAGTCGCGCTGGAAACGTTCATTCGCTATGTAAACTGGACTTTTATTGGTGGCATGAAGCAGTGGTGGGAATCCCATGCGACTAATGAGATTCAAGAATAGATATACACTTCTCGAAAGATCCTAACACACCCAAACGAAGCAGGATACGGTCTCTCTTCGGTCTCCTCTGCTGTACGGTGTACGTCCCATATCTCCGCGCCTACTCTATGATCTACGGTCTCTTCGGTCTTCTTTTCATTTTAACCACGTTATTTTCTTCGGCTTCGTGTTTCTCTTCGATGATTTTATTTTTTCTCGTAAAATACAGTCGGGTTCACTTTGTAATACTTTCTTGCAGTGAGACGAAACGTGTAATAATTCATTAATTTTCGAGTGAAAAAAAAATCGTGGTTCGTTGATAAAAATGGACCACTACTCCAATAACGCTGCTATAGATGGAATCGGCATTGGCGATACCATGGTGTAAGTATTTTTTTTATAATCTTTTAATTTATTAACATGCGACATTTATTTAATAAGCATAATTATTATTTTATTTTTTATTTTAATATCTTTAGAGCGAGGTTCGTGGCTACATCGACGCCGAACAACGGCCAAAAACCGTCGGGAAAATTAAAAAATTAAATATATTTAAATTTGTAATAAACAACGGAGCTAGACGACGAATCCAATGTTTGGCCTGGGAGAGCGAAGTCAAAAGATTTGCCGAAATCATCGAAACTGATAGGGTTAGTTACGTTTTTTTACTTAAAAGAAAAATGGCTGCGTAAAGTTGGCAACATTATTTCACATATTTTTCACTGACACATATTTTAATTTTTTTATATTTCATTTCAGATCTATCACATCGAAGGAGCGAAGGCAGTCGCCAACAAAGACCAACAATACAATTCTGGAAACATGCCATTTGAACTTGTGATGCAGCAAGGAACAGAGATCACGTGCGAAGGCACCCACAACTTTGGGAATTCCCAAAATGTTGCACGTGCAACAGTCGTAACGTGGGACGAAATTACTGAGAAGGAAGGAGCGAAAGTCAGTAAGTAATATGTGTTGAATAAAAATTATCTTTCATCCTTGATAGACAAACGCCACAAAAAGGAGCAATATTGGCACGATATTTCCGACATGTGCGGCACACGTCCCGCTTGTCTCTGATAGATAAAATAAACTATATATATAAAAACTGTAACATCCCTGATAGACTATCAGGGATGTTACAGTTTTTATATATTGTGACGTGACATTTCGCGTCCCGTCACTTTGCACGGTTTTGGTCGGGCAGTGGGCCGGATTTACGGCCCTACGGACGCCGCTCGTCCAACCGGCTGGATCATCGATTCTTTTTGAAATTCTCGTTTGAATTTCGTTTTCTTTTTTTGTTGTTTCCTTTTGTGTGGGTGCGCTTGTGCTCTTTAAGTTTGCAGGTCGAGAAAATTACTCTCGCGATCTTACCGTCGGGCTGTTTTGCCCCGGCCGTGCCCCGGTGGAGATTGGCCTAGGAAGGCCGGAGAAGACATCGTTCGGCAAGCAGGCGGAAGCGAGACACCTGCTTCCGCGGACTAGGAGGCCAGAGGGACGCGGGTTGTGACCGATACACGGAGTTTCCCGTCCCTCCCGACTACACGGCCTGGAGCCGTTCCTGTCCCGTCGATTTCACGGGCGCTGCGGACCGCTCATCACGGCGCCTCCACTTGCGGGGATTACGACGAAAAAAGGAACATCGAGGTGCAGTTATTTGGCGTACCGCGTGGGCCCACCGCGGAGGAAGAGGGACGCCTTAACTTCGCGAGGGAGGCCTCCCCTCATGTTCATTTTGCCCCACCGGATCCTGGGAAGAAGGAGTCCGTGAACATCGACAATCATCGCTGCGAGCGGAAGATTCTCGCGGGTAGCGGGGAGCGGCCGGAGGAGAAAGCGTTTCTCCGACGCCTTAGCCGTCGATCGTAGGCTAGCATTCGGGAGTCGAGAGAGAGGGGGGAGCGCTGGTGCCGGCCGCCTAGGCAGCACGCGGCCGTTAATTTATTCGTCAGTCGGTGATCTAGTGTGGTGACGAGTGGCAGCGTTTTTGTTTCGTCCAGCGTTCTCCCGGGCTGTCTACACCGGTAAGACCCGTCTCTCTCTCTTGCTCTGTGCTAGCCGGAGCTGCCGAATCCGGGCCCAATTGTTGTAAAGTATTTTGTAGAAATTTCCTTTAGTGCCTTTTATCTTTGCGTAGCTTCTTTGTCGAATTTTATGCCCTCGGGCGATGTAATTGGTCCGGCGAAGCAGGTCCGGCTAACTTTTCTCGATCTGGTCAAACGTTTTTCCCCTTTTGTCATATTCTTTTGTCTCGGCTATTTTCCTGTAATTATCTACTATCTTCGCCTTCGTAAACCCGCTCTATTTTCGGCTATCTTCCCCGACAGTTCTTTTTTTTGCGGCGTCTCTACTGGCTTATTGGATCTATTCGCGGGCGTAGCTATCGTCCTTATTATTCTATCGGCTATATTCCGCGGATATGTTAATCAACGTTACTTATAGTGAATTCGTCGGTTATCTGGGCTATATATTTCACCCAGCGAGACAAAGGGAGCCCGTGCGCGTTGGATCGCGTTCGTTAGGCCGGTCGATGGCTCGTGGGCTATACCGCGCGCTAAAGGTCACGGCTGCGCCGTGTTTACATAGGGCGGCTCGGGTTGAGTGCTGTGCGTTCCTAGGCTATCTGGCGTTCGGGTATCGTCTTTCTAGCGCGTATAATTCCCTTCGGCTATCTCTACCCAAATGTAACGACGAATTGGCTACGTTTGAGAATTATTTTCATTGTTCTTTCTTTGTTCCCTCTGGCAATCGCAACTCGTTAATTTCTCGTCGTAGTAAATGCTGTATTTTTCGTCTCGGTTACCAATAATTTTTTTGACAATAGTTATCTTCTCTGGCTACCTCTAATTCCGGCAATAGTTATCTTTTTTTTGGCTACCTTCAATTCCGGCAATAGTTTACCTTTTTGGCTACATTTAATTCTGACAATAGTTAATCTTTTTGGCTACATTTAATTCTGACAATAGTTAATCTTTTTGGCTACCTTTAATTCTGACAATAGTTAATTTTTTTTGGCTACATTTAATTCTGACAATAGTTAATCTTTTTGGCTACATTTAATTCTGACAATAGTTAATCTTTTTGGCTACATTTAATTCTGACAATAGTTAATCTTTTGGCTACATTTAATTCCGGCAATAGTTTATCTTTTTGGCTACATTTAATTCCGGCAATAGTTTATCTTTTCGGTTACATTTGATTTTGTCAATAGTTTGTTTCCTCTGGCTGCGTCTGCTATTTGTTACCGTTTTGCATACGATTTTGTCCACGAAAATTATTGTCTAACAACGAATAAAACTATTTAATTATTACATTGCGTTTGGGTCACTCGCCCGTCCACCCCCCTCTACCATTTTCTCCCAGGTGGGCTGAGTTAGCCGGAGTCTCGCCAGCTTCGCCTTACCCGTTTCCTTCGCTCGCCCCGTAACTCGTCGCGAGTCTTAAATAAATATGCCGCTTTCCGAGCGGTGGTACCGAGGTACCTGGCGCCCAATCGCGTGCGAGATAGTGGCTTCCACATTGCCACGCGGGGACGGCCTTGTTCGGTCGGCATTGGGAAATTTAGGAAATCTCGTCGTGGGTTCGAGCCCCGAGATTCGGCACCAACAAGGTCGTGGGTCGAGCAAGGAGCGCGGTCATTGGGAGTTGGGGCCAAAAAGTACGGGAGGTAAAATTCCCGCTATAATATATAGTTTATTTTATTGTTAAAATGTAAATTGCCAAGGCTTTTTATTAATTTTGTTTTTTAATCTGTTATTTTCAGCAATAACAGGCTGGATACAACTCACATTCAGAGAAGCTAGATATCGAACAAGCGAATCAACGTATAGGCTCGGCTGCCTTACTAACGGACAAAAGAAATTAGAAGTTCGAGTTATATCATCAGCGAATTTTGCCGAAGGATTGACGAAGGGAGTCGAAGTAAAAATCACAGGCACTCCACAATTCCGTAACTACCTATACCTCAAAGTGGAGTCCGGTGCGGATGTTATACTTACACAGGGAGCCCCACTGCCTTCGGAATCAATGTTGAACATTACTTTGATACCACAAAAGGTATAGCTTGATATAATTATATTATTTAATTTTAGTAAAAAATGATATTTTTTTTCTACTAATATTTTTTTATTGTTGTATTTTTACAGATACCAAAAGCAGCATAATCGTCAGCGATCAAGATTTTTCTTATCATTTCGGAAGAATTGGGCCTTGAGGAGAAACTGAAACGCACTTTTGCGTCCTGTAAGAATCGTCATGCGAATGAAAAATTTCATCAGAAATTCTTCATTCGCATGACGATTCTTACAGTTGTTGTGCCGCAGAAACTCGGTTAGCTACTCCGGGTTCTGTGCTTGAGCCGTGAGCTCGAATGTTCGGGATATATCCAGTAAAGGGTTAGAACCCAAGAGAATGAATGCACAGTTTAATAAAAAGGTCTTTATTAGGTTATTGAATATTTACCAATCTCGGTACACCCCGTAGCGAGCCACTCGCTAATCACCTTTATCTCGGTTATGAAATATAGTGTATTGTAATCAACCGTACCGTATCCTGAGTTCTGATCAGACTGCAGAGTACCTGCTCTCGATCCTCTATATACTCATCGAGAGCACGTATGTCAGCTTAATATCTAGCGCAAGTTTATGGTTTACTTTATTCTTATAAACAGATATCTTTCCAAATCCTCGCTTTTCTGCGGGCGAGATTTGGAGCATATTTTATATTTCGCAATATCTTTTTGTAATGATTGCCTCGGTACCCGAGCCGATGCTCCAGTTACCGAGTCACTCGCGGTGGCCTAAGTGCTGCGTCAGCGGTGTCCGGTGACGCGCTCGACGCTCGATGTACGCTCGACGCGTGCCGTTGCGTACCTTGATTATCTCGCAACCGGTGTCCCGAAATAACATCTTACCATGCCAGCCGGGGTACAACATTCCTCCCCCCTAAAAAGAAAAGAAATTTGATTTCTTTTCGCTCGTCTCCGGCGAGCTTTATTTTTACAATTCTTCGTGTACCCCGTGCTTGGTATTACACGCGACTGTTCACATCTTCGGGTTTTTCCCTTTTTTCCCGGTTGCTTAAACGTATTTATACTCCCACAAGTACCTTCGAGATAATCTGACTTTCTAATTATTCGCTCCTTGACCATTGGTTATTTTCCACAATTAGCCCCGTCTCAAGTCCACATACACCAACGTGCACTTGTATATAAATATATATAAAAAATTTCCCCCTTAAAAATGCTCCCATCCTAAAAAATATTCTTCCACAAGGTATTTTCCCCACAATAAGTGCTTCCCCACCATACTAGAAAACCCCCCATACGTGGGTCTTCCCAAACTAAGATCTCCCCCAAAATAACAAAACTTTCTCGCGACTTATTTCCACTTATCATTCCTTTCCGCCTTTTCCATCGGAAGGTGCACACGACGTTGTCCGAGGATGAGCCGGTTACCCCGTTGGTGGTTCGTCCTGGTTCGGCTGGTCTATTCAGCCCGAACGTGAAGGAGGTTGTGCCCGACCAGACCCCTGGTCCGGAGATCTGGATGCGAAGTCGTCCGACGCCACCGGCGCCGCCCCTGGTGGGTTTCCCTACCCGATGTCCACGTCTCACGTTGGCGCCCGTTCGCTTCCGTTCCCGGTCGTCTTCTCAAGGTTATTGCCGTGCCCGGCGACGGTTGTCTGCTGAGGAGCACGTTGCCCGTGCCGTCGCTTGCTGATTCCTTCGTTGCGCCATCCCTCAATTCAGGGTCAATGGTGCTACGCACTGCCGGTCGCCAACTTCGTGTGGGATTGTCTTTCTGCTGTATTGACTCTTCCTGGCGTCTCGCCGCTCACAGACCTGTCGTGCAGCTGTTACGTCCCGTCGAGCTCTCGGTGAGTTCGCGCTGAGGGAAACGCAACGGCGGTCTCTCTTTCGAGTCAAGGCGTTGGCCCTTTACATCAGGGACGGAGACCTCGCCTTACACTGCCTTGTAGATGAGCGATGCGTTGAGAGGATACTTGAGACTTCTTAGCCCCTCGCACGTGGTAGAGCATGCAGAACAAATGTAGACTCGATGATTCAGTTTAGTACTCACGGAAATTATATTTTATTTTCTCGAAGCCAGATGATGTACAGGTTCTCGTAGATTACTCGACCAGACTATGTCGATGTCCGAAGACTTAGCCTCGCAGGGCTATCGTACAGAGTTTCGTCGTACAGAGCTTTGCTCGCTCTTCGGAGTCTCGTAGATTATGTAGCAGCACGGTGGTGTCGGTAGGAATAACTGATTTGAGCGTAGCGCATACGCTTTTTATACTAGATCGCTCCTATGCTTCATATGGAGATATTTTTAAATCTATCTTTCTTGGAAACTAGCTTCGAGGGAGTCGAAATGCGCACAATGCGATTTTCGGGTGTCATTGCGGTACCAAAGGCACCAGTATACAATTGGCACGGGGTTTAGCCCATAGAATACTAGAAAATAGGACTCCCGCGTCGATGCGACAGTTCCCCTATGTTTACTTGAGACGGCGAAGTGCCGAGGGATATATAGTTCCCGTAAGTGTGCCCAACTCTATGGAGTGTGTGGACCCGTGACAAGAGATTGTATATATTAAAAATAGATCGTCTTCTAGGCGATAAATTATGTCGAGATGTAACACCTCCCCCATTAAAACGAGTGTTACGGATTTGAAATGACTTAACACGAGAATAATATACGCATCATTGAAGACGTAATTTAAAACACACATTTTTTTTCCCCTTTTTTTTTTAAGTAAACGGCCATATTTTTGCCTTGAGATATATATTTGTTTGATTATATACTTGATTATATATTTGATTATTCACTCAAATTTTCTCTTTGAAAAAATATTAATAATAAGGCAGAAGTTTGTACTGTGTGTATCTGTGGTTGTATTACTCACGTTTGATTTGATTTTTTTTTTTTTGCTCGTTCCTGCACTATTCTTATACTATTGCATTTATAGTCCTTAAGTAGTTTTTGGCACATAACTTCTCCTTTAACTGTTGCACTTAAATGCCGAGAATTTCCTCGTCTGGAGAGTCGAGTACCACTATTAGTGGCGAAACGATTTCCTCCAGGAGTCGGTCATTAGCTGCGACCAATCTGTCCAGCCATGTCTCCATGGTCGTGTTGGTTACCTGATGCGTCAGATTGTTCGCTGATGACTGCTGGCTGGTGCTAGCGATGGGCTGCGATGTCGGCTGAGCAGAGCTTGTGCTAGCTATGGGCTGCGATGTCGGCTGAGCAGAGCTGGTGTTAGCGGCCTGGTCTGCTACTTCCATTGGGACACCGGGCTTTTCGGGTGTCTTCGGCAGGTGGATGATGCGGCCCTCTTCTTGTGCCTGCCGTATCATCTGAGCAGACCGTGCGTTTTATCGTATGTAAACTTCAACTAATCCTCCTCGTTACTCCCCCCAAGATCTATGTGAGAGTAGCGTAGGCGGTTGGGGTGCACGATGCGGGGATCGCGCCCGATTTTTATTTTTATATTTCCATCCCTCATGATTTCTATTATTTCGTGAGGGCCGGTATAGTGGTCGCCGAATTTTCCCTGCTTCTTACCGCGCTGTAAATATACACAGTCACCGAGGTTAAATTCGTGTGCGTTTACTTTACGATCATAATATTTTTTTGAGCGTTCTTTAGCCGCTACGAGATGGTTCCTCGCTATCTCTTGCGTGTCGTGGAGTTTGGTAGCTAGCTCGACTAAATAGCCTCCATATGTCCGGCTCGGCTCGTTGTCGGCCGGGGGGTCGTAAGACGGTTGACGAGCGAGTTTTCCAAAAACGAGCTCGAACGGCGTGTGCTTTGTCCCTTCATGCACACTTGTGTTGTAGGAGAAAGTGGCGAGCTCGAGCCACTGGTCCCACTCATCGTCCCTGTTTACATACTGCTTGAGATATTCTACCAAGGAATGGTGAGATCGTTCCAATGATCCGTTGGATTGCGGATGAAAGGCCGTGGTTCGGCATTGTTTTATTTTAAATTTCTTTGCGACATCCTTCATTAATGAGCTCAAGAAATTAGCTCCCTGATCCGTGAGAACGGTCTTGGGTGCTCCGAAAATGCATATACAATGCTTGATTAAAGCGTCGGCGATGTTCGCTGAAGTGGCCCTTGGCAGTGCCACTGCGAGAGAGTACTTGGTGAGGAGATCCTGCATAGTGAGGATGTACTCATTCCCGTTGACTGTGCGTGGCAGGGGTCCGACAATATCCATAGAAATTTTGTCGAACGCCGAATCCGGTGTGTCGGTGATAATCATCGGCTGCCGAGTTTTCACGCGTACAAGTTTCTTCAAGTGACACGGTAGACAGTGTTGGATATATTCACTAATATTATTTTTCATGTCCTCCCAGTAGTATCGCTGACGTATCCGGTTGTAGGTCTTTGTTACTCCTTTGTGACCTCCCATTGCTGAAGCGTGAGCCTCGCAAATAATTTCTTTTCGTTCCGCTGGCTCCGGGTATTTTATTATTCCCAAACAGACGATTAGTTTTGTTGCTGTGCCAGCGAATGCTTTTTTCAGTGTAGCCAGTACATACTCCCATTTCATGCTATCGATTTCCTTAGTTTTTGCTACACTGACAGAGCGCAATTCTAATCCTTTGACAATTCTTTTAAGTTCTTTCTGCATAGCGGAAAACGTGTGGTGGTCAACGAATGGCCCGTTCTTCTTCCTTATAACCATAGCAATGTGATGCTTTGAATTATGTTTGGTCACACTGATACTACCGAGACTAAGATTGCGAAACTTTGGTAGTGATCGTCGATCTGCCAACCTTTTTGATCCTTCGTCGCATGGTTCTCCGGCTTCCGAAAGGAAGTATAAATAGTTATCCTTTCTCATAAAAAGCTGCTCGTTGCTTGTTATATGCAAGCTGCTTGAAATTTCTGCCGGTTTCTCTACAACTTCATATTGCGGATAATTATTTTCGGAATCGGAGTCGGACCGATCGAATATATATTCCTCCGATTCCCCAGATATACTGAATGTTTCGTCGTCGCCGAGATTAGCGAGCATTGAATTTTCATAGAGCGCGTTTCCTTGTGGCGGAATTTCATTTTCTGCTCTAGTCACGACAGGTGATTTCTGTCTGTTGGCCTTCCGTCGGACTGCTTTTGCCTTAGGCTTCTCTTGATTGGAGTTAGTTGGAGCGTTTTTATTTCCGCGGCTCCTAAGTCGTGATGCTATTGGTGCATCATCTGTAATCAGCGTGTGGCATGCTGGTTCCTGTGATTCCTCATCAGGCCGCTTATTACTAGCGGGTTTAGTGGATTGCTTAGCAGGTGCCTTTGAAGCAGATGCTTGAGCCCGTTTCCGTAGTCGCGTGGCTAACGGTTCGTCATCCTCGTCGGGCTCCACTGTGTCTGCGACCGTCCTCGCACGCTTCTTTATAGGATACACGTGCTGCGGCCGAGACTCCGGCTCGTCTCCACTTGAGACGCCCTTGCAAGGGTTGCGTGACAGTGCGTCGGCGTTTACATTCATTTTTCCAGCCTTGTGGACGACTTCGTAATCATATTCTTCGAGACGTAGGCGCCAGCGCGTTAGGCGTGACGTCGGATCCTTCGACGTATGTATCCAAACTAGAGGCTTGTGATCAGTTACTAATTTGAATTGTTTACCGTAGAGGTACGGTCGGAACTGCGAGATCGAATGTAATATTGCCACAGCCTCCTTTTCGTATGTACTATACTTTTGCTCGGTGTCGTTTAGTACACGCGAGGTGTATGCTATAGGGCGATCCTTACCCAGAGGTCCTTGACTCAATATTCCTCCGACTGCTGTACCAGATGCGTCCGTTGTCACTATGAACGGTTGGGTAAAGTCGGGGTATTGCAGTACTGGCTCCTCGCATAGCTTGTCCCGTAGCGTCTCGAAGGCGGCCTGCTGCTGTTCTTGCCACTTGAATGCGGCATCCTTTTTTAAGAGGATCGTCAGCGGCCTAGCTATTTGAGAGAAGTTGTCTATAAAACGTCTGTAGTAGCCGGCGAGTCCCAGAAATTGACGTATATTTTTCGCATTCCTTGGACGCGGAAAATTTTTCACTGCCGATAGTTTTGCTGGATCGGGTTTAACTCCGTCCTTTCCTATAATGTGCCCGAGGTAGGCAACTTCTCGGCGCAAAAATTCGCACTTGTCAGGCTGGAGCTTAAGTTGTGCTCCTCTCAATCGCTTCATTAGTCTTTCCAGTTTTAATTCGTGTTCTTCCAGGGTGGAAGCGTAAATCACGATATCGTCCAGATAAACGAATGCATCGGAGCCCTGGACTCCCATAAGTACCTGGTTCATAAGTCGTTGGAAAGTAGCTGGAGCGTTTTTTAATCCGAACGGCATTCGAACAAATTCGTAGTGGCCGTACGGTGTGGAGAAGGCAGTCTTGTGCCTGTCCTCCGGATGCATCTCGATCTGGTGAAAACCAGATGCGAGGTCAAAAGTCGAGAAATAGACTGCTCCTCCCAGTTGGTCTAGTATCTCGTTTATAAGTGGCAGTGGATATGCGTCACTTATAGTTTTTTCGTTAAGGGCGCGGTAGTCAAGTACCATTCGCCACCGCTTGTTGCCTTTGGAGTCGGCCTTTTTGGGGACGATCCATACGGGCGAGTTATATGGAGATGTCGACGGTTGTATTATTCCACCGTCTAGAAGATCGTTGACTTGACGATTTATCTCCTCCTTTAGAGTTGGAGGGTATCTGTATTGCCGAAAATTAATCGGGACCTCGTCGGTCGTAATTATGCGATGCTTTAGGACATTTGTAGATTTTAGTTTTTCGCCAGGTAGATAGTACCTGTCTTGAAATTCTTCAAGGTGTATTTGTATACTCTCTTTTTCTTCTGGATTCAGATGATCCAGGCGTAGTAGGCTTTTGATTTGCGATACTCGATCATTTTGCTGTACGACGTATGTCGTTTTTGCGTTGCCTTTATTTATTTCGTCCACGTTGTGGGTTTCATTTTGTGCTTCATTTGAGCTTGTGTTATCCGGAATCGCATATAATTCCGAATCTTTGAATGATTCATATGTGGGCCCTTCGTGATCTTCGCACGGTATTTTGGCCTTGTCCTTTTCTTGAGGCGCTTGTGGCTCCTTGGCTTCAAGCAATAGCTGGTTGGACCCTGCTGCTGCGTAAAGTAGAGCTGGCGTGGCCCCTGGTTTGTTTACAGTAACATCTGTTTCGGTTGTAGAAGCATCGTTTTTATTTGTATATTCCTCGTAGGGTTCAATGTTTAATACCGGTACGGCGACTTCGATTTCTTCGTCCGTGGTATTAATTAAATATAGATGAGCCTTGCCATCGTTGTTTGTTACGAGGGCTTCGCCAAGGAAGACTCCCTCTGATATGAATTGTCGGGGTACGTAGCCAACCTTTACTTCTGGGTTAGCGACCCGAACGTAGAAATGCCCTTTAGTTCGCGCTGGAACTATAATTGTTTCGAGCTTCATAAAGGGGATGGAATTAATACCCCATCTCAGGCATCGATCAGAATATGACACGTCAGCGTGGTAAGTACGGAAGAACTCTGAGCCGATGAGTCCATCGTCCTCGATAGGGAAATCATCCTTTACCAGATGGAAAGTGACTTCGGAATCGTGTATGTGTATCTCCGTTCTCCCCAGTGTACTGACGTAGTCTTTCGTTATACCACTGATTTGAACAATATCTGATTTATCCACTTGCACGTGAGGCGCTACGTGTTTACTTTTAATTAAATTCAGAGAAGATCCTGTGTCAATCATTAGCAATGTTGGTTCCAAAAAGTCTTTTGAGTCCACCTTCACGACTGGTACATTACTTCCGCGGTTTAGTAGCGCTGTAGCTACCCTTGTCGCTTGGTTAGTACCTTCTTCGGATCGTGGGTGTTTTACAGAGCGTTGTTGCGAATTCTCTCGTGGTTCACTTACTTGATTATTTGACGAAGTATTTCCGTGAGTTTTCTGGTTGGACCAGTACTCCAGTTTGCGACACTCGTTGATGCTGTGTCCAATATTTTTGCAAAAACGGCATGTTATTCTTTGTCTCGAATTTGAATTGTAAGCAAAACCGTCATTTCGTTCTGTACCTCTGGAGTCCTGATAACGACGATAATTGTTATTATTATTTTGCTGTCTTTGAAAACTATTACGGTCTGAGCGTGAATCGCGGTTGCCACCCCTTTCCGGTGATTGCAAACTTCGCGGATTAGATCGACAATTTTCGCTGTTGTGCCCATATTTGCCACAGCTTGAGCACTGTTTGCTTTCTTGGATGTGGTGAATTTTGTCTCTGCGGGTTGAGAGTTGATTGTAGTTATTAAATTTGGAAAACCGTGAATTTCGTAATACACTTTTAGCTTGCTCCTTCCTTTCAATATCTATTGCTTCTTTCATTGTTTCGCTGAATGATCTATCTCTGGTTATTTTGTTTTCAATCTCTGGTTTGAGTCCTCTGTTAAAGCATTCGACCAGATCGACATCGAGGCTTTGTTTGAAAGCGTCATCCACTACGCCGTCGTGGCTTTGTTTATAAGCATCGCTTATTCTATTCCCGATGTCTTTTACCCGGTTAGAATAGGTGAGAACTGCTTCGTCATCGTGCTGGAATATTCTTCCCAATTCTCCCTGCAGCTGGTATACAGACTTTGCGGGTAGATAGAGTGTTTTCAGGAAGTCCATAAATGCTGGGACAGTGTTTAGCGTTACTCCGTGCACTGCTCGGCGTGCTTCTCCCCTTAGCTTGTTCCTTAGTATGAGTGCGAGGTTCGCCTGTGCCTCTTGGGGCAACATCTGCTGAGCCTCCTCGCATCCCTCAATAAAGTGTGACAACGGAATGTTGCGTCCGTCGAATATGGGTACTGCTTCGAGTGCGTACTTGACGGAGACTGGGGGTACAGCCATATTAACAGCTAGGTTGTCGATACCTACTTGCAATGCTTGTATTTCCTGTAACGCTTGTTGACCAAGATTTACTTGATTGTTCAGATTGTTCGGATCGTTTAGATTATTCGGATCATTCAGATCGTTCGAAATTGAATTATCTAGATCCAGCAATGGTCGAACTTCTGCCTGTTCTTGATTTGAGTTATCCCCGTTACTTGCACCTGCTGCGTTACCTGTACTAGTATTATCTTGAGCTACGTGAGCAGTGCTCATGCGTGGATTACTAGATGGGTCAGGTGTCTCTTCTCCGGTGCCTTTCAGTGGCGTTCTATCAAGCGTCATGCTTCATTTCTCATGGCAATGAGGGCGTTCAAATCCCACTTCTGACACCAAATTTTTATTGTGTTACGTCCCGTCGAGCTCTCGGTGAGTTCGCGCTGAGGGAAACGCAACGGCGGTCTCTCTTTCGAGTCAAGGCGTTGGCCCTTTACATCAGGGACGGAGACCTCGCCTTACACTGCCTTGTAGATGAGCGATGCGTTGAGAGGATACTTGAGACTTCTTAGCCCCTCGCACGTGGTAGAGCATGCAGAACAAATGTAGACTCGATGATTCAGTTTAGTACTCACGGAAATTATATTTTATTTTCTCGAAGCCAGATGATGTACAGGTTCTCGTAGATTACTCGACCAGACTATGTCGATGTCCGAAGACTTAGCCTCGCAGGGCTATCGTACAGAGTTTCGTCGTACAGAGCTTTGCTCGCTCTTCGGAGTCTCGTAGATTATGTAGCAGCACGGTGGTGTCGGTAGGAATAACTGATTTGAGCGTAGCGCATACGCTTTTTATACTAGATCGCTCCTATGCTTCATATGGAGATATTTTTAAATCTATCTTTCTTGGAAACTAGCTTCGAGGGAGTCGAAATGCGCACAATGCGATTTTCGGGTGTCATTGCGGTACCAAAGGCACCAGTATACAATTGGCACGGGGTTTAGCCCATAGAATACTAGAAAATAGGACTCCCGCGTCGATGCGACAGTTCCCCTATGTTTACTTGAGACGGCGAAGTGCCGAGGGATATATAGTTCCCGTAAGTGTGCCCAACTCTATGGAGTGTGTGGACCCGTGACAAGAGATTGTATATATTAAAAATAGATCGTCTTCTAGGCGATAAATTATGTCGAGATGTAACACAGCGACGATGAGTCTCCGCCCTGGCTACGGTTTGTTATTGGTGAATTTGGTTTTTCCGCTTCCCCTGTCTCTTCTTTTCCCCATGGGCGTCCTCTCGACCTTGGCGCTGGTTGTCATATTTGCCCGGAGTGGTGACCAATTGATGTAATTCTTTTCCGGGATTACGAGATTTGCCATTATGATTTTTCTCGAGTTTATGCGTCTCAGTTTCGGCAGTCGTTGATTCTCCAAAAATTGATTCTGCCGTGGTGTAAGCTTTCAGTACATCTTCAGCGGAATAATTATCATCCGCAGTCAACTGGTGACTTCTTCAAACTTGTTGTCAATACCGTTGGATGCAACGTATCCGTCAAATTCTTCCTTCATACCAGAATTATTTTCTATGTTTATGTTTTATTTTCATTTGGGCGAGGCGATACCCCGCAGCGAGGCTCCAACGCCGCGGGATCAGATTTCTGCTGCGTCGACTTCCGCGAGCGGTGCACCGAGCCATTGCCCTGGCCGTCGCACATCATATCGTAGCTGTCCCTGACCTACCGCACCCCGGACGGGCGACGTATCCGCATCGCTCTTCCTTCGGGTTCTTCTTTTCTTTTTTTTTCCTACCTCCGTTTATTTATTTTATTATTCCTTTCTTCATTATTCTCTCCCCTTACTCACTTTTGCTTCCCACAGGAATTATTTTTCCCATTTTCGTTTTAATTCCTTTTTTCCTCTCTTTTTTATTTCATTCTCGTTTTGATTCCTTTCTTCCCCTTTTTTTTATATCTTCCTCCCGTGGGGTTTTCCTCCCCATACCGGGATACAGTTTTATTATTTTCCCCCTTAACGGGAGAAAATTTTAGCCGGGCCGTTTTACCCCCAAATTTTTTTTTTTTTTTTTACTTTCACTCCGACTATTATTCGTCTGCACTGATCCTCTTCCTGACAGTCTCCGCGACGGATTTCTTCCCAGCTGCTCCCTCAATCGTTTCAGGTTGTTCTCGCCGGCAGATCTTCCCGTGGCTGGACTCGCGCTGGTTATAAATAGGGTGCTCTTTCGCCCTATTTATTGGGAAAAATTCCCTCTCCCGGCGAAGCCCTGTCGTAGGCGGTGACTGTGTAAGCCTTTGCTCGAAATTCCCCTACAGTCCCTTCCTGCCCCGGATGCAGGGCGGCTTCCTCTTCACGATGCTCATTTTGCTGTCTCCTATTATTGTCATAACCTTTGGTCCCCTGGTTGTCCCGCTTACGTGCCCGGCAATCCCTCCAGAGATGCCCAGTTTTTTTACAGTAATTGCACGAAATGCTTGCCATATGAACGTTCCCCGAGGCCGGTAGGGGGAGCCTAACTCGGGCCCCCTGTTGACAGTCCTTGGCCACGTGGCCGGTCTGTCCACATGTATAACAGGTGCGTGCTTCCTCCTTGACCGCGCCGTGTGACCGCCGCGGGTTTCCACCCCCCAGACTGGATCTTGCCGAGTCCTGACTGCCTGGGTGCCCCTTCGTCATTTTCTCGACCTCTATGGCCCCGACGATAGCGTCGTGCAGGCTCGAATAATTACGTGATTGCACGAGGGTCTGTAATTCCTTATTCAGGCCGACCTCGAAATTCATCTGTGCGGTTTTCCGGAAGGCATTTCCGATGTAGCGAGCCCCCGCTGCATCGACTCCTTCACACAACTTCTCGATTAATTCCACCGTCAGGTTTTCGACCCGGGTGGCGTAGGTTGAGACGTTCTCTGTTGGTTCCTGTTTCAGGATGCTGAACTGGTATTGCAGAGAGGCGAGGGACTCTCGTTTCCCATAAAGTGCCTCCAATTCTGTCCGTAAATCCCGCAAGGTTACAATAGTTTTGTGCCTCATTTCCCGCGTTGCTCGATCCTCCAGTTTACTGCTCCGGATGAGCGTAAGGAGAGTAGACCGCTGCTCGGGAAGGACCAAACCCCATACCGCTTCGCATGATAAAATAAAACCGTCGAGCTTCGTGGGATCGTTCCCGTCGAAGGTTTTAATATTTCGCAGGGCGGCGGGTATATCCAAATACACCGGTACCGCCCTAATCTGGGTCGATTCCCGGGTTTGTCGCCGAAATGGTGACTGCCGCCGCGGCGGGGTTACCCCTCCCCGTTGTGGCCCACGGGACTCCAGAATGTGGTCCCTCATGGTTTCCTCCAAAGCCAGGAGACGTTCGACCATGGAATCAGCATCCATCGGTGGTGCCGCCTGGGACCGGTTGCGAGCTTCCTCCAGCTGCCCCTCGAGTTCACTTATTCTCCCCTGCATCTGCGCAATGGTATGTACCGTCTCGTCCTCGGGGCCGGACTGACTCTCATTTCCTCCCCGGGATTCCCTGTTGTCCTCGTGCGTGTCCTCCTGTTCGGCGAATAGGGTCCTTCGGGTAGCCCTCAGGGCAGGTTTGAGCGGGAGCCCATTGCTTCTCCCGTGTTCGCCGTTCCCGCCGATAGCCCTGTGCCCGACTTGACCTCGTAATGAGCGCGCCATTCGGGAGATTTCCTGGGATACCATGGCCGGCGTGACCTCATCCGGTCGGCGCTCGAACATCTGCACGTCGATGTTCTCCCAGCCAGTTCCCCTCTGGGTGTTTACCCCGTACAGCGGGTTTGGCGAATTTCCCCGCCCCTCCTCGTTACCTTCAACCGATTGCTCCCCCAGTACCTCCCGTGCCCGGTTCGTGATGTCGGCTAGGGCGCCTTGGACGCCCTCAACCACCCCCAATGCTTCCTCCCCCGTGCTCGGGGTCCCCCTGCGCTGCCCTGACGCCGGGGGTCCCTGCGGCAAGTCGCGCTCACTCATTTTATTTTATTTTTCCCGTTTAACTTTTGAAACTGTTGAACTCTTCTCCGTCCCTTATCTGTCTCCAGGTTTGTTCCCTCTTTGCTCACCTTTTTAACCCTGGGTTACTCTCGCGTTGGCCACCGGTAGCGTCCTACCGGTCTTGGCAAAGATCTTCCGCGTCCGCGCGGGCTTTCGATTTACACTCAGTGATGGGGCCACCTCCAGTGTGCCCTACAACTCTTCCGTGACCCTCCTGGTCCCGGGCTTCCCAACGGTTCCCGTCCCCCTCAATGAGGACGCCCTTCGAGGATCCTGCAGCGATCCGCGAAGGCTACGGTTGATTACTCTCGCTGAACACTTATCGACCCTGGTTCGCGGCACTCTCTTCTCCCTCAATGGAGGCACACAGGTCGCCGTATGATCTGGTAAGTACTGTCTTCCTTTTTTCTTAATTCTCTCTGGATATCCCACCGCTGCCACCAATGTTGTGCCGCAGAAACTCGGTTAGCTACTCCGGGTTCTGTGCTTGAGCCGTGAGCTCGAATGTTCGGGATATATCCAGTAAAGGGTTAGAACCCAAGAGAATGAATGCACAGTTTAATAAAAAGGTCTTTATTAGGTTATTGAATATTTACCAATCTCGGTACACCCCGTAGCGAGCCACTCGCTAATCACCTTTATCTCGGTTATGAAATATAGTGTATTGTAATCAACCGTACCGTATCCTGAGTTCTGATCAGACTGCCGAGTACCTGCTCTCGATCCTCTATATACTCATCGAGAGCACGTATGTCAGCTTAATATCTAGCGCAAGTTTATGGTTTACTTTATTCTTATAAACAGATATCTTTCCAAATCCTCGCTTTTCTGCGGGCGAGATTTGGAGCATATTTTATATTTCGCAATATCTTTTTGTAATGATTGCCTCGGTACCCGAGCCGATGCTCCAGTTACCGAGTCACTCGCGGTGGCCTAAGTGCTGCGTCAGCGGTGTCCGGTGACGCGCTCGACGCTCGATGTACGCTCGACGCGTGCCGTTGCGTACCTTGATTATCTCGCAACCGGTGTCCCGAAATAACATCTTACCATGCCAGCCGGGGTACAACACAGTACAATTTCATATCTCTTATCTAAACTCGCGTTTCCCTTTCATTTCTTTTTTTTTCATCAAATATTTAAAGTTATTTTTAAAATACAGATTCTAGATATTGCGCATTATTATTATACTTGTAATTCCCTGTTAATCTATCATTCCGAGGTGTACTGAAAAATAAAAATAAACTTTAGAACGAGATTTATTTTGTATTTCTTATAATCCAAGTGCTAGCTGAGGGAGGTGTCTTTTTCAAGTATCACGTACGTTTCACATATCAATTTGATGGTATAACCCGCGGTTCGGTCTTAAAGACTTCGGTTTTAAGGTGATGTGCAATACCCTCCCGCCCACCTACTCCGCGCCCAATTGGTAACAAAAACTATACTGCCTGCCGTTTTGAGGCTGCAGACCGCCGATGAAGAAGAAAATTGTATTTCCCTGCGACTGCCAATTCCCTAGGGAGAGACAATTTTCTTTTTCCTTGACGGACTATGGTCTCAAAACGGCATTCAGTACAGTTTTTGTCGCCGCCGGCGATATTTCACATCACCTTACGGGGCTGCTGAACCTTCCTATTTTACCGACGAAAATAGGCGATTTCTTAGTTTTCGCTATTCATCGTTACTATGCGACACGTCTGCTTAAAATCTTCCAGAACTGTAGTAATAACATAAACGATTCGGCGTGCACTCGAATTTTGGTCGAAAATCTTCCGAAAAATAAAGAAAATCGAATATTATAAACTGTCGCGGAAACAAACATGGCCGCTAAAATGTTTACAGCATCCGTTCTGTCGAATATATAAAATTCTAGATCTTGCATACGTCAAAAAAGCGTGCATGCCGATTCTGTGAAGTTCACTGAATATTCCAAAACAGTCGGAAAGTTACTCTCAAAAGATAATCATGCATAGTGTAAACTGCGATCATTTAGTCTATATATCAACTTGCGACGGGCGATCAGAGCTGATGAACACGGCACGAATGTTTTTTTTTTCTTTTTTTTTTGTAATTAGCCTCTCAAAGCTTTAGCTTTCTGGGAGCCATCTAGCCGCTATTCTCATCCATTTTTATCCAACTCCTCGCTTGTAAACTTCGCGGCTGCAGTTGCTGTTACCTCTGCAGAAACCCTACGCCGGTACAGCTGGTCATTCCAACTGAGTCTTGATAGTAGTGTGCGGTGCACTATGGCGACCCCCACTCTATCCCCACTCCCATCCCCACTCTTTTTCCCCACTCCGCGGCAGTCCGAAATTTTTTTCAGGCAGCCGTGGTGTGCGGGGATAAGAGGTGTAGGGGGGCGGAGGGGGGATAGAGTGTTTGGAGTCGTCATAGCGCACCGCTGAGTGTAT